>JBAMNC010000287.1:57500-599250 GCA_037902135.1 Cetoscarus ocellatus | reverse complement strand
CATGCAGTTGTTTGCACCTAAACAGAAATTGATTGCTGTGTTCATATTTATGCAAGCAAACTGTGCTTAGCATAGAAAACCCACTTGCTTTAAAACAACTCTCCCAAACGATCTAGGTGTGAAAATAACCTAAGTTAACACTGACATCTTTGGCCAAGACCTTTCAGCTTCATGTTCACAACATTTTTATATGATTTTGAGGCATGACACCACAAAACCTTCCCATTCCTTCACTTGGATAACCTGACACACCAGATGGACCATTCAGTGTATTTCACTAGTCTATCTGGGCAAGAGATTGAGTGTTTGGAAACGGGTAGAATCTTTCAACAAGTGCTTGGACGATCATTCTGTCAATCATATTCATTAAGGGCAAATCAGATAATGTAGCAGTGTAAAAAGCAAAACGGAAGCCACTTCATAAAACAAAATCTCGCCAAAACATAGTGAAAGTGAAGCAAAAATATCCTGTCTATCAAGAAACGTTTTCAGTGTTGTTTTGTTTCATTTGATGAAGAAATGCAGTCCAGATTTGACAAAACATCTACTTGAAGCTGTTAGCATCCATGCTAATCTCTGCATGAGCAGAGATTGTTGTTCAAACCTCAAAGGGACGCTGGTTGGGCCGTGCCACTTTGGCTGATCACAATCGTGTAGATTTGAGCTTGGCAAGATAGATCTGTCTGATTATAGACATCAGGTGGATCCAGCAGCACTGCAAGGTTATCTCCTTGACCCATCAATGTACATTCACCCTTGAGCACTTAAATACTGTGTGAAGGCAGATAAGTCTTTTTATATTTGATATGATATTAGTAGATATATGATTAGTAGCCGACCAGTAGCATATATTTTAATTTTTATTTTATTTATATATTTATTTATATTTTTGTTCAGATCTATCTTTTCTTTTTTATATATCTTTTTATCTGTAATAATTAACTGCTACCGGAATCTCAGAATCAGAATCAGAATCAGAATCGTTTTTTATTGCCAAGTATGCGACACATACAAGGAATTTGACTTCGGCAGTTGTTTTCTCTCTAGTACAGTGAACGAGACAAAATAAAAATAAGGTAAATGTAAAAAAATTTTAAAGAAAAAAATAGAGGATAAGATTAAATAAATAAAATGAAGAAATATAAATGTACAAAAACTCTTAACAATAAAGTGTGTGTGTAAAAATAAAAAATAAAAAATGTGCATCAGGAATATATACAAGCAAGCATCCAGGAATGTTTACAACTGAAGAGAGGAAAGTGCAGCTGTGCAATGATAGTGCAGCTATTAACTGTTTAAAAAGTTGCAGCTCTTATTAATTATGTAGCTATGAGCTGTTTAGAATGGTGACTGCTGATGGGTAGAAACTGCTCCTGTGCCGGCTTGTCCTGGTCCGTAGGGCTCTGAGGCGCTTGCCGGATGGGAGCAGTTCAAAGAGTCTGTGAGCAGGGTGAGTGGAGTCCCTCATAATGTTTCCTGCTCTCCTACGAGTCCTGGAGCAGTACAGGTCCTGGATAGAGGGCAGGGGGACACCGATGATCCGCTCAGCAGTCCTCACAGTGCGCTGCAGTCTGGACCTGTCCTGCCTGGTGGCAGCTCCAAACTACACAGTGATGGAGGAGCACAGGACAGACTCGATGACTGCAGTGTAGAACTGCAGCAGCAGCTCAGGGGGGAGTCCATGTGTCCTCAGGAGCCGCAGGAAGTACATCCTCTGCTGGGCCTTCTTGAGGATGGAGCTGATGTTCTGCTCCCACTTCAGATCCTGAGAGATGATCGTGCCCAGGAATCTGAAGCTCTCCACAGTGGACACCGGGCTGCTGAGGACTATGAGGGGGGGGCAGGGTGGGGGGGTGTCTCCTAAAGTCCACTACCATCTCCACCGTCTTGAGCGTGTTTAGCTCCAGGTTGTTCTGACTGCACCAGAGCACCAGCTGATCCACTTGCTGTCGGTAAGCAGTCTCATCACCATCCTGGATAAGACCGATGACGGTGGTGTCGTCTGCGAACTTCAGTAGCTTCACAGAGGCGTCCGTGGAGGTGCAGTCGTTTGTGTAGAGGGAGAAGAGTAGTGGAGAAAGGACACATCCCTGGGGGGTCCCTGTGCTGGTGGTCCGTATGTCCGAGGTGACCTGCCCCAGCCTGACCTGCTGGCTTCTGTCAGTCAGGAAACTGTAGATCCACTGACAGAGCGCAGGTGGCACGGTGAGCTGGGACAGTTTGGAGCAGAGGAAGTGGGGGACGACAGTGTTGAAAGCTGAGCTGAAGTCTACGAAAAGGACACGTGCATAGGTCCCGGGACGATCCAGGTGCTGCAGGATGTAATGCAGCCCCAAGTTGACAGCGTCGTCCACTGATCTGTTTGCCCGGTAGGCAAACTGCAGGGGGTCTAGCAGGTCGCTCGTGAGGGACTTCAGGTGGGCCAGCACCAGCCGCTCAAAGGTCTTCATGACTACAGATGTCAGGGCGACAGGCCTGTAGTCATTAAGTCCAGAGATGGTAGGTTTCTTCGGGACGGGGATGATGGTGGAGCGCTTGAAGCAGGAGGGGACCTCACCCAGCTCCAGGGACCTGTTGAAGAGCTGAGTGAGCACGGGAGCCAGCTGGTCTGCACAGGCTCGCAGACAGGAGGGGGAAACTCCATCAGGACCTGGAGCTTTCCTGGTCTTTTGTCTCTGCAGCAGCCGGCTCACTTCCTCCTCGCTCACTTGGAGGGCCTGGAGGTTGGAGGTGCCGGGGGACGGGGGTGGTGATGAGGTTGAGGTGAGGGGCTCAGTGTCTGTGGGTGGTGGTGGGGGGGGCAGAGGAACTACAGAGAGGGGTGGGACAGGTGTGAAGTGGTCCCTCTCGAATCTGCAGTAGAAGTTGTTGAGGTCGTCAGCCAGGGCTTTGTTGTCTGCAGCAGCGGGGGCCGGGCGGCTTCTGTAGCTGGTGATCTCCTGCAGGCCTTTCCACACTGATGCTGGGTCGTTGGCTGAGAACCTGTTTTTCAGCTTTTCAGAGTAGCTCCTCTTAGCCACTCTGATCTCCTTAGTCAGTGTGTTCCTGGCCTGCCGGTACAGAGCTCTGTCCCCACTCCTGTAGGCATCCTCCTTGGCTCGACGAAGGCGGCTAAGTTTTAATGTAAACCAGGGTTTATTGTTGCTGTATGTCCGGAAAGTTTTTGTTGTCACACAAACATCCTCACAAAAACTGATGTACGATGTCACAGTGTCTGCCAGTTCATCTATGTTGGTGGCTGCAGCTTCAAAAACACTCCAGTCGGTGGAGTCAAAACAGTCTTGAAGTTCCTGTTTTGCTTCACTCGTCCACTTCTTCACTGTCTTGACCACCGGCTTGGCAGATTTTAGTTTTTGCCTGTAAGATGGAATCAGATGGACCAGACAGTGGTCAGAGTGTCCCAAAGCTGCACGGGGTACAGAGCGATATGCGTCCTTTAAGACTGTGTAACAGTGATCCAGAGTGTTATTGTCCCTGGTGGGACAATTAATACATTGTTTGTATTTTGGCAGTTCATGGTTGAGTTTTGCTCTGTTAAAGTCCCCCAGAATAATAAGCAGAGAGTCCGTGTGTTCTCGTTCTAAACATGTGATCTGTTCAGCCAGCTGCTGCACAGCCTCACTCACGTTGGCCTGAGGTGGGATGTAAACACCGACGAGAATAAAGGAGGAAAACTCCCGCGGTGAATAAAAAGGCTTACAGTTCAGGACGAGGGACTCTAGATTTTGGTTACAATGTCTATTAAGCACTGTGACATCTGTACACCAACCTTCGTGGATGTAGAAACATATTCCGCCTCCCCTTGATTTCCCAGTCAGCTCCGTGACGCGGTCCGCGCGCAGCAGCTGGAATCCTGGCAGGTACAGTCCGCTGTCCAGGATAGAGTCACTGAGCCAGGTTTCTGTGAAACAAAGAGCCGCGGAATGTCCAAAGTCTCTATTTGTCCCACTTAGAAGAAGTAGCTCGTCCATTTTATTAGGAAGAGACCGGACGTTGGCGAGGTGGATCGCCGGGAGCGCAGTGCGGAAGCCCCGTTGTCTCAGCTTCACGAGCGCGCCGGCTCGCTTTCCCCGTCTGCGTCTCCTCCATACTCCATAAAGAGCCGCTGCTCCACCGACCAGAAGTTCGGAAAAACTTTCTTGGTCCGTATAGAAAGATGGAAAAAAGTCCAAAGAGTGCTGCCTAATGTTCAGTAGCTCTTCTCTGCCAAAAGTGATGCGGTTGGAGTGCGCACACACAAAGAAAATACACAAAAACAAACACAGTACTAGAGAGCGCAGTACCGAGGCAGCCGTCCGCGGCGCCATCTTCGTTTTGCCATCGTCTCTTCCGTGACGGAGTTTTTCCAAGGGGATTAATAAAGAACTATCTAATCTGATCTGATCTAATCTAATCTAATCAAAAATGCCAATATTCATTATGAAGATATTCTGACCAGACCTGTCCTCTAAGGTGCTTGACTTTATTAATGAGCATGTCATGCCTCAACTTCAAAATAACCATGTAACTTTGCCTCCTTTTTCATCTTACATCTTTTCATTTTGTTATTGCCAGAATTCCTGTGCAGCTTCTTTGAACAGCACTTTTAAAAACCCACACTTCAATTCCAGCACCACATGACATTTATGGCTCATATCTCTTGACTCCCCCTGCGTCTCTCTGCCCTAAATTGTCTGAAAATATATTTTTTTCTACCTTGAAGAGGTGGAGGAGAGCCATTTTCCAATTACCGATCTTGTCTTAAGGTGTTAATTGCTGACTGACCTCTGGAGCTGTTGTGAATGCAGCGTGGATTTTTTTAATAACCTCTAATCGTTGCAAAACAGAGAGAAGTAATAGAGAACAGTCAAGCTGTTTTTTAACCTGACTCCCTACAACAAGGTGTAATCTCACATGAACAAGTCGACATGTTCCCTGTCAAAATGCTCTTTAAACTGCTGTGATTCATGCTGTTTCAACATGAAAATGGCACACGTCCTGTTTTATGTGGGTTTAATCAGGTCAGATGAAGACAAAAGAGTCTGTTAGATCATTTTATTTTCAGTTCTGTATTAAAGCACTGTGTCATGTTGCTATGCTCAATTGTCATTTTGAGACATTTTGACATTAAAGAATGAAAGGATTTAAAAGAACATTAATCTTGGATAATAATGAATCCACACAATCCACAATGATCTGCAGCCATATTCTATTCCTCTTCATTCACTGCCATTCTGATTCCTCCTCAGATATGACCTCAGTAATGGGCTCCACACCTGGGGCAAAGAATTCAGGCATGCACTGCTGATGTTTTTCTTATTTTTTGTGCAACACAGTTGTTATTTCTATGTTCTTGCACGAATGTTTGAACCTGTGCCCCTGTTTGTACCTACGGATGCAGCCACTTACCACTTCCCCACTTTTCCTAATAGGGTCTTGGCCGGTCTTTGGCTGGCGTGTGACAGAGCCTGCCCTCCATGACAGATATAAATTGAAGACTCTAGGCCATGTTTGTATGAATTTGTGGTGTTAAGTGTGCCCTCTGTTGATTTGGCAGCTACTCTATTAACTAAGGTAAAGGCTGAGGCTTTTTAATCTTGTGAGGGAAGGGGCAACTCATGGAGACACCCTGTAAATGCCTGAATGGGTTTATTTTTAGTGGAATTTAAGACTTCCAGTGGCTGGTAACTAGCAGGTTGCTGGTTGGAAGTTGGTAAGCAGTTGGCTTGGAGGGGAAAATTGAAGCAGCTGGGTCTGTATGGGCAAGGATTTGCAAGCCGCTTGTAAAATGTAGCGAGTTACTCCTTACCAATTAAAAAATTGGCTCCACTACACTTATCACAAATTTCCATACAGTACCCCTAGTGTTGCATCCCTGCTTCAGCTTTGTTTGGACCGACGCCATGTGCATGCAGCAAAGCACAGTCCTGGAAACTTGAAAAGCTGAATCATAAAGATCCCAAGAGATCCAAAACTTCACACGTTAATTGTGAGTTTGCAAGGGAACACGAAGAGCAACAAACAGGTTATGTTTCCTGCCTGATATTGATCCACTGTTGGCTTTGACATTGTTGCACAGGCGGGCTATGTGGAAATTGGGGGCAAGAGGGCAATCACACAGGAATGTACCGCTAGAAAAGCATCACTGGTTAAATTTTTTTCTTATGTAACAGCAAGCCTGACAGGTGTTTCTCTGGCCTGTGCATTTGCCAACAGTGTGAGCACTCTTGCTCCTTAGCCTGCAGGTCGTCAATAAAGTTGTCTCTTCATTTCCACTTATATCTTTTACTTGTCCTTAAAATTGTGTGGGTTTTTTTTGGTGCTCTGCTGTTCCTCTACTTTACACCGCTGCTCCTCAACTGTGCATGGGGAAATGTAGCTTGTTATGATGCTACTGCACTACTTGATAGATAAACTAACTAAGCTAAATAAGTACGCTATTGAAAAAATGTTTGTTTTAGAAAGCAACAACGCTACCACAAAGCTTATGTAAAGTAGCTTTGCTGTTTTTAGCAACTTTACTTGCCTATGATTGTGTATACAAATTAAGAATGGTCAGATGTAAAGCCTGCATGTTACTGTCTTGAGGATGCACAAAAAGACAGTGCTTCAAACTTTCTATAAACTGACTCTAAATCTTTAAGTCTCTTGCTTAGCATGATCCTGCTTTTTAGAGGATGCAAAACATCATGACATATGTCCTCGACCGTGGTGGTTTACTGAATACACTATCACGCCCCCACCTCTACATTTATATAAATGCAGCCAGTTAAAACTTTCCCACTTTCCCTGATGGGGTTTGTGTCTGGTCTGGGCAGATCCATGACAGGGCCTGCCCACCCAGCAGTATAAAGTTGTAAACTCTAGGCCATGTTTGTGTGAATGTGTGCTGTTAAGTTTGTTCTCTTCTGATTTGGCAGCTACTCTAATAACCAAATGTATAAATGGATGTGTTAAGGATGTGTGGTAATTTAAGCACAACCCCAAAGAGGTGGGGGGAACTTCCAGTGGCTGGAAACGGGCTGAAAGTTGGTATGCAGCTGGCTGGGAGGGGAAAACTGAAGCAGCTGGATCTGTATATTCAAGCATTTTTTTGATGAATTAAGATGTATTTTTATATGTCTTTTAATATGAAATATGCCACTTTTTAAGATTTTTTTTAAAGGTATACAACATTGGTCCAGAATTTTACCATTTCACTCATCTCTAATTTCAGCATAATATGTTAAAGCTTTTCTGTCAAACTACATCGTCATTTAGGAATGAAAAATATGTTGCATACTGTGTATTCTAAAGAGTTTGAAGCACAAGTTGCAAGGCTACAATGGCTCAAAACGTTGTTATAAGTGTTCTTTAAGCCACTACCAATGTATTGCAGCCTCAATTTCCTATTCTGAGTTGAAAAAACTTGCACTCAGTTAGGGCTTCTCCTGCTGTAGCCCATCTGCTTTAAGATGGCCCTTCTATCATAAACCACTCTGGCCTTTTTCCTCTGAACTCTGGCATCAACAAGGCATTTTAGCTCTGAGACTTCCTAATCACTTGGAGATTTTATCTTTTGGGACCATTTTCTGGAAACACTAGAGCTGATTGTGCATGAAAAATCCAATGGATGAGCAGTTTCCAAAAACTCTGACCACTCCATCTGGCACCAACAAACATGCCATATTCAAAGACTTAAGTCCATTTTCTCTTACTTTCTGATAATCACTTGGAACATCAGAAGGCTCATTTTTACCATATTTTCATGCCTAAATGCATTGAGTTGCATCCATGTGATGGGCTGATTATCAATTTGTATTGACAAGTAGCTGAATTTACCTCTGTGTGTTTTGTGTGTTTCCAGGCTTCCCCCCAGCTACAGGAACGGGCACATTGATCATTTACCTGGAGGATTTTAATGACAATGCTCCCTATGTGGTGCCATCAGTAGCACAGGTGTGTGAAGACACCCATGACATGAACGTTGCCATAGTCGGAGGGCGAGACAAGGACCTCCCACCCAACACTGCACCCTTTAAGATAGAACTGGGAAAACAGCCCGGCCTTGATAAAACATGGAGGGTTACCAGAGTCAACTGTGAGTACTTTTCCATTTTTAAAGATGTTTTGAGACTCAACAGAAAGAGAAGTAATAATGGATCTTTCAAGACTCAATAAGTCCTTGATATAAGGAGCTGAAACACACATTAGCTTGCCAAGAAAAACCTGAATACACTGCATGACAAAACACATTTCAATGCGTCTGAGCTGCTTTGTTGTCCAGTTTTCTTTTTTTCTTTTTCACCAGGCAATTTGATCCTATTTTCGGAAGCTTTTCAAATGCTCCCTGGGGTGCAGAGTGAAAGCAATAAAGAGGAAAGGGAGAAAATGCTGCCAAAAGTGCATTTCAATATGTTCAAGCGTTGAGTACCTCCACACACTCTAATGCACAAAGATTGGGCATTGTAAAAAACATAAATGAATGAGAATGTAGTAATTTGAAAAATGTTTTTGCCCCATATTCAATTGAATACACTACAAACACAAGACGTTTAATCAATTTAAAACATTTGTTTTGTTTGTTTTGGAAATACTTAGTTAAATTTATTGCCTGCAACTAGGGAAGTAATGTTATGAAAATTTTATATCAGGGTTATTGCGACCAAAATTAACACGGTTATCATTATTATCTTGGTATTGTAGCAGTGTGCTCAAAATGTTCAAGAAGTACTTTTGCACACACTTGAAATCATTTCACCCCTTTAATATTACAATTATCACAGGTCTTGTCTTTTTTGTCAATAAATGTGTCAGGAAATGTCTTTTTAGTTAATTTTTTTAACCGTTTTTTCATGAGAAATAAAAGTAAACAATTCTGGCAAGTATTTGTCATTGTTATGTTATAAATGCTTAAACTGTGTGTAATTACAAGAAAAGAAAAAAACAGATTTGAACTTTAAACAGGATTCTCTTTACAAACAATTGTAAATGAATATGTTTAAAGTTTCTGAGATGACCAAAAATAAACTTAACCTATTTTATACACTCAAACATTTTTGTTTGCCTACAGCATTAGTGTCCATGTTACAGCTAGTAATATCAGACCATGTCCAGGCGTTTTTTACTGATGATAGTCCCTGAGGCAATTCCTGTCCAGTTAGCTCCCTTCCATGACTCTTTTTTGGTCTTCCCCTCTCCCTGGCAGATCTCCTCCACATTTCCTCCTCCAATATTTCCAAATTACGATTGATGAAATCCATAAAACAAGAACTATGAAAAAGACGATCTATTCTCAAAACACGGCAAATAGACGGCCAAAGAACACCAAGAATACACTCCAGAATGATACTAATGCTATTATTTACAACATTTATACATTATTTACACAGAAAATACTGATAAATCACCTATAACTCACTCAGGTATGGCTCACTGAATCCCACACTCTCTCCAGCTCAGTCAGCTCACTTACTCGAGGAGTCACAGTAGTTTTAATCACGCACGTCTTTTTCTTCCGCCGGCAACAGCTTCGTGTTTTAGACAGGGTGATCGTCTTCAATCAGTTTCCCCTCACCATCTTTGTAAAATCCAAAATTCGACCAGACATCAGACTTTGTCCGTTTCGAGGGGAAAAATCTCCGCTATAGTGTCTGTGCGGGCACCAACTGCCGCGGCCAGACTTTTACTTTCAGAGGCCAAACATTGCTAACTGCACATGTGCGCCTCCGTTTGTGAGGGACCGCGGCTGCTTTACTGAGGAACAGACACATAGTTCTGGCTTTTCCAGGCAATGAGCAGCATCACTGTGAGTTATTGACACAGTGTGGTAATCAAACTCGGTTTACCGGTAGTTTAAACAGGACACGGTAATACTAACCGTCTGAATTTTTACCGCAGTTTGCCAATTTACCGGTAACCGTTACATCCTACCTTCAACCTAACCCAAAAAAAAGTTGATACAGGAGCATGTTTACCAATGTGTTACATCACCTTTCCTTTTATGACGCTCAATAAGTGTTTGGGAACTGAGGACACTAATTTTTAAAGCTTTGTAGGTCAAATTGTTTGCTATTCTTTCTCAATGTTCAACTTCAGTTGCTCAACTGTTAGAATTGTCTTCTTTTGTATTTTGTACTTCATAATGTGCCACAGATTTTCAATGGGAGACAGGTCTGGACTGCTGGCAGACTAGTCTGGTATCCATACTCTTTTCCTATGAAGCCATGCTGTTGTAACATGTCAGGGTTAGCATTGTCTTGCTGAAATAAGCAGGGATGTCCCTGTAAAAGACGTTGCTTGTATGGCAGCAAATGTTGCCCCAAAACCTGTATGAACTTCTTAGCTGCCTTCACATATATGCGAGTTACCCATGCCTTGAGCACTAACACACCCCTACATCATCAATTTGGATGGTCCTTTTCCTCTTTAGCCCAAAGAACATGGCGACCATGATTTCCTAAAACAGTTTTAAATATTGACTAGACCACAGCACACTTTTTAACTTCGAGTCAAACTGTTAGATGAGATCAACCCCCGAGAAGCTGGTAGCATTTCTGGTTGTTGTTGATACTGTATGTGACTTTTGCTTTGCGTGGTAGAGTTTCAACTTGCTCTCGTAGATGCTGTGACAAACTGTGTTAACTGACAATGGTTTTCTAAAGTATTTCTGAGCCTACATTGTAATAAACTTGACAGGATAATTTCTGTTTTCAATGCAGTGCTTCTGAGGGATCAAAGGTCATGGGCATTTAGTGTTGGTTTTCAGCCTTGATGCTAGCGTGCAAAGATTTCTCCAGATTTTCTGAATCTTTCGGTGATATTATGGACTGTAGAAGATAAAATCCCTAATTTCTTACAGTTGTACCTGAAGAAACATTGTTCTTATCTGCAAGACTATTGCCCATGCAGTTGTTCACAAAGGGCTCTAATTTCCTGGTGCAACTCAGGGTGGCGCAGCCTGGCGCATCCCGTGCAGTGGTAATTTTGTCTGGCGCACCACCGTGCACAGCCAATTTGGCAATTTGGTAGACCGGCTGCGCCGAGATGGGTGTGACGGCGCATCAGGGGGAGGTGTTGACAGATTCAGCTTGGCGCAGTGACAATTTGGTGCCAAAAAAACGCGCGGAAGGTGCACTGAAAGCTCGCCAGCTCCAACCTGGTCTATTCTCGTCAAGGCGAGGCGCACCCGGGGCAGTGGTAATTTGGCTGACAGGCGCACAGTGCGCACACGTCACCAAAACCTCACAGGCAGGTATCCAGAGTGTCAGGCACATTTCAATGCAATAAACAATCACAACAACCACTATTTAATGTAACCGTCTGAACCAGCACATACATTTGTATCTATATTAATTGTCCCATCACATCTGATGTCAGATCAGAGACGTTTATCATCATGAAAACTCAACCTGACGGCAGCTGGAAGAGTGACGCAAACTAACGTGTTCACATCTCTCAGCCAACCACAAACAGCCACATCATCCGATACGGAGTATCTGGCTTCTCTCATCTCATGAAATTCAAAAGAAAAGAAAAAAGAGAGACGCTCGCTGAATAAATGTAAGTCACTCGGTGTCTGAAGGATTTACCTGTGATTGCCCATATTTCTCTGTTTTAATCTTTATTCTTAATGTGATCTAAAAAGATGGAGAACATTATTGCAAGGAGCATGAGGAGGAGATATTGGGAGAGAGTATTTCACCAAAGGTTCTGCTATTTGGCGATGACAGACCAGGAATGCAGATGGATTACAAGCATGATGAATGGATTAGCCTGCTGCTGTGTTTAAACGTAATTATCACTTAATTTTGTACTCCTATTTATGAGACAGGAACAGTTCCGCGAGTTGGTCCACATGGTGACGCGCATCGTGGCCTCCGATGCGCGGCCCGGTGGCCCCTGCGCTCTCCCAGGTGCTGCTAAAGTGACAGCGGCTCTGACCTTCTTTGCCACTGAGGTGAAATTGTCTCTGCGCCTTGCCCGCGGCGCATTTAAAGGCTAGGGGAGGCGTTCATTTGATTGGTGAAGATTACGTTCGGCTGCGTTAAACCCACTCACGCCTTCTCTCCTCCCTCTCTGCTACTTGCGCCAGTGGGAAGGACAGAGGCGTGGGTGCGCCTGCCTGCGCCTACCTGCGCCGTGCACGAAACTTGCAAAATGCCCTGGACACACCCCGTTATCGCGGCGCAGGTGCAGGGCAGGGCAGGTGCGCCCTGCCAGCGCCTGGTCTACGAAATTAGAGCCCAAAGTGTTTAACCTTGTCCCATGTTTTGGGCTATGCTGCCTTTATACCCAATCATTACACTAACCCGATTCCCATTACCTGTTCACCTTTGGAAGGTTCTAAACAGGTGTTTTTGAGCATTTCTTATTTTCACAGTGTTTTGTTGCCTCTGTCCCAGCTTTTTTAGAACATTTTGCAGGCGTAAAATTCATAATGAGTGAATATCCACAAATAACCAATAGAGTTTATCACTTTGAACTTTAAACCTATTGTCTTTGTAGAATATTCAATTGAATAAAGGTCAGAAAGGATTTGCAAATTATTCTATTGTGAGGTTTTTTTTTTTTACATTTTACACAATGTCCCAACTTCATTAGAGTGTGGGTTTGTAGGTTGGTGTTAATGAGACTTCTTGTCAAAGGCAAAGTAGAGGATTCTTACTGTCCATGCAACATGGATGAGAATTACAATCATACAAGAGACAAGGGAGGGAAACAGACACTGATTCATGGTTGCATGACGGACAGCACAGTGTGTATGTGTGTGTTTGAGTGACAGTGTGGAGCTCAAACCTGCCCAGAGGTATTAACTGTGACTGACAGCAGGAGGGGGAGGTACAGACACTCCTCAATCACCACTGCTGGAAGAGACAGATAGGGCTAGCAGAGAAAGAGCCCACTCCCGCTGAAATGGACTGGTGCTGTGCTTGTCTCAGCTGTGTGTGGAAGTGTGTGTATGTGTGTGAAATCAGAGGTATGACTGCTCACCAGTACGTGTTCCTGAAAAAAAAAATGACCTAGTTTTAGTCACTTTTACCGGGGGTGTCCCCAAATAACAATTTGAAGTGCAGGTTAAATTCATTTTGGCATTAATACAAAACACAACAGGGGAGACTGGGGAAAATGTAACAGGAGGCAGTTAAAACATTTTATTCCTTCATCAGAAGCAAGCTGGAGTGTTGACAGTAAGTCTGCACATGCTCAGTAATCCACATTTGGAGTGTTTCTTTATTAAAAGATGATAGCACTATGTCAGAGTTATATGAGAATATGTGAAAGAGTGTTACAGTTAACATTTAATGCTTACTTCATCAAACAAATGTCTAATTCATAATGATACTTTAATACCTTATAGCAGCGAAGGGCCAGCTTAGGTATTATAGTAAGATTTTACTGGCATTCTTTATTGCTCTGTTCGAGAAGCTAGAGGGGTTTGTTCATTCACAGTACATTTCCAGGACCCAGTGTAAGCATGCAGTACTAAAACCTGTACAGTTAGTATAAAGTGTATGTCTAATAATGATAACAGTGGTTTTCTGTTACTCTGGGTAAATACACAGTATATCTGTGGTATTATTTATTTAAACCAAGACAGACTTGACTGAGTCTGTACCACTCAGAGACTTGAAACTTGACTTGGACTTGTAAAAAGTGACTTATGCCCATCTCTGCTGCAAAGGAGCGAAATGACTTTATGACATTAAATAATTTAGTTTTATGATGCAGTTTATCTCTGATGTTGTAGAGGAGATTTAAGATTTCAGGTAGCCTAATTATGTAAATATAAATAAATCTGAACTGGTCAACCCTCCCTACTCCACAGGGTCACCATCACCCAGGTGTTGTTCTAAAGCCAGAGATATATTTGCAGTTTGTCCTTGCACTCACATTTGTGTAAAAACTCACTTGTATGTGATGTGTGTTTTTGGAGGACACCACCGGAGGGTGTAAAAGACCTCAGGTTACATGTGACTGTGTGTTGTGTTAGAAATAAACTACAAACATGGTGGTAATTAGAAGTAATAAAATGAACACCAACAGTCAATGTCATCATTAAATATTCATTAGCAACAGATGATCAGGGGTCAGACTTCAACATGAGGATCATCTGCCCTCAATTTCTGCAACACTGACATAATAACTGTCTTGCAGTATGGGTGTATTGCTGATAGACGTTGTAGTTAAAGCACTGGCAGAAACAGAAAATGTGGTTTGTCTTTTCCATGTAATGAATTGTGATGGAGAAACAGATGGAAACATGCTCACAGAAAACAAAATATTATGCAACATAGTATAGTTCAATATAGTGTTCAGTATAGTGTTCAGTATACATGGTATCATGGGCAATACATTATTTGGATGAGGTGTTACAGTATGGTGCAGTGATAACAAAATTTTGGATATTGTTGTTGAATAGTATCATGTGAATGTGAATACCATCAGTATGTAAGGTGTAGTGTAGTAATTTACCTGATGATAACTTTAACATCAAATAATGTAATACTTTAGAGCAGCAGTAGCCAATATGGTGTCCGTGAGCAGAGGTGCTCGCAGGGGCTCTAAAAACAGCAAATTACCACCATAGTTGAAATAAGTAGCCATTTTTTTATTTCAATATTTCAGATATTTAAATAACTTAAACATGCATCAGAGGTGATCAGGGGTCAAAGTTTACTTTGATGCACTGACGTCACACCTCTATCACCACTGGGGCTAGTTCAAGCCCTTACAAGGTCACCTGTACAAAAGAAATATCAGAAAAGTGTGACTGTTGTACATCAGTTCAGTTTAACTGAATTATTTAAGATGCTTGCAAGTATATAGTTCTCATTTTATTTATTAATCATTAGTTATAGTCAAGGTTAGGAATGATTAAAAGTAAAAAGTAAACGTCATTTGTAGACTATTAAATACATAATATTAAATGTTTAAGGTACTCTCAATATATACATTTATATTACTCAGGAACATTCAATCAAACAAGTAGCCCTCCTTGATACTCCTCATCTATTGGGTGGTTCTCATGCTCAAAAAGGTTGGTGACCCCTGCTTTAGAGCAATAATGTATGATTGTCCTGAGTACAATTCATGAAGATACAACAACAGGTATGTGTTGAGTAAGTTAATTTTTTTGTAAAGCTGAAAATAACTCAACGATCAGCCCATCAGTCAAGGGACCCCAGCACTTTACATATTGTTGCACATTTCACTGACTGCACTGTTTTCTCTGCTGCCTCTTAAGGAATTTAAGTGTGATGCAACATACTGTAACAAGCTTATGCAACAAAAACAGTGCCAGCCTCTGTCGCTTCACTTGTCAAGGATGGCTTGGCAGACACTGGAGGCATTCAAGTTCTTTATTGTAATGCACATATTGAGACATGCTTTGCAGAGTGGGAAGTGCCTCATTTGTGTTGCAAAGACAATAAATGCAGGATGGGGGATTATACTTTGGCTAACTAAACCTTCCTTTTCCTCTGTGTCCTCCACAGCCACACACGCGCAAATCATGCTCTTGCAGAGTTTGAAGAAAGCAAACTACATGCTCCCGCTGCTCATTTCCGACTCAGGGGTTCCACCTCTGTCCAACAACACAGAAGTCAAAGTTCAGGTGTGTGAGTGTAAGAAGAACAAGATGCACTGCAGCTCCGCCCACTCCCACCGCGCCAGCCTTCAGGTGCTGCTGGTGACACTTCTGCTGCTTGTCCCACTCTGTAAGTACCATCCAATCCATATAGCTAAAAACATGACCCTAATCTTTCATCTTCATGATGTTAAATGTCAATTAAAATAAAACATGACCATTTTAAATCTACATTTAATGAGAATTGCACATAAAAAGACGCTGTGAAATGTGATTGCTTTAAAATATACACATACCCTGTTTGAATTTTATGCTGGTTGCATGATTTAAAAAATTTAGACTATTATAATTTCTATTCATTTGTTGCATCACTTTTTCTTTCTCACAGCCTTTTGAAAATTAGGGGGACCAATGTCTTAAATGTCATGCAGGCTTTCAGCAGCTGTACATTTCAGGGTCTGCTTCGTCTTATTTTATGCCTCATAACCCTTTGAACATTTTCAATGGCTAACAAGTCGGGATTGCAGGAAGGCTTGTGAAAGTTACTGAGAGCCAATAAATCTTTAAAACTTTTTTACCACAGAGCTGTGTCTAGGTTTTAAGAAAAAACTTTTTCCTAAAAATGTATTGTTTATTTTAATGAAGTTTTGGGCTTGACATCCATCCATTATCTATACCTCTTATCCTCTCAGGGTCACAGGGGGCTGGAGGTTACCCCAGCGGACATTGTCATAAACCAATCAACACCCTAGACTGGTTGCCAGCCAATCACACAGCCACTTAGAGAGACAAACAACACTCACCCACAACTAAGGGCAATTCAGTGTCACCAGGGGGAGAACATGCAAACTCCACACAGAAAGACTCAGACTGACATATGAGGTTTGAACCAGCAACCTCTTTCCTGTGAGGCATGCAACAGTTAACTGCAATTTTTATAAATTACATAATGTCCCACTGCAATTCTCAAATTGCAGGAGGTACAATGGGCTGTAAAATATCTATACACTGCTGTATTACAATATGATTGAGCATGATACCGTATTGATATTTAATAGCATAATAATATTTTGTTTGTTGACTATTTACATAAATTGGTCTATTTTGCATAGTAGTTAAACCTCTGACCATTAATTGGCCGCAGGGATTCAGCCATTTCACTCTCTGTCTTTTAGTTACATTTATTGCTATTGTTTCTATAAATGGGACGGACACCAATGTGTGTCCATGTTACGAGGGCTCTTTTTTGTACAATCACTAATGTGTAACTTTAATTTGATGCATCTAAAATTGTGGCCTCTTTACATCAAAAAGAATACCCAAAACAAACTATTCAGCAAATAAAAATTTTTGATATGTTGCCCTATAATTGTGATTAATCCGTGATAGGTTGTATTGTCACCCCTGAATCATGATATATTTCATATTGCCAAATTTTTGCCAATTCACACCCCAAAGTGCAGTATTTCTTGAAGGTCAAATGTGTGTAAAAATGTTATTTTAAATTTGATTATTTTGTGACTGATTTAAAAAAAAAAAAAAAACTGTTCAATTAAAAAAGTGCTAATCAATCTCTTTAATATTTCTTAAGTAATGATTTAATGTATTTTGATTAAAAAGAGACTAATGTGCTGAATATTGCCTTTCCTTTTGCAGTTGCAAATTGCATTCAGATTGCAATGTAGCTCAAAATAATCCCAATTCAATGTTTTTGTTTCCCCAAATCATTCAGCCTTACTTCCAATGTTGTTCAAATTTTGGTTATAAGTTGCAGTTTAGCATCAGTGTTATTCAGACTTGAGCTTTTATACCCACATTTTTTTTTATCCACAAGTCTCACTAACCCCTTGACAACCTTCACACAATTGTGGCAGAGACATTGGTGGTCTTCAAAAGCAAATCAAAAGTTCAAACATTCATATGCATTTGTAAGTATATTGCATATCTATTTCATACTTTTAATAAGGTATGTACTGTTTCTATGTACAAAAATGATGAAGCAGGTCAAACAGAATATTGGCAGCATGTATCGATCCTTTCATCAATCCATTATTTATCTTGTTATATACATTTACACACCTAAGGGCAGTTAGGACTCACCAATTTATTTAATAAACATGTTTTGTAATAAAAATCCGAATAATAAAATTATCAACACATTAGTTGAGGGCAGTGATTCCCAAACTGGGGTACACGAAGTGACGTAGGGGGTATGCAACTACCTGTCAGGTTTCAATCAGTTGTTTCAGTAGTTAAAGTTCAAACTGGCAAATGTTTGTATGATGAGCTTTGATAAAGACCTGAAGTGTTGGCAGAGAGGCTGGAGGCTGGATTGGTGAGGCATCTTGGAGAAGGAAATCTGTCCTGAATTGTCTAAGATTCTTATAGTAGCATAAGTTCAGTCAGACACCCTTCACGTAAATCTGTGGTGAGTTTGTACTTTACAGTTTCAAGGTCATTAATGAATATGTTCCAGAAATGTAAATTTCTTTTTTCGAAAGTGAACTGGTGTTACCCACTGAAATTGCTGGTAGATAAATCTATTTTGTGAGAAATGACTCACTTGAAGAGATTTTTTTTGTATGTTATGCATGTTAAATTTGGGAGGTGGGGGTGGCGGCAGGCTTATAGTCACATTTCTTTTTCTAGCTGCTGTAAGTGCGTGAGAGTAGGGGGTACATGGCTGGAGGAAGAGTGTCTGAAGGGGTACAGGCCATGAAAAGTTTGGGAACCACTGGTTTAGGGTATATGAGTTATGAATTTCATGTATGAACCTGTACACAAAAAGTATGTGTTCATTACAACATATCAGAAATACACATGCATTAAGTCTGACTATAATATAAATAACGCATTGACTTTGGTGTTCCATGAATCATGAGTTATTAATGATGTTTCATATTCAACAATATCAAGGACAAATCAAGTTTCTGCTTTTATCAGGGTTCACAAACATGAAGCATCAGAAAAGTTATGCTGAAGTAGTAACGATAATAAATCTGTGAATTCATTAGAGCGATGAGCTTTTTGTCTTGTACCTTTAACTCAGTGACTCAGTGATAAATAATCATGAGTATCATTACTAACTTGTGATTGTGATATTGACTGAAACATCTTAGGTGGTGCATTAACTAATAAATGAAGTCATGTATGAGACACTATAAATATGTAATAAGGTAAAATAAATAAACCGACCAGCACTGGTGCACAAGACTTCTAATTGCAATACTTTTATATCTAACGGATATCATAATGATATGATATTTTGCTAATAATATACAGAAAATGCTGCTGAGTAGCATTAAATAATCAACAAAATATGCTCCCCTCTGCTCCATTATTCTTGTAGACCAGTTTATGGTTCCTGAGCATATTACAGTATTAGTGGTTCTTGCCTTTTACTGGGCCTTTGGTTCTACTTCTGTTTTTTAATCAACAACAGTATAAACTTAACTGATTTAAACAATATTCTCACACTTGGAAAATCTCCTCATGTTGCAGGTCAGGCACTTAGTTACCTGCATCTCCAGTAAAAATCCGTAGATTCACAGGACACAAGGTACTAAATTAAACTGACAAGTCGTAGCAGGCAGCAGCATAAGCACTTCCCACTCCAGCGTTGATAGACCATTAGTTGCGGTTTCACTGAGACGCACTAATCATGAGCGTAAGCTGCTGCAGCGTCAGCGTTCACAGGCGAGCAGCCACCCTCAGAAAGTTTCATGGCAGCCGTCCCGAGAGTATCCCAGCTGGAACAGCCACTTAACATTTCACGCTCCTCTTTAAAGTGATATTTTGTTATCTGGTTGCTATAGCAGCAGCAGCAGAAACTGAACTAGAAAGCGTTATAATTGGTCAACACGCCAAGATGAAATTAAGACAGTTCTCTCCGCAGATGTCCTTTTACTCTGACTGACAGCAGCATTCGTTATTCTACTGTAAATAGAGCAGAGATAGACAGTGGCATTCATTAGTCAAGTAGCAGCTTTGGGTGACAGATTATTTAGCTGCATGCTACAGTGCATGTGTACCTGTCCATTTCCATCCACTGATTTGTGTTTGAATAGCCATGAAACAGTGAGCTGTGTAACCTCAGAGAAGAGGATGTGTGAATTCAGAGGGGGAAGAAAGAAAGACGTTTTGTTGTCATGCATTTCACTGCTGAGTGGGGCTGGCATCAAGTTTTTTAAGTGGGTCTTATTAGATGAAAAATTGACTTTTTAGAATATTGCACATATATGTGAATATTTATAGAATTTATCACCCACAAAACAAAAAATAGGCCATCCCAGTCCTTTGCTCTTGGTTCATCTGCACCTGAAAACATAAAATCTGACAGTTGGTTATGAATCTGGCCTCCTTGTCATTTGAACCATATTGTAGTAATGAGTCATGATAAGAGTCATATTAATTACCACTCACCTAAGGCGTCCATCTATAAATCTTGATTCACAGCCATGGAAACACAAAGCTGTATTTGTGTTAGTTCACCCCTTAAAAGAGAATTGTAGGGTTAGAAGCTTGTCATTTGCATGTAGACACCAAGAGGATAAAGAGTTCTAAGATATGCTTTTTGGGCATTTTGAGCTTGAGACAGAATCCAACATCCTCTAGTGATTGAAATGTTAGCATTTTGACCAAAACACAGCACGGTGGACCAATTCAGACCAATGTGGTCTGTGTAAAAAGGCTAAACAGCAAGCTTTTAGATGGACTAGGGCTGTCATCTTATACTCAATATTCAGATATATGTTCAAGCATGGCGGTAAAAATCTGTAACCAAACTGTACATAAACATTTAGATGTAGAATAAACAGCTCAGCAGCAACTGTTAGCTCAACTGGCAGAAACCAACAGAAGAAATGGAAATGGAAGACAGGCAGAGCCACTCTGAGGATAATACCAACAGCAAAACATGTGAGGGGTGCTGTATGGAAACACCTGAGGCTCCACTGTGTGTCGATTATTTGCAAAGCAGCTATGACAAATCCTCAAGCCCATTTGTTCAACCACTGCAGTCCATCAGTGCCTTGTCAAGTGCTCAGCCCAGTGCTTTTGAGTCTGGCTTGGCAGGCACGTATATGCTGAAAAACCAATCGAGTTTAAATTTTGTGTGAAAAACAAAAAGTGACAGTCCTTAGATGGACTAATATGCATTTAAACTTGATATGGGGCAATGGTTCTCAAATAGTTGGTGCACCCCCTGGGGGTGTGCGGCTTGTTTGGGCAGAGGCCAAATAGGTGCCTTGGGCCCTCTTGAATACGATTTGCCACCCAAGGTGCCAATCTGAAAATGTGATGACTGTTTACTGTGTCAGGAGTGGGATTTATGATCAAGTTAAGTGGTCTGTGTTGCAGCAGGCTGCTTTCTGCTTTCTTTGTATTTCAGTGTGGCACATTTATCTTTGCTAGAACTCGACATTGTGACTTCTGATACACATCTTCTCATTGAGTCTTTATCAAAGAAAAGCTTATGAGTTTAGAAGTTTACACTCTGATGCGTTACTCCTTAAAGTTACGGTTTGATATAAACAGCGTGCTCTGTATAACTTAAAACAGGTTCTTAACTCAAAGAAAATAAAATTCATGTTATTTTCCGGATCCAAAGACATCAGTAACAGTAGTTTACGTATCACAACTTTAACAGGACACAGCATTGAAAAAAGTACCCAAATTCAGATATCTCAGTGTCTGGCTTAATAAAAAAGTCACATTGATAATCTTGCTGGCAAACAAAGACAAAATATTTGTTACCTTCACAGATACAAAACAAACTTTACAATGAAAGAAGAAAATGCACTGAAGCTGTATTTTTATCTGTTTTAGATTATGGTGATGTTATTTACAGAAGCGCCTCCACTTGCAAACTTCTGGAATCAATTTTTCACTCAGCTCTATGATTTATTACTGCTGACAGTTACTTTTATCAGCGTTGCATTTTTTATGACAAAGAGGGCTGGGCACCTCTGAGAGTAAAACTTGACAGACAGTTTTTTATTTATTTTTCTTTATTTAAAGATTTGATTGTTTAAATGCCTCTGTAAATTACATCTCTGTTAAATCATTCAACTAATCACTGTTCAACATCTTCTAGTAACTGAACGTTGCTGAAAGCACCTCAGACAAATACTTCATTTGGAAATCTGTGTTTAGCTTCTCTGCTGCTTTCACCTAGAACTCTTCACAACACACATTTAAATGTCTGTGGGTCAGTTCAAAATTATTATAATGAACTATTCTGTATTTGAATGTTTGTTTTTCAATATGTTTCTACCTTCCTTTAAGATGTGCTCTTGACATTAGTGAAAATGAAGGCCCTCAATGATTCTTTGAGAAATAAAGGTTGAATGAATGAATATCAGGTCCCCCTTAGTTAACAGCTGTCATTTTAAACACATAAGAATGGGTTAAGATTCAAAAGTGGGCGATATCAGTTGCATTTTATTGTTCACCATTAATCACTGAAATCTCATTTGCACCACAAACCTTATTCCAGGCACTTATCCAAAACTGGTATTCAAAATCCTATTTACTTTCATGGTTTGGGAACGAGGAAGTGCTAAATGCTAACTCACATCCATGTTTTTGGACTCATTTTTCCCCCACTCTATTGCCGCTAAGCCAAGCAACAGTGGTATTTGATTCTTGGGTCCATATTTCCCAACCCTACCAGAGAAATCCTGTGAATTCTAATGTTGAACATCTCCACACACACACCTGCACACACACAACCCCACACACGCTGGCACCCAGAGAGATGACTCCAGCTCGAGCTCATCACAGAGCCCTGTGCTGGGGGACAGATAGTGTGGACTGATCGCTGCAGTGTATAGTCAGATAGTCTGACAGAGAGGCAGCGAGGATCCTGTTTCAATTCCCTTATCTGCGAGCTGAACTCTGACCCCTCAGCAGAGAGATGAAGGGGAGAAAAATGGAAATAGCCAGAGGGGAGAGACGGGGAAAGGAGACGGAAATAAAGGTTTAGAGATTAAACTCTCCTCTGTTTTGTTCTGTTTTTGCACACCGGGTACAAGCGTATGCATGACCACACAGCAGTAAAGCCCGCTAGTTTCTCATGGTCCTTGCATCTGTCCATCTCAACCTTTCCTCCTTTCATCATAGCTGTGATAGTCTTGTCACCGACTTTGCCTGCAGCAATAGTTTATACATAAATAATCTGAATAGACAAATATGTTCTTCTTGTGAAAACATAGCTGTGGTAATGATGTTTATATCAGAGCTTATTTACACTAGAATTTTAGGAGCCTAATATCTTGCAAAAATAAAAGATTAGATCAGTTCTCCTTGGGCTACATGTAAATCAGGGTCGACCCTACTTCTGTCTGGAAAGACGATAAAATCCACCTGAAGCTGTTGACAGAAGAACCACCTCTGCATTTCAGCAATCCAGTTGCAACAGTATAAATTCAGCCAGATAGAGCACAATCTTGATATAAAGCCCCCTGGAAGCAAGGGCAAAGTTTCAATGCTGCCAAAGTACTCTGTTTATTTGGATGAGCAATAAAATAAATCCTGATCACAACCTCCTTGCCTGTGGGCTGGTGATGTTTTCAGTCTAACACATACCATGAGGTGTTCCAGTTATCAGACGGTTAGCCTCACTTAGCTTCATAGCTACCATTCATGGATGAATTAGTGACAAGGCTCTATTTTGACAGGGCGAAGCACATTTTTTTAAAAGTGTGTAGCGCACAGCAGTTTTGGGCGGGTCGGTTTAAAATTTGCTTGCTTGAAGGGGCATGCAGAGGGGATGGATTATGTGCTTTGAATGTACATGTATGTGTTTAGGGCTTAACATTGATTAAACCAATCAGGGGTCTGCTCTCATTCCCTTTAAATCAGTGTGCACCATGGCTGCTAGCGTTTCACTATTTACATAGCAAGTTTAGATGTTTGGCCTGAATTTTGGCTTTAACAACTATACTCAAAGAAGACAGAGAAGACTGTATGAAATGTGAGAAAGCTCAGATTTGAGTGCTTTGTAAGAATGATACAAAGGATGAATCATAGAGTGCTGCAGAAATGTAAAAGAAAAACTTCATTCATGATTTAAACCCCCAGTTAAAACTGTGAGGATCAGATAGGTTTATGTTTATGATAGATATGTGTGCTAAACATCAAAGAAGAGTTGCTGTAAGCTATTTATATTACGTTTTGCTGCATGAACACTTGACTCTGTTCTCTATTGTGCTCATAAAACACACTGCACAGCCAGTTTTATTATCTGTGAGCAAAGTTATCAGTGAGGTAACTTTGAACTGAATTTTTCAACAAATGCTTTAATATATAATGGTAGAGGTGTGCTGCTGTGCATGCAGATGTGTGCCAAGCCCTCTGATGTGTACTTAAAATAGCAGAAACACTCTGCACCACAGATTTTAGACTTTAGACAAGGTAGAAGGAGGTTTAAAGAGCTGTCAATGTCTGTGTCCTAAAGCTAGGAACATGCCAGCTTAGCACCTGACCACTCCTTATTTTCAAACAAGCACACCACTGGGCACAAACAGGTATAAATGAGACCAGGATCAGGTAGAAATTAGGGAAGACACCTGTGCTTCACACCAAAACAAGGGGCAAGGGTCATACAGTAGGGCCCTTTAAGGTTTAGGCTGACCTTGACATGACTTTTGAAACTTAGCTGAGAAACTTTAAAATTACCCCCAGGAACTTCACCTCTGTTCACCTGTTCAGTCAGTTCACATTTATATTATATGCAGAAAACGTTTTAATGAAAAAAAATGCTCAGGGCCAGATGGATGACCCAGGGTGGCATTGGCCCCTAGGTGCCAACCAAGCCAGAGACAGAATGTCATCGACCCTTCACCAAAAACAGTCTGCTATCTGTTGTGGTGTTAGTTTGATCACCCAAAACAAACCCCTCCAAGTAACGTGATGATCACTTAGAGTTAATTTGTTTTATTTGAGAGGCAGTATATCATCACATTGGTCCATGGTCATAGTGGAGTGAAGTCACCAAAAAGTCAGTGGGCCCTATAGTATGCCCAGCGCAATGTGTTTTGACGTTAAGAAGGGCTGTCACCTTATACTCAATATTCGAATATCCATTCAAGCATGAAGGTAAAAACCCATACTCGAACTGTAAATACACATTTGAATATAAAATAAACAGCTCAAAAAACACAACAGTGTGCCCAGAGCACTGAACCATCTGTTCCAGCAGTGATCATTCGCAGCACAACCTTTTTCACCAGTGCTGCCTTGACCTTAACGACAACTGCATCTAGTCTGCTGGAAAATAACAGAAGAAGAATACACATCGAGGAAATGGAGGAAAGGAAAAGTCACTCCAAGCATTGAGCAGCAGCATGTGAGGAGTGTGGAGGCACTTGGGGCTCCACTATGGACGAGACTGCAGACTTCATATGCAAGGACATGTGGCCCATGTGTTTTGTTTTTTTTTTAACTACCCCTTTATTAAACAGAAAATAGAGAAATATGAGTGTGTGTCCACTTTAACAGATAGAATGAATGAAACATTATTCAGGTTAAATAGAGGGATGGTCTATTTGCCGTACCTTTCCTTTATACACAAATTAAAGTGACGTGTGGTTTTAACATCCTCCTTGTGAATCAAATTTTGCTGATACCAGTTGGAGCACACCTTTACACCTGAACTTTACACCCCAACACTTTGTTTAACCTACTTCTTTGGCATCACTCAGCCTAGCAACTCTGCAAAACGCAGACCCAAGTCTTCCCTGACTTTCTGTCTCAGCTCTGAGCCCTATAACACTGGGGTTGTTTTTCAGACCCTTAAATAATGTATGTAGCCCTGCAGGAGAAAAAAAAGTGCATGAGTGTGTGTCTGAGTGTACTGTGTCTTCTCATGCTTGTGAGACCTTTGTTGCTGTTGCAGGATTGGCAGCTAAATCCCCGAGCTTTGCAGGAGCACACTTTCACTCCCCTCCCATTGTAAACCTTCCTTTTGTGCTGTTGGTGTTATAGACTCCTGCACACATCATCTCCTCTAACAGATAACCGTGAAGTGGGGAACAATTACAGTATTATCCTATAGAAGAGTCGAGGAGAATGCCTGTATACGTATAAAAACGATCATGCACATAGCCAGATCCATGAATGTGTGCGTGAAAGAGCCCATTGTTCACCTGAGATAAGACTTCCTAATTGGGCAAACTGAGAACAGTCAGTATATCCTTACATTTTCTGCAGATGTGCACAAAAAGGACAGCTACTCATAACAGAGCCTCCTAATTTTAGAACTAATTACAGGGAGAAATGCGTCACTCTAGATGGTATAGCAGCACACAGGTGGCAAACCAGCACAGATGACCACACTGCCCCCTATCTGCGAGCATGTGTACTGATGTGATCGGTAAAGCACATGCCCTTTCTCTGCAGCAGCCCTCGCTGTGGCTAGAAATGAAATTCTCACAGTTGATGATGAGTGGCCAGAGACAATAAGTAGGGTTGCACCGGTATGTAAATAATGAGGGGGTATGGACATGGCTGAACCTTTGAGATTGGTGAGTTTGAGGGTTGTGAATTTTTGCTCATGCGGGGGTAGAAGATTGGGCGATAAAATGAAAACGTCCAAGAGAGCAGAGGTGGGTGCTCTTTAACTCACTGCTTCATCTTTCACATATGCTTCACACACATGCAGACCTGTGTTTCTAGCCTGCATGTGCTTGATTTAGGGGGTCTGCAGGCTAGAGACACGTGAAGTAGGGGTCCAGAGGGTCCACCGGCTCATGAAACACTTGTTTTTTTTTCTATTTTTTTGCATATGCAGATGAAGTAAGCAAGTATTTTTGATTAATTTTTCATCTGTTTGTACTGGTCTGTGTCTCACTGATAAGACCCCCTGCAGAGTGATGCGATCCAATCTGAGCTTTTATCATCGGGCACACATTATAGTGTTTGGGGAAGTTTTCAACATAATCATAGTCCAAAGCCACATTCAGACCAAAGATTTGCAGTGTAATCAGACTGTTATAGAACATTGCAAGGACAGTTGCATCTGTGAGAACTGGGCTGTTACAGCTTAAATCAAGATGGCTGATGATGTTGCCTTTTGTCCAGATTGCCAATTTACCAAAAGCTGGTTTTTACAACATATGGTACGCCATGTGTTTCATTAGTCTGAAACTCAGAGAGAAAGTCAAACCATTTTCAAAGATGCAAAAGGATCAGTGATGTAAGAATGAATTTTGGATGCATCCAAAAATATTGGATCTATCTCATCTACACAAGTATTTTTTTGGGATACATTGTAGCCTACAGAACAAGGCTCTGGCACAGCTGTCACCAAGAGGCACAGGCTTACTAGTAAAGTGCAGTCTTTTTCATCACCTCCACCAAAGAGGTGGATGAGTAAAGTTATATACAGCATCTTTCTAGGGAAGAGGCCACAAAGTGCTTCACAATAAAAGCATAAATAAATGCAATATAATAATTTAATCAACATACAGACAGATTTGACAAAGGCATGTCTGAACAGATGGGTCTTCAACTGCTTTAAACATCTGTCCGAAGAGTCCACAGTTCTCAGCTCCAGTGGGAGACAGTTCCAGAGTTTAGGAACAACAACTTCAAATGCAGTCTGGTACAAGGAACAACCAGCAGACCCTGCTAAGAGGACCGCAGAGTCCTGCTGGTGTCGTACAGCTTCAAAAGTTCTTTGATATAAACACACGTTTGACCATGCAGTGCTCTATGCACTACCACATTAATTTTACACTGTGTTCTCATGAAGCCAGCACAAGGACATGAGAATGGGTGTAAAATAAGGGCCATTTAGGGGATTTTGTCAACAGCTTTTTAGGTGGTTCAATGATGCAGTGCTTAAACATGCTGAAGGAGAATTACAAAAAATCAAGTCTTGTTGAAACAACTGCATGGATAATCATTTCCAACCCAGCTTGAAACACAACAGATCTGGATTTAGCAATTTTCCTTAGATGGTAAAGAGGATCTGGCCACACTGTTCACATGTTGACCCAGGCTAACAGCCTGACCCATTTCAACACCTGACTGATGCAGAGCAGGTTTGACAGAAGAGGAGAGACAACCAAGACCTTCTTTTGACTCAGGAACAACATGTGCAGGAGTAGAGACATGTACATCTGATTTTCCAGTGTTCAGCTGAGGAAACGCTTTGATACAGCCAATACAATTAATCAAAGTAGTCGGCTTAGATACATTTGAGGCTTAAGTGACATGTATAGCTGTATGTCATCAGTGGAGCACTGATATGACACACCACTGAAGGTTATAATAAGATGCCCCAAGGGAAGCAGATACAAAGCAAATATCAGAGAAAGATGAAGTTGTGTTTTTGTCAGCATTTGTTTGTTTGTTTCTCTCTTTGCCTGTGAGCAAGATGAAGCAAAAGTTCTCAGAAGATTTTAGTGAAATGATCAGGGAATGTTGGTCATGGCACAAGGGAGAAGTGACGGTTGGTGATCCAAATTTGCTTAAACTTTTTCTTTTTCTTTTTTTTTTAAGTATATGTTACCATTGTGCCTTAGGGCAGGTCCGTACATGTTTTAGAATATCTCGGCTAACAATGTCAGAAAAAAAATTCTAGTTTCAGTATATTTTTGACAGATTGAAGAGGGAGAAGCAGTCCAAAAGTATTGCTGTTGGCCTGATCCACCAGCAAACATTGCAGCTGGGGACCAACTAGGAAACAGAAGCACACCATTTTGCACAAAGAGACAAGAAAGTGCATCAATGTACTTTGTTTTGCTTTTTAAAAAGCTCCAGAAAACATTTAGCATGAATTGATGTCTACATATTACACTCATTATTCCTCATGTTTTGGCTACTGTACAAATCACTAGGAGACAAACCTCCACCGAGGCCTCTGACATTCTGAGCCAAGTCATTCTCAAAACTGGAAAACTGCTCTAATGCATAGTGTTATCAAACCCTTAGAAAATCATGGAATCACATCTGTATCCAGATCACCTCTAAAATCACATTTTTCTTCTTCCATGACAAACATTTCCTGAAACATTCATCAACATCCACCGAGTGCTTTTTGAGCTATCTTGCTCACAGATGGACGGGAAAACTGATCATAAGTTTGTACATTTGATCTACTTATTTATTAATTTTATTTTATTTACTAATCACTTTAATTACGCAAACTGCAGTATAAATTTTGAAATAATTTATTGTTTTATTTTTTATATTTTTAGCTATTGTTTAAGCCCTCCATTTCTCTTTTTTAGTCTTTGTTTTAGCTTCTTTGTTTTATCTTTTGTGGTTTCATTGATTCTTTTCATACATGTTTTATTCTGTTGCGTTTTTCCCTTGTCATCGTGTTCCTATGTGTTGTGTGAAGCACTCTGAATTACCTTGTTGTTGAAAGGTGTTTCAACAAGGCCTTGCCTACTGTATGATCACAGGCTCCAATTTTCATAATCATAAACAGATTTTTCATTTCTGCAAGAATAATAAAGAAATCCAAAGACTCTAGGAGGGAGATGGTAAAAGGGAGGAGTAAAAACAAAGCATTTACCCTTAAACACAAGAAACAACACCCAGCCCAATGTCACTAATTTACCTCCATCCTCTGGGGCTTTTAGTTCACACCATTTCTCCTCTCTGATCCCCAGCTTTGCTCTGACAGCCACTTTTCCTCTTCTTTCTCGGGCTCTACACTAATCCCTCCCAGCTATAAAGACAGGATGTTTAGGGGCTTATTTACTCTTGTAAAAACATGGCTTTTTTTACAGCCTCCTTTGAAAAGACCTCGTGCCTGGATTGATGCCGCAGTGGAGTTCTTGGCTCAGCTGTCAGGTCAAGCTGTGAAGGCTGTTTGATCTTTGAACTACGATATGAGCTGAAGAGTATTCAGAAGAGCTTTCGTCTATAAATACAAAGACTTTAACTGACTGAAATGTCACTTTACTGTAACGAGTGCTCTGAGGCCTTCACAGGCTCAGCTATTTATTTAACACTGAATGAGAACTCAAGCTACACGATAATATCTCTGATCAGGTTCATAAACACAAGAATTTATATGTAGTGCTTTGTTCATGTAATATTTCTTCATGTGGATAAATAAACTGCAGTTTTTAATCATCCCAAACACGTCAAATTTAGCTCAAAGGATGGATAAATTATTTGTTGATCATTAGCAAGTGATGCTTGGAGACATCATGAATAGTTTATGAATAAGAAGTTGTTAGAGCAGACTGACTCATGTTTTACTTTATGTATTATGAATGAATTGTTGGTACATTCGCTGGTACATCTGTTAAGTGCTCACACAAGCATTTACAAGGATGATTCATCCTGAAAAAGATTGAAAAAGTTCAAGTCTTTTAAGAAAGTTACAGAAACAAAAGTACTGGTTTAAACCTCCTGATATCCTAAGGGGGTTGAGTTGGGTTAGAGGTTAGAGACCCCTGTGAAACAATGTGTTGGACAATAAGTAGGAAGAAATATTTTACTTCAATCAATCAATCAATCAAACTTTATTTGTATTTAGCACTTTTCATACAAGATTTTGTAGCACCTCGGCTTTACAAAAGAATTTAAATGAAAATAAATAACAGTAAATGAAATAAAAAGTAGAAAATGACATACAATAGAAATATAAGACCCCATCCACCCTCGCAATCCACATACGACACACACACTCACTTAATCAAACACACAAAGACATAAAAAAGAAATTCTGAGCAGTAAACAGAATTAGAGGACTGAGGAAATGCCAACTTGAATTAAAAATGAGGAAACACAAGAGCTAACACTAAAATGATAATTAATAATCTTAAGAAATTAGATTTAAAAAAAATACTATAGGGAAAAGTAACTAAAGAGATAAATTAATTAAGAAATTTTTTTTAATAAATAATATGGTAAAATTAGATATCCTAACACCAGATGTGTAATAAAATCAGGTAGAGTAGGATAATAAAAAGAAAAGCAGTTAACAGAGGATAAAATTCCATATAATACATCTGAACTGAAATGTAGACATAAAACAAATTAAGATGATAAAAATAAATAAAAAGATAATAAGAACTCTATAAATTAAAACACTACAGTGAGCTCTGGAGTCATTTTTTTGTTTGTTTAATTTTACTTCAATGCTTAAAACGGCCTGCTGGCTGTGATGTAGCAAGATGGAGCATCCCTGAGTTTGTTGATAATGTACATTCATACATTTAGATCACAGTAATGGTTTTAGTGAAAGAGAGGGTGGGGTTCTATTGTCAACAGACTTTTGATAACGAACTTGTGAGGTGTCAAGGAGAGCAAAACAGGTCAGGATGAAGAGAAATGACGGCTGAAGACAAGAAATGAAACACTCTCCCTCAAGGTTTCAGTATTTGACCTTGAGTCTATGGGAGCAGAGACATATGCCTGTGTCCATGACAACAAACACATTATTTATGGAAGAAAACACTTGTGTTATTATACACATCGAGTGGTTTTCAATTATTTAAATAGTCACAAAGTTTGTGATGACAGACAAGTTGCTAAAGGAACAACCTAAAGTGGCTGCAGTGGCTCGGCCTGAAAAGACTTGGGTTAGGGGCAGGAGTGTGACCAGTTCAAGTCCCAACCTAAACATGTCTGGAAGTTGGTTTGATTGCTGCAGAGGTGCCAGCTGACTTACTGGGCACTGCCGTAGTGCTCTTGAGTAAGGCACTGAACCCTAAAACTGCTCAGTTGTGCTTCTTCAGGAGCAGCAAACCATCGCTCTGACATCTCTCCGTCAGTGCATGATCGTTGGACCTGTTTGTGCATCATATCTCAACAACTGAGTGTAAAGCAGTGTTAATTTTGACAGCACTTTATAATTTAGTTTTAGATGTAGTCATTTGTCTAAAATATAGTTTAGTTTTAGTCATAATTTAGTCATCTAAATCCTTTTAATTTTAATCTAGTTCTAGTTGATGAAATTTCACCACATTATAGTCGACGAAATCTGTAAATTTAGTCCACTAAAATATAAAGTGTAAAGTGTAAGGCATTTTTTATGTTTCCTTGCATTGCTGAAGTCATGTTTCACACTTGGATAAAATGAAACATCTAATAATCCTTTATTGAATGCTGGTAAAGTTTGAATGTATAAATGAACAGAAACAAATTTAACTTTTGTGTGAAATGCAGTCACCTTTATTTAGGCTACCTGGCAGAGCATCTCAGTTACAATGCTAGAATCAGACAAACAGTGAACCTGCTCTACATGAATATATTAGTTGATAAAGAGAGTAGCACTGGTTGGATTGCTCCCCAACTTATCCCACCACCATGAAGCTAAGGCAGTTGTGACTGAATGTCCCTCTTAACTCATCAAACCTTTCCACACAACCAAAGTAGCTGTGATTGGATATACTCCTAACTCGTCCCTACTTTCTACATGACCAAATTAGGTCTGATTGGATTAAGTCTCTGTCAAACATTTTAGTCTAGTTTTTCTTTGTTTACGAAAATGTCAGTTAATTTAGTTTTAGTTTTTGTCAATAGCACTTTTTTTTTTTTAGTTATAGTATACTTTTCGTCAGGGGAAAAAAGCTTGTTGACGAAAACTATGACGAACATAATTAGTCGACAAAATTAATACTGGTGTAAAGAATTAAATTTCCGCAAGAGGGATTATGTCTTCTTCTTCTATACTTCCCCTTCTTCTTCTTTTTAAATAAATTCTTGGTTTTAAATCTGTTCAGCTGATTTATTTCTGCGGTACGGTGACACAGCAAGTAGTACGCATGCCTTACAGCAAGAAGGTCGCTTGTTCAATCCCTGTGTCAGTCAGGGCCTTTTATGTGTGGAGTTTCTCCCTGTGCATGTATGGGTTCTCTCTGGGCACCCTGGCTTCCTCCCACAGACAGAAAACATTCTCACTCCAAATTGCCCTTAGGTATGAGTGTGAGAGTGGATGGTGACTGTCTCTCTATGTGGTCCTACGGTCCCCCCTATAAACTGGATTAGGTTACAACCCCTTGCAACCCTGAAAGGGATAAGCGATATTGATAATGGAAGATTTATTCCTGGAGTTTGGTTAAGGCATGTCACATTTGACACTTAGACAAGGGAAGAATGTTAAGACAACAGGAAGCGAAAAATAATGACCATCATAAATGTAAACGTTGGGGCATAGTTGTTAATGGGTACATTTCTAAAATATTTGGAAAACATTAGATATGATAGTAATTTTGTATAAAGCAAATTGTTGTGTCTTGGTTGAAAATAATTATTAGTGTAAAACAAAAATACGTAATCAATATTAAAGAGACTGCTCAACCAGCAAAAGGAATAGTTTTGAAAAAGACTGGAGAAATAAAACATCGGTATTTTCCTCCATTCACAAGGACAGTTTTTCAGAGGTCTTACGTTGCAAATACGCAGGTAGTGGAAGAGATACTCATTACTGGTTAAAGGCACAGTACACTTATTTATCCCCACACCCTGCATCCGTACAGCCTTCTGACTTTGATTAGTCTCCAGCAGATCCTCGTCTCCCTCCATAATGTCTCCTCTTCACGCTTTTTTCTGTTCAACAGCCGTGACACCTGGGCTAATCAGCTGACAGCCTCCTCTCCTCCCAGCAATTAGAAAGGCTGGAAATCGCTTACTGTTCCATTCACTGTCCTGTTTGATTCTCCCTTGCCTCCCGCAGCTTGTTAAATTTACATTTTACGCATTAAGCTGCTGCTTTTACCCGCAGAGACTTACAATAAGTGGGGATAGTAAGACAAGTCAACATCAGTGAAGGGCTGTGATACTCCACCAGGTCATTCAGATACTCCGCAAAGAGGCGGGGGATGTGTGAAAATATATTGCATACCTTTTTCTCTGGTGTTGTGAAATGGAAATTGGTTCATTATCTGGAGAAGGAAGCTGTTTTTCATGCAGGAGATTGCCAGTGAGGATTGTTTGTGTATATGCTGCAGTATTAAAGGTGTGTTTACTATTTGTGTGCAACCTTTTCCAAGCAGAGGACAGAAAAGAAGAAGTAGTTCTGATAAATGTTAAAGTTTTATATGTACACGGAGCAACAAAATTTCATAAAGAAACGCAATATTAGAGGAATGCATTGAAATCTTTCCTGCATAGGTCTATAAAGAGCTCAGCATGATGTTGAGGTTAATTCAACCTGCTGTAACTTAAAGTGACTCATTTATAACCCAACCAACCTCTATTTTAGTGACTCCATCCCCCTGTCTCTACTCTCCTCTCAGACATAATTCTCCCTTTCATCTATGCCTGACCTCTGAGTTCACCGCCTGTTTCCGAGCACGAGCTGAGGTGAATTGATTCAGCAATGTATTTTCATGTCAGGGCCTTGACTTTTTAGCCAGAGGGGCAGAGTTTCCTCTTTTATATCAAGTTCTTCATGTGAGGTGAAACAGGGCCGCAGGAGTCTCATTAGATTTGCAAAATCCAATATCTGGAGACTGGAGAGCCTTTGAGTGTTTCTCCACTTTTCTTTCCTCTTGAGGAGAAACACTTGGGCCTGGATATTGTATGTGGAGGGACATCTAAAGTGAAAACAACTGAGGGAAGAGACTCAATGAGCCTTGGCCTTAAATAACCCATTGCCCTATTGGAGCAGTGGTAGGCAAATGGATGCCCGGGGACCACATGCAGCCCTTTTTGCTCTTATTGGTCTGCAAGTACTTTTGAAATTCAAGATTCTGTCTATATGAGAAAACATGAAAAGATCTGACATTTAGGACTTGACTCAGCTTGACTCTTCACTGTTTGGATACTACCTGCTTCAGAGACTTTGATTGTACCCTTTTAAGGCTGTGGTGGGGGTGTAACAGTCAATGTACGAGGGCTGATTTACAAGTTGTGAGCCTTGTATTGAAGAAGATAAGCAGGGATGTCCTTTTTCAGCTCTACTATTCCCTGGCTATTTAAGGCTGTGTAGCCTAAGACTGGTGTCATTTGGTCAGTTTATGTCGAAGAGGTAGCACTCTAAAGTAAACAAGGCAAGTGACTTTTGCAAAATGGACAAAATGCCCCTGTTCACAAGTCTGTCATTGCCATGGCTGCCATTAAAGTTTGTAGCTTTGAATTGACTGAGCATCCGCCTTATTCGCCTGATCTCGCTCCATCAGACTTTCATCTATTTCCAAAATTGAAAAAGGCCATTTCCAGTACCCACTTTCGGTCAGATGATGACGTCATACATGCAGTGGAGGACTTTCTGGACGGACAAGAAAAGGACTTCTTTAAAAGTGGCACTGAGGCCCTTAAACATCGCTGGCAAAATTGTACAGATACTGAAGGGGATTGTGTTAAAAAATATTGCAATATGTCTGTCAAACCCTTAAATATGAGGCTCACAACTTATCAATCAGCCCTCGTATTTGTGCAGAACCATTTTGGTACAGGCTAATTGCTTTGGTTCTGAACTGATGCAGAACAGCCAAAACAAACCTGTCCCTCCAATCATTTAGGTCCCCAGTCAAGGAAATCTTGAATATCTGTCAGAACTGGTCTAAAGCTTTTCGTTCCATTTTACACACAAGGCAGCGAGAAACCTACAAGCAATGCTTGTGTTTTTAACTGTTACTGTCCTTAAAGCTGTCGCACTTCAACAGTGAAATCGTTGATTTTTTTCACTATACTTATGGTTTGTAATTTATTGCCTTAATTTTTCTTCTTTTGTATCTATTATGATGTGCGCTGCTGACCTCTTAACCCCGCCTTTGTAAATGAGATCCCAATCTCAATGGGACTGATTTGGTTAAATAAAGGTTAAATAAGATGAAAAATATATATATCCACAAGAAAACAACAATGTAGACAGACATGTTCAAATGTTAGGATTAAGAATTCACAATAACAAGGGAACAGTATTGGTATTGGCAGATATTTGCCTAAAATGGTGATTATCGGTATAGGCAGATATCAAAATTGTTGCAGATATTTTAACTGTATGTATTGGCCATTAATATATTGGCTGTAATGTTGGCAGAATGTACAAATGCACCACAATGTTTCACCTCATCAAGTTTGAATGTCCACTTATTTAAATCTAATTTGAAATTTTTTGTTTTTTTTTTCGAAGAATGATGTTAGTATTGATATGTTGGTTTTGGCAATTAGGTGCTTTGAATTTTCGGCATATTGTTTTTCCTGCAAAATCCAATATACTTCAGCCCTAGTTAGGATATTATTCACTTTCTACAGTAATTTTCAGTCTGTCTTCATGTGCAGTGACCCAGTGGAGTAAACAGATTGTGAATGTGGGAAACCTGACCCCAACATAGATTTATTTCAGGCAGGGTCTTTCGTAAGACTCTGGAAATCACATAGTCCCCATTTAATGTTTGAACTTGCACACATGCTATCAGCCAGTAGCGCAAACATGGGAGATTCATGGCTGCAGAAGCTTGATTTGACCATGGAAATACAAGGATCAGACATAACATTATGCTTCCATGTGATGTAAGTAACACTGATCATCTATCCGTCATGGCACATTTCGTGAATAGGATGTTTTAGGCAGCAGGTGAACTTTTTTTTTTCTTAGAGTTGATGTGTTAAAAGCTGGAAAAATGGTCAAACAGAATGATATAAGTGAGTCTGACAAAGGTCAAAGTGTGATGGATGGACAATTGGGTCAGAACATCTCCAAAGCTGCAGTCCTTGTGGGGGTGTTCCAGGTCTGCAGTGGTCAGTATCTATCAAAAGTGGTCCAAGGAAGGAGCAGTGGTGAACCAACAACAGGGTCATGGACAACCAAGGCTCATTGATAGACATGGAGAGTGAAGACTGGCCTGTGTGGTCCAGTCCAGCAGAAGAGCTACTGTTGCTCAAATTGCTGAACTTGATGCTGGTTCTGATTTAAAGGTGTCTTTTTCTCAAAGTGAGGAGACAACTTTAGTTCCAACAGTTGTTGAAAAAGCAGCCAAACAACATGTTAATAAAATCAGAGGAGAGTTTGTGAAGGCATACAGCATTACATACAGATAACACTTGCTGTGTTTTACTGCCTCTGAATTGCAGCATCCATAACACCGATGCTGTGTTTCTGTGTCAAATAGTTCGTAAGATCATCCGTAATGACAATCAGTACAGCATTTTTTTAAGAGCACAGACCAACTGATTTGTGTATCTGAGATAATTGTAGTTTGCATTACTATAGACTGTTGAGTGTTGAGATGTGGAGAGTGTGCGAGAGACAGAGATGAGGTTGGATAGGGACAGTAAAAAGACATAAATTGGCGTGTCAGCTGTCTGAACACAGGGAGAGTTTGTCTGACTGATTCGGACTGCGAACTTATTACACAAACCACAGCAGCTGTGAACACCACAGGGAGAGCAGCTGTACAACCCACTCATGCTCTCACCATACAAATGCAGTAAGCATAATGAAACAGTAAACCTTTTATAAACAACAGTGGCTATGACATATTTCCACCTCCAAAGTGGTTGTTTTACACCACATTCTGCTGCATGCATTTTGCTAGATTAGCACTAAAAGCCAGGGCTTAAAGGTAAGCTTGTTAAGTAAAGCTGAACGCTTATGGTACACCTGATCTGTATTCACGGTAACCAATGCATCTAAGCAGTGAGGAGTTTAACTTGAGTGCACAAACACTGTCACAGTGATTAAAGACAAACAGCAGTACTTAAGCAGCCACTTAAAGATTTAAAGAAAAAAAAAACATAAAGCAACCAATGTAATCTGAAATTTACTAAGCAACATAATCTTTGATTGATAGAGTAATAGAATGATCTGCAATGTGTATTTAAAGATTAAATTACTGCTGCGTCTGAGTGAACAGATTTATCCACTTTTATTTGAAATGGATCGAGTCAAAGAGCCAATCATTACACCAGCACTTTTTAAATCCAGCTTCTAAAAAACCAAAGAATTAACCATTTAAAGGGTAGACATGTATTAATATTTTGGAAATTAATTAAATACATTTCTCTTATGCAGAAACTCCCAAGTGGTGAGACATGACACACCAGTGTATCTTAAAGGTTAGTTCAGGTTTTTTGATGTGTGGTTGCCAGAGGCCCATGGCACTTGTAAATATGATTGCCAATAAAGGAACTTTCTAGCTTTGTCCCTTAGGGGAGATTTTCCAGGGTGGACTGTAGCTGGTACATAGCAGTACATGGCCCCACCAAAAGCCTCACAATTAGCCCCACTTATAGGTTAAGACTACTCTAAAAAAATGATGTTGGCTCAACACTCCGCTACAGTAAGATTATTTACAGTATTTAACTTTTCCTTGACAAAGCCCCTGTGTTTGAAACTATTTTGTGATGCGACGAAGGGCTACATATCCTTCCACCAGCAGCTCCCCTCATTAGATCAGGGCACTGGAGCACAAACCGATAGAAATTGCTAAATCTGGTTTGTTCTTTAAAAATGGACATCAGGACTCACCTCTCTGCAGCACCAAAGAGTTTTGTTTGCAGTGACTTTTTTACCGAGCAAGACTTTGACACACGACAGCAGTTTGAAGGCTCACCAAAATCAAAGAGCTCTGACGAAAGGTCCAGGAGAAGCCATGTTACTAAGTCCCACTTGTGACAGCAACGGGCCTTCGAGTTTGCTGACATGGGCTCACAGTTCACGCATCTGCACCACCAAGTAACTTGTGATCTGTCCTGGTCCTCCGTTCTCCATCCTTCTTTCTTCCTGTGAATCCACCATTGATACTTAAACTTGATACAAAATTTTAGCTCATTTTTAGTTTAGTTTAAGTAAAGCTGGTGTTTGTAGTTTCTTTTGACGACCTGACCAGTGGATGACAGAGGGATACATCACCCCTTTGTCCCAACATGCAAAGGGTCTGTCCCAATTCTACCCCTTAGCCCTTGTCTTACCCCTTGGTTTTGCGCATTCATGTCTTGTAAAGGGGTGTCCCAATTCCCCATAGGGCTAAGACGAAGGGCTACACAGCCGATAAAATTAAGACAGACCGGGACCTCACTTGAAAGGAAGGGGTATGAGAATTTCCCATAATACCCCGCGCCCGCTGACAAGAAGGCAGAGCGGAGACCGAAGGTAACGCATGATTATAAGTAATTATTAAATCATCAAGTAAATATTAATCATTTTGAATTGTTGGCCAGTTTTTAAAGTTTCTTGTTATAACAAGCTAGCTCCATTGTCGCATCTGCCTATGACACAGCCAGCGAACGGCTCTGGGTGATGACGTTAGCGGGAATCGAGTGGCTTTCACCCCTTCCCCTTGGCCCTCAAAACAGAGGGCTAGGGAGAAGGGGTAGACGGAGGGGTAAGACGAAGGGGAAGGGCCAAGGGGTACAATTGGGATTCACCCTTAAGCTCTAAACACAGGGGCTTTTCGAGGGAAAGTTCAGTGCTGTAAAGAATCGTATTGTATCATATTGTTGAGCCAACAAAGTTTTTTTGAGTAGTTTTAACTTGTAAATGGGTTAATTAAGAGGCTTTTGCTGGCACCATGTACTGCTAATGTACCGGCAACAGTCTACCCCCAGATATCCCCCCATGGACAAAGCTCTCAAGTTCCTTTATTTGCACTCATATTTGCTAGTACCATGACACTCTGGCAGCCACACTCCAAAAAACCTGAGCTAACCCTTGCAATTTTCTGTAATTTTCATTCCCCTCAGATTTTTTAATGCTGCATATAAATAGGCAACCCTTTCAAGCACAATTAAGGTTAAAAAAAATGATAATAATATAAAAAATCATTAACTTTAGTACAGCAATTGACCATAATCACACTGTGATTATGTACATTTTCTGTTTTAAAAGTTGTATGGCCATAGACATATAACAAAACTATAAGATGGATTTTAAAACTTGCAGAACCTTATTGAAATCCCACACAGATCAATGATTATGAAGCATTTTACAACCAAATATGGTTCCCTCAAACCTTGGGTATTAGGAGAACAAAATAAAAGAATGCCAAGTGACACACAGCAAAACCATCCACATACTGTATTTACACTGTCTCCTTTGTTTGTAAGCTCCTATCCATTTAGTTATTTGTGCCACTCTTGGATGCAATTTCTGACTCAATTGTTTCAAAAGGCCACATCACATTGCTCACATTTCCTTTTTAATTTTTCAGGGAGCTGACAGATAACTAATCTCCTCTCTTTTTGACCTTTGGTTGCTCATGATTGGACGCCACTGTCAAGAACAAGGGAGAAAGCTGTTTAAGCCTTGCAACTCCAAGCTATTGTCTGTTTTTTTTGGGTCCACCTGGATTTTTTTGTTATAATGCATATAAAATCTCAACTGTGTCAAGCACAATCAACTTAAAGATATGGGTTTTTTTTGTTGTTTTCTTTTGTTCTTTTTTTTCAGGAAAGCCTTAGCTATCAGAATATTTATGCTGTAATGATGTTGGATTTATGTATTAAAAGTTGTGTGACCAAAGTGACAAAGCAGAATTTCAAAATGGAATTTAAATCATACTGAATCTTTTACAAATCACATACAGTTTTTCTTTTAATGAACAAGCCTATTCACATCTGACTATGGATCCCTCAAGCTTTGGCTATTATGGAGAAAAAAGTATGCTGAGAGACTTTCTTTTTTTTTTTTTGCCTCATAGGTATTAGTGATCTCTTGGATGCAATTTCTTTTGCAAAAGTTGAAAGAGCTGCATGAGATTATTCACACTTCCTTTTTAATTATTTTGGGAAGTGACAGGTTACAATCTTTTCTCTTGTTGACCTTTGGCTGCTCCTGATCTGACACGATTGTTAAGAAAGCAAGTGAAGAAGAAAATGGGCGCATCTGATAGGTCCATAGGACTGACATGAAGTTATCACTTTCTCTATAGCTCATCATTAAAACCTATTAGCATCAGTGATTCATGTTTTCAATCAGGAAAAAATTATTATTAAAAAAAACACTACTTGTGGATTTTTTTGCTGTGGACCAGAGCATGTGAGCGAAGCAGAGCGGGAGTGAGCAGGAAGTGCGAGCGGAAGGAATTTGGCCAGAGCGTGGAGCGTTTAATTAGTTGCTCAGCCACCCACACTGTTTTCTGTTGGAAATTCAATGTTGACAACTGGGATCAGCACCATGGACAGCGCAAAAGCTCTCAGACCTCAGTGCAGATGTTGACATGACAGCATCATAAAGTTGCTCCAGTTTTGTTAAATTAACATCCATGATGGTAACCTCCAGTTCCACCACATCCCAAAGGTGCTCATTGGGTTGAGCTCTGGTGACTGTGGAGGCTACCGGAGTAAAGAAAACTCATTGTCTTGTTAAAAAAAAAACATTTAACATGGTTTGTGCTTTGTGACATGGTGCGTTATACTCAGGGAGGGACAGTAACTAAGTAGCTTTACTTGAGTACTATACTTTTTGAGTATCTGTACTTCACTTTAAGTATAGCTCTGAAGTCAGTGGATGAAATTTCTTTTCTCCTCTAAATGTGATCTGCATGTGATTTGGTCAAGTGGCGATGCCATACCTGTACCTCATGCATGCACTACTCAGATTGGACAGGTAAACCTTGAGCTGACGTTGCTCAGGTAATGGTTAGCCTTGGAAGTAATGATGGCTACGGTAGATTCAGAAGATGAAATTTAAAAAAATGATTGTCAATGGTTGTCCTTTTGTCGATTCAGTCGTGTTTCAATAGGCATTTCTTTAGGCTTCATAGCATATTTTACAAGCTTTTTATTCTACAGTTTCTATAAGCTTCTATAAGGTTCTGTCAATTCATTGTGGCAACAATGATAATAAATAATAAATAACGCGTTGACGTTAAAACAAAAATATACTTTTAATACTTAAGTATTTTCAAAATCAGGCACTCCAGTACTTTAACTTAAGTAAAGTAAAGTTGACTGAACACCTTTCACTTGTATTAGAGTAATATTTGACCAGGAGTATCTATACTTTCACTCAAGTAATGAAGTTGACTACTTTGTCCACCATTGGCTATTTTGATGGAAGTAACCACCAGAAGGTGGCTACACTGGGGTCATAAAGGGATAGATAAAATACTCTGGTAGACTGTTGCATTTAAACAACATACAGTTATTACCCAGGGGCCCAAAGTGTGCCCCACACTGTTACACCACCAGCAGCCTGGACCATTGTTACAAGGCATGATGGGTCCATTCTGTCATGTTGTTCTTGCCAATCATCTGAATGTTACCGCAGAAGCTGAGACTCATTCGACCAGACAACATTTTTCTAATCTTTTATTGGCCAATATTGGTGAGCCTGTGCAAACTGAAGCCCCCATTTCCTGCTCTTAGCTGACAGGAGTGGCAACTGGTGTCACCCTCTGGCTGCTTTAGCTCAGCTACTTCAAAACTCACTGTGTTGTACATGCAGATTTGGTCCTCTGGATACTTTTCTTGTAGCAAGTTATGATTTTAATGACTGTTTTCTTTCTATTATCTCAAACCCCAGTGGACATTCTCCTCTTACTTCAAGCATCATCAAGGCATTTTCCCTAGAGAACTGCCACTCACTTGATATTTTCTCTTTTCTGGTCTGTCCTGGAGAGGGTGGTTCTTAAAAATCCTGGTAGATCCAAAGTTTCTGAATTATCGGACAAGCCTTTTTGGCATAAAAAAACACACCTTGTTGAAAGATACTTCAATCACCTTCTGATCATGTCTACATGTCTAGATGCATGTGATGTGATTTACTGATTAGCTATTTGCATTAACAGTTTAACAGGTGTAACTCGTAATCTAGCAGGTGGATGTAAATACACGTTATTCTGGGGCTGAATCCTGAAACAATTTAGTCAAATCACAGCAAAAACGGATCTGGACTTTAACACAAGTAGAGATCTTCCTGTCTTTCTGATGCCACTAATGCAGCAGTATGAGCAGCGTGGGTTTAAGTGTCTTGCCCAAGGACATATCGACATGTAGCTGGGTTAAACCCTCAACCTACAAAGTGACGGTAGAGCGTACTGCCAGACTAAGCCACTTATCGGGATCTGTACTGCTGTTTCACATAAATTTAAATTTTCAGTTTTCTGTATGCTCAGTTTGGTTGGAGCAAAAGGTCCCGTGAATGTGGCTGACCTGAATTTGCCCTGTGCTCTCCAGAGTGTATTCGTGAAGTGTTCAGTATAAAACATGGTGTGCTCATATTCTCAGCGATATAAAATGTTGTTAATCCATGGGTGACCCTTCCCTGAACTCACAGTTAACAGTGTGGAAGCCAGTGGCCCTACCTCTATAACCATTTCAATATCTCTTTGTATTTGGTTTGATTGTTTGACTCTCACTTTGTCCTAAAGTGGAGATAAAGGACGTTGTAGAGCCCTCAGTGCCCTACCCAATCTACTCTGCTCAGATAACAGATAAAAGAGTGAGGCGGAGTGAAAAAGAGGAGACAGAATGAGTAAAAATGTTGAGCGGGAGCGAGGATGGTTTCTGTTGAATGCTCAGGCGTCTCCAAACATGTCAGAAATAGAGAGCAGACTTAGATGGGCTGTCTGGCAGAGAGGCAATCAATAAACTCACATTTCATTCTACAGTGTGTATGAGTGAGTGTGTATGTGTCTATGGGAACCTGCTGTGTGTATTTATGTGACTGCGTATGTTTGTTGTATCAAATTTCCAACCATCTCGTTGTGAGCAATTCTGCCAGGCCGACGAGACAAACTGTCACATTACTGCCGAACATCTCCGACCCAGGGATTTTTTATAAGACTCATTCAAACTCCTATTTCATCACAGATGCGACCTCAAGAGTCACAAATAAAGACAAATATATTTGAATTGGTGCTTTCAGGCACCTTGGTTTGTGTAAACATTATGCTGTGCAAATTTTAACAGACTCTTTAGAAAAAAAGATGAGGTCACTCCTCACAGGTTAATTTGATGAACAGATGGCTGCTTTTTTTTAAAGTGTTTTTTGGCATTTTTTAAGCTTTTATAAGTACAAAAAGAGAGGGAAATGGTAGATAGACTTGTAATAGGGAGAGATAGAGAGCATCCTGAGGGAAGAGGGCATTCTGCACATGGGCTCCAGGTGGGAACCAAACCTGGGTCAGCAACATGCCTGGTTGCCATGGCTGAATTTTTATCCACCAACACACCAGTAAAGTGGATGCATATGTTTCCATTATGCATCATATCACATTTATGTTGATGATACTGAGGACGATCTTAATCAACACCCAATAACCTGAAAAAAAAACAAAACATTTCCATCGTGGTGGTTTATCCAAGAGCAAGAAGAGAAGCTCCTTCAATTCCCTGCAAATGTATCAAGCAAAGTCAAGGAATCGATAAATAGAAAAATAATGACTGGATTAGGTGATTTCTCCACTACAGTTGATTTATGCTTTGGTTTATTTTATGAGAGAGCAAATATCCTTCAGCTCTTATGTCACCAAAAAAGGTGGAAGGCAAGGAAAAACATGTTAATCTACGTGGAGTACCATTTGCATATAAAATGATTCAAAGTGCTTTTCAGTCAAGATACAAAAAAACTTTGTGAATTCAGAGTTAAAAAAGTTTTTTTCTTAACTCGGAGACCTTCATCATCTTCTTTACAATAAGGAGAAAAACCCATAATAACAAAATCTTATTTCTGTTTTCTGTATTTTGTAGTAACATTTCTTTTTAAAAAAAAATAAGCCTCTTCAAAGGGTTATTTTACATTCAAACATTTAATTTTTTCCTATCTGGTGTTTTGCCAATTATCCAATAACTTGGGGCAGTCCCAGAAGATTTGGGCAATGCAATTCAGTGGTAGAGCATTTTTTAATGTCCTGAAAAGTATCAATTTGGAGATAGGAGGCCTATGCCCTTCAGGGACAATTAGTCTGAGAAGACTTGAAATATGTGTACTGTTGATATTTCATGAAGAATATATGCAAAAATGTGTGCTTTTTCATGCATAGATTCATGGATGACATTAATGATTAATTAATAAAGGGTATCAAAATAAATATCAAATGAAACACAGAGTAATGGCAAAAAATAATGACTTTAAACAAAAATGTGTTAAATATCCCCAAAGTATTCAGGGAAATCTAATTATTATTGGTATCCTTTTGGATTTATGCTTGTTAGGGACAAATACAAAATACAGTTCCTGTATAAACAGAGAACATTTATCTCAGGCAAGTATTGTATTGTTTATTCCAAATGCTTATTTTCAACACCTGTCCCTTTCGTTAGCTAGTTTGGGAATAATTCTTAACAGGACACTGACCCACTAGTGTTTTCTGAAAACATGTATAAAACACATCAAATCTAACCTCCATCAAAAATCAATGAGAGCTGCAGAGGGTTGGAATACCCTCAGCGGTGAAAGCTAACCTCTGCCCTTGGTACATTTGGTTCATTCAAAGTAGAGATTTTTTGGGATTCTAACTCAATTGCATGCACTTGTTTTGCAACCAACTTTCAGCAGCTCTCATGGATTATCCTACAGGAGTTGAATTTCAATTTATTGGACACTTTTACAAACACATTGGTGAATAAATTTGTTGTGAAGCAACTGACTTCTAGATTTTCATGATGTTCCTTACTAACATTTAGTGTATGCTCCTGTCACATTAGAGCCATATTTAGTCTTACCTTCCTGACAGACTTCCATCACATACTGGTCCTGAGAATTCCTGGTGGGAATGATAGAAATGTAGAAAAAGTTTTATTTAACATATTCTCATGGGGACGGCACGGTGGCACAGCAGGTAGTGCCTCACAGCAAGAAGGTCGCCGGTTCGATTCGGTTCCCGTGCATGCGTGGTTTCTCTTCATGCACTATGGCTTCCTCCCACAGAACCAAAACATGCGCATTAGGTTGATTGGTGACTCCAAATTGCCCTTAGGTATGAGTGTGAGTGTGAATGGTTGTCTTCCCTATGTGGTCCTGCAATCAACCGGCAACCATTCAGGATGTATGCCGCCTGTCGTCCAGTGTTCGCTGGGATAGGCTCCAGCCTCCAGATTGATATTTCTAAAACTAAGTTAACCCTTTAACTGCTAAATCAACTGCTTGGTAGACCAAACTTTGAGTAACTGTATCTTATATATAAATGCATCAAACTTCTTAAACCTGATAAGGCCATCTATATTTCATTGGGATTAAACATAATGCTAGAAAAAAGCATTATGTCTTATTAAAGATGGGGATTTCTCAGATGGGTAAACCTAGCATTATAATAAAACTGATTATAAAAAACAAAAATGCCATGTATGAAATGAATATAACATTCAAAAAGTTAAAAGTGTTGCTCAAAAAAGGACATTTTACCTGATTTTTGTTCTCTTTTCACTTTTACAATAGAATTACTTCTTTGACTACTAGAAAAGCACTCAGAGAGCGCAGACCTCCGCCAAGCAGTTTCGGTCCACTTTGGCGAAAATGGTCCTATCTGGCAATGTTAAAGAATCCTTTAAAAAATTCCTGGATCCAGACGGTGATCCGGATCACCCCCAAAATTTAATCAGTTCTTCCATATCCCATTTCTGACAATTCCTGAAAATTTCATCCAAATCCGTTCAGAACTTTTCAAGTTATTTTGAACACAAACAAACAAACAGACAGGTAAACGCCGGCAAAAACATAACCTCCTTGGCGGAGGTAATAAACCCCCAGTTCAACCATTTGGCAGAGGTTAATGATTTATAAATATTTAGGTAATAAAAAAAATCCTTGTTATTAGTAGTGCCCCAGTTTGTCAAAAAGACATTTTCATGGCTGGACCTGATGTATATGTCCGATAAGCCCAACTTTCCTCTGATTCAGACCCTACTAGACTCGTTGCAGCAGGAGCTCCGGCTAATGTTGGATCCTCCTGATGGCAGCAAGGAGCATCCTGCTACAACCTGTTTGTAGCTCTGGCTCTGCCACCCTGACTACAAGAGTGGTCAGTTACTGGAAATTGATACAATGAAATGTTATCTATACTGACTAATAAATGTGGCCTATGCCCAGCTTACAGGATGCCTTCACACACAGTTTGTGTGTCATCTCAAATCTGTGGGTGGAGCTCTGAACTCCGAGCCCCTCTGGGAAAATAAGCAGTCATTCATCGCTGCCAGAGCGAACAACAATCTTGGCTTTGTGGAAGTTAAAGGTTAAGATGCAAACTAGAGCATGATGCCAAAATAAATCCCCAAACACAGAGGTGAAGCTAGTGTTACTGTTAAAAGTTTTGATCTCTTTATCAGGACATATAAAGCAGGAAGTGATAAAGCAGTGCTACGGTAAGGCCAGCCATCACTGTGCACAGACACTGAAAACGAAGAAGACTGCAATAAATGCTCTGTATGTATATGATCACGCATTTTATGACCAGTGGAATCTCACATGATGATTCCACAGCCTGTCGCAGTCAGGAGTAGACGTCGAATGATTTTTTGATAATAACACGATCAAACTCGAGGCTGTATAACATCCACACCTTGGCTTTTAGTGGAGAAATTTTCCTGTCGTTGGACCACCAGCTGGCCATGGATTGAGCCACAAACTCCTCTGAGTCTGCAGCTTTTTTTCCTGATCGCCAGCTGATTTCAGAGCAGGTGTTTTGATTGCAGTACCTCCCCTTTCCAAGCTCGACCCTACATGGGCTGTACCAGTGGCATTAACACAGGCAGGTATAGAAAAAATGTGGAGGCACAGGTTGTAGTTTGAGAGCCGTCTGAGACAGTCTTCAAGGAAAAAAAAACTCTTGCAAGTGGAATATTGGGGGTACTTGATCGATAATTACCTAAAACCCTAGCCATGCAGACCTGGTTAAAAATGGGTTAAGTTTTCCTTTAGGTTGTCTACCCCAGAACATCTTCCCAAGGATTCAGGCAGACATTTTACTCTATTTTTGTTAAGCACAGCCATCCTGAAACCACCCATAAAGCTGTTAGGGTGAGAAATTACACTAACAGGCATTCAACATAAACACCTAACCAGTAGTGCTTGGACTGCTTCATTAAACTCAATCTGTCATTGATCTTTAGTCTCTTGAATGCCTGTTTTTCAGATTTAGAATTCTTTTGTATGTGTGAGCTTGTGTATGTTGGTGAATTTATGCTCTTGCTCTCAGGGGTAATGAGCCATTTAATATTGGCTTTGTGTACCTGGTATAGTGATCTGATTCTTACCTTCCCTATGGACTCAGATCTATGTACTGAGCTGGCTAAATGGGAACAGATTCTGTTTAACAGTCCAACCCCCTCCTGTTACTATTGCAAAGCCATAAAGAAGATCAATACAATCTCTGATCAGGATATCTAAGTTCCTGCTTTTATCTTCAATACTGTACTTAGATTCAACCTATTTATCCATCCTTCCTCACTTCCATTGTAAGGGGGTCAGCTCACACTGGTAGCAGGGTAAGCGAATGGACCCAGACATCTCTTTTCCATTTTTCATCTCCTGAGGCGTTCCTTGACCCGAGGGGATATTCGCTCTGATCCCTCCAGCAACTTCCATTCGGACATGCACATGAAAACCCCTCAGGGAGGCACTCAGCAGGTGTCCTTAGAGGCCTAAATCTCCTCAACTGACTCCTTGGATGCAAGGATGCAACACCTTTACATAATTTACAATACAAAATGACATAAAGAAATGCAGTGCATTGCAGTACATTTCAGTACAATGAAATAAGGTATGATATGATATGATATGATATATGAAATAATATAATATATTAAGTATTATTGGGCTGTTACCATGTACTCGAACTCTAAATAAATATTAATATGTAGTATAATACAAACAGCTTAACTGCACATTTGGGCACCTGGACCAGTGAGCCATCTGATCTTCTGCAAAATCTTTTGCCCCTCTAGAACCACAGTGAGCATCAACTGGATATAATGAACAGTATATGCCTATGTTTGTTTACATGGGACATGTTTTAAAGGCAAACTCCATGTCTCCTCTGGTTTAAGCACAGATCTGCGGTTGCGTTACATCGCTACTTACTGGCCTGGCATATCCTACAGTGTTTCAGTGTTTTCTTGTGGACAGGGACATCTCTTGAAACAGTGCTGCGTTTACTGAAATAATTTTCAAAACAAAAATGTTTTCCTCTCAATGTGGACAGGACCCTACTCTGCCGGAATAACAAAGTATCTTCTGTTATTAATGTGTATACCCAAAAACTGTTTGAGTGATAATTTTTGTAAATATATTATATTATATTATTTATGATATAATATACGTTATACAATAAGATGATATGATTTATGATATGTCGTGATATGCTATGTTATGATATGAGATGAGATGAAATGCTTTTTGATGCTCCAAAAATTGAATAAGATTTTCGAAAAGTGTAAAAAGTAAAACCCCTATATGTTATATTACATTATATATGATAAGATATAATATGATATTTGATATGATATAGGATAAAGTATGATGTGATGTGATATGATATGATGTGATGTGATGTGATATGATATGATATGATATGATGCACTTGATTTCCGAAATTTTATCGGGATTCTAGTCCCGCACATTTGTCTGATCTGCAGTGATAAATAAGAACAGTGGAAGCAAACAAGAATAATCCTCAGGGACACAGAAATGCACATTCCAATGATAAAAAAGCTTACAGCATATACAGTGTTAAAAACTACTCACGAACAAGGTCTAACGTGAATAACAGCTTTTTTCAATGCTGTTACCATATAATTAAGCAAGTAATCAGGCAGTGACTTTTATTTTTCACTGACACATTTTGGTTTAACAGGGCGTCAGAAAAAACAAATCAAGTATTAAACTGGGAAGGAGCCTTTTCAGGCAGCTGCTGGCACTATAGACAGGGGAAAGTGAAAAGTCCTTGTGCTACGGGACTTTTGTCTTGAGCAATAAAAATACACTAAGAACCATATTAAACTCAAAAAAGCATAATATGGGCTCTTTAAACTGCTTACCATCATTGATCTCTGGACTAAAAATAAAGGTTGATTTTGATGAAGAACAAAAAGTTTTGCAAAAATGCTTGTTATGAGCCATGTAGATGGAGCTACTGTCAGTGTTGTTTCATGCTGACACAGTTTTACTCTGAATTGTCACATCAAGCTGATTATTTACTTGTTATGCCAAAAGCAGGACTAAGGGGGATCAATTATTATCTCTCTGCCCATTCTGTCTTTACTTATTCCTCTCCATTCCTTGTCCTGTGTACCTGATTACAAGCGATTTGACTCAGTGATGACCTTGATTAACAAACTTCCCCTTTTCCTCTCTTCCTCTTCCACCCCCACTCCCTTCCTTGTCTTGTCTCTGTTTCATCTCTTCTCCCACAGGCCTGTAGATTCTGCTGAAACCTCCCGTAGTCCTTCTTTGCAACACTGAAAAGCAACGACTTATCTCCCCCATGCAATCCAGGCTAAGGAGAGGAGACGGCAACGATGACGAGGAAGAAGAAAATGAAGAAGCGAGAAGAAGCTTTCTCACTCGAACAAATCAATCCAGAAAATAGAACACACAATCCCCACAGGAATAACTGCTGTACAGATCCACTCTGACTTGATTTTTTTTCTTTTTTTCCCCTTCCTGGCACTCTTGTCTCCTTCTGTTTCCTTGTTGTATCTGTCCTTTCCAAATATAGGTCATTTTATCTTTTTGTGTTCAACTCTCTGTATTTAATTATAAGTGACACGTGTCTTCTTTTTTTTGTCCTTGTTTCAGAGACTTTTCTATCTGTTATTCCATTCCTTTCTATGTTTTTATTGTATTTCATTTTAGCACTGCACCATCGCACTGGCAGAGAAACACTGGGCCTCATTCATCAAACATTCTTAAGAAACTGTTCTTAACCCTTTAACTCTCAGCTCAGCTGTTTGGCAGAGGTCAATAAATTCAGGAATATATTTGTTAAAAAAACATAATACTTCATTGTTTGTTTCTGTCAGTGTTTTAGGATACAGAAAAAACTGCAAACAAACCAAAAGAACTGAAATTTTCTTTGTGTGATTTAAAGGTTTAAAAAGCTAAAAGCTATTATTATTACCCCCTTATTATTTTAAATACTTAACCATTTACTGATATGATGATTTATATGTATATACACTGTTATTCATCAAAATAACACTGTCAAACACAATATCATCAATTTTTAAGTTATTTTGATCGCTATTTAATTTGCAAACATTTCTGCCTTTTCTAATTGATTTTGTCCCAAATATTTGTGCATTTTTATGTCATTGCGTTATCAACTGTTAGTTTTTTAAACCTTTAAATGCCACACCAAGAAAATGTCTGGTTTTTGGTTTGTTTTTAGTTTTCCCTGTTCCTTGAAAGGTTAAAGGAATCAAACAATTATTTGATTTGTTCTGTTTTTAAGGAAAATAAATAATCCTGAATTTATTGATGACCTCTGCCGAACAGTTGAGCTGGTAGTTAAAGGGTTAAAATCCCTTAACTTATTTTTAATTAAGGTTCTGGCATTCAACAAGGTTTATAGCTAATCTGCATTTTTGCACTTCCTAGGGAGCCAATTCAGTGCTACTTCACAGCTATCTTTGGCTCGTTGAGTGCTGATATGAAAGGAAAACATACAATTTTACATTTATCAACACTTGGAAATGTCAGATGAAGCAAGATATAATGACATGATTTAAGATATTTAACTATTTTTCATTATTTAAGCTCATTTTTATGATGAAACATAAGCAAGTCCATAATGTAGTAAATATGGTAAACTATGATTTCAGTCATTTAGTGTTTGCTCTTAACTGCGATAACTTAAATTAAAAAGTAGTCCTAACACATTTCCTAGATTTTTGTTTATTAAAAAATTATCTGAAACAATAAACCCTGTCCTAACCTACAACATTGTAACATCATAGCAGGAGCTGGAGCTGAAAAGATGCCTTTGTGAAGGCAAGCATGAATTGCAGTCACAGGCTAGCATGGGCTGGATCTAGAGGTTGTTTAATGTAGGCTGGGGCGCTGATTCTGAGAGGGGTAATAAAATTAAATACTAAGAAAAAATCAGTTCATTCAAGTTTCATTCTCCATTCTTGGTAATATAAAATTATACTTTAATTCATATTATTATAAAGTCATGATGAAATGGATATTTCAACAAAAGAAACACAGCCACACAGTGAGCTTTTATTCTTATTATTGAAACAATTTTTCAAGTCCATGTTTCTGTCACAAAGGAGTGCCCCACTACTCTTCTTTTCAATAACTCTTGTGGACTCACACATTAAGACCTAACATCATTTGGTTCCATGTTCAAATAAGATCAGTATTTCAGCTTTAAGGTGGAGATTGGAATTGGGCAAAAACCGCACATCGTTTGTCAAACTATTGTGCTCTACTTTTTTGGATCTAAAGTAAAAGCTGCTACCCAGAGTAGCCTTGTGCTACATGACATGCACTGATATAAGTTCATTCAAAAGAGTAATGAAAATGATACATGCTCAGTGCATTTTACTAATTCTAAATAATCATCCTGTCACTATAAAATGTTTATTTTTTAGCTGATTAAACTTATATTCCAACAGTTTGCAAATAGTTATTGGTGACAGGTCAACAGACCATTTACATTTCGCCTATTGCTGAGGTGGCACCTGGGTGGCCAGTCAGATTTTTAGACCACTTTGGGCCACCAGGCAGCACCAGAGTCTAATGCAGAGCTGTCCAAACTATGGCCCAGGGGCCAAATGTAGCCCACAGTCCATCTGAAATCGGCCCCGAAACAATGGAAAGCAACAGCAGCAAATAAGACTAATTATACTTATTTACTGCACTATTTGTTCCAACTCTAGGTTCATTGATAAAGCACATCACACTATTTTACCTCAAGCACCAACAATCAATCAAAGTCTGTCAGCTTTGTACAGTTTTTTCTTGTTTCGTGTCCGACTTAAGATTAGTATTGTTCTTATCCTGACCAGGGGTGAATCCCATGAGAGCTAGGGACGACCACGGGCCCTTGAAAACAAATAGGCCACCCCAAGATCCCAAACCTTAATTTTAACACCAAAGGAGAGGTGTAAGCCACCCTGTTATCCATGTATTTCTCTGTGTTTGGCCCTCGATTAAAAATGTTTGGACACCCCTGGTCTAATGATTTCCATATCTTCAATTAATACTCATCAAACACCATCCTGGTAATTGATACAATCTGTTGTAGTCCACAGCAGAGAAATAAGGGATATGTGTGTTTGTTCTTTTGTCTTTTTCTTTTTTTTGTCCTGCTCATAGGTGTCTAAACTTTTTCCATCAAGGGCCAAATACAGAAGTAATATACAGATAGCGGGGCCACTTTATTGTGCCAACACCTTTAGTGTATCAACACTGAGGACTTTGTGATGGCCAGATAGATTTCAGCAGGCCCTGCTAAGAGAAATACTGGTGGGAATAGTTGAAATGTAGAAAACAAGCAAGTTATCCTAAAATGTTTTTAGGAACTTTCTCAGAACAAATTTAAAAAGAACATTCTAGAATATATTGATGAATGAGGTCCATTGTGTTGGCAGTGTTGTAACAAGGTGCAACACTGTATGAGATACTTGAAACAACACATCTGTGGATATTGTAACAAAACAAAAGCTATAAATCAATACACATGAAACCATAAAAAGACTCCACAAGCTTGTCTTTTCTCCTTCTTCCCTGATTCCCTTGCATTGCTACCTCTGTTTTATTTTTTCTTTCTCTCTCTGCTCCATCTACCTGTTCTCCACCCCCTGTTCTCTGTCCGTGTATGCACATCCTTTACCGCTCCGTCTGCCTCCCCCTCTCCATCTATCGATCTCTCTCTGTCTCTGGGTGGGCCCAGGAACACTGCAAAGGCTGAGCTACCGTCCTGATCGGGGAGCATTGACTTTCTGATGTGTTCCTGTCTTTCCTCGTCACAGACTGTGTTTGATCTTGTTTCCCTCTCTCAGCAGAGTGAATAGAGCGTGTTTCTTTGTCTGCAGTGGTCGTGGTCTTTTAGGACAAGGTGGTAGCCATAAGCCTTCAAAGCCAGAAACTCTCTGGAGTCCTCTCTTCGATTCGCTTCTGTTTTATTGCGTTAGTTGTCATGGAGTGGAAAACAGTATACCTTTATAGTAACGGTGTAAACCTTAAAAAATATATAAATATTTTATTTTTTACCAGTGTATAAATATACAGTATTGATTAACTTATGTACTTTGATTGCAAGTTTTTTGGTCACTCACTCTACGAGTAAATAAGAAGGGGAACTTTTTTGTGAATTTTAGGCATTCTTTCTAAAGCTATCGATGTGTTGACTTTTATTGTAACATCTTTTTATGGTTTTGTTTTTTATATTATTATTTTGAAAGCTGTGATTAATTACAGAGCAGTAGTCATGCTTTGGTAACTGCCATGTGTTTTGGTCCATCTTGCCCCAAATCTATTCTCGATCCATCAGTCATGACTAGTCACTAAGAAGATGTGTAAGAAGAAATCAGAGGCTGTGGTTTTGGTGGATAGTGTTGCTTTTTACTCTTGTGCTCATCAAAAAAAGGTAGCCTGTGTGGGTTTATGTGAAAGACCACCTTGAAGAAAAAGAAGACATTTTGAATGAGTTATGTCCGTCTTTTGCACTGATTTAATAAAGCCGTTACTGAAAAATCCTACAGTGATGTTCATTTATCTTTTGTGAATACTGTCAGGAAGTCAGGAGTGGGCTGGCCCAGGTTACTTTACGTTACATCAGAGCAGGGGTCCCCAACCTTTTTTGAGCTACAGCCCTGGTTTGATGAAATATAATTTAGTCTTGAACTGGCCTTGGGGGAGGAAAATAATAAAACAAACACATATGTTGTGCTGAGCATAACCAGGGGTGAAAGTAGGCCGGTACAGCCCAATACTGTGTTTCACCAAAAGACTTTGCGCTGGTACTTTGTCAAACAATCAGTCTTCATTTGTATAGTGTCAATTCATAACATGTGTTCCTTGAGTTAACAACAAGTGTTAACTCAAGGAACACATAGTGGCCCGGTGGTGAAGCAGGTAGTTCATTTGCCTCACAGCAAGAAGGTCGCTGGTTTGATGCCTGGATTGGGCATGGCCTTTCAGTGCTGAGTTTGCATGTTCTTCCCATGCATGCATTAGTTTCTCTGGGCACTCCAGCTTCCTCCCACAGACCAAAAACATGCTCAATTTGTGACTATAATTTTCCCTGAGGTGTGAGCATGAAGGGTTGTCTGTCTTTACTGTCATACATAAAGGACCACAGCTGTAAAGTAATGATTCAACCAAAGCAGAAATGAGTCATTAAAGATGTCAGTGAAACTTTAAATCACACACTCCTTTAAAAAAAAGCCAAAAACAGAAAAGCAAACCACATTTGATAAATGGATATTGAAAATCTCTACAACTAGACCAGTATTCAGGTGCTGAATTAAAGGTTCAGTGTGTAGAAACTGGCATTTAAGCGACATCTAGCGTTCAGATTTTGGAATGAGCCCGTCCGTTACTTAAACATCACATCACTAAACGAAGACCAAAAATGATCATGAACAGGGCATCATTTACAACAGTTACGAGGTGAGGGTTTTTTCATTCATATTTGTAACTATTATTTTTATAGATTATAGGTCAGTTAAGATGATGATTATAGGTTTTGGAAATTTTCTTCTTCTTTGCATGCCATGCAAGTAGATTTCAGGACCAGCAGCCAGACTCATATTCAAAAATCGCGTTTCGCTCTTTCTGTCCCCAAAACCCACCAGTAGACAACATGGCGGATCGTTATGTCAGCGTCCACAAAGGGGAGACCCGTGGTACATAAATATAAAAAGCTTTTTCTAACTTAATAAAAAGAAAAACAAAAGTTTTATGGGGATGATTGTACACCTATTTTGACGGACTTTAGCTACGAATAGAAACATTATATCCTATTTTCACCGTTTTTGTTCGGCGAAATGCTGCCAACTTCTACACTCTACACCTTTAAACTGTTGAAGTACAGGCAAGAATTTATAACTACTTTTACCTACCCCTGAGTATAAACCCACCATAATGCAGGATCAGAAAGAGCAATGTTTCTTAACCCCAATAAACAGACATTCATGGGGATTCAATCTGTTTTCTGCAGCTGCTTAACAATAACATTCATTAACACAGTTGACTGAAGGTCACCAGTCATGGTAAACAATTAAACCTTACACCTTCTTCACACAGAATGTGATGTTCAGCTGCTCCAAGAAAGCTGAAAGAAGCAAGAAAAGTGAAAACAGAGTATAAAAATACAGAAATGTTCATATTTGTGGCATCCTCAACTGAAGAGGGGAAGAGTGATGCTCAAGAAAACATAAAAACAACTTATTTAATCAATGTTATTTTCAGTGAAAATTTGTGAGGTGCTGTATGTTTTAAGTTAAATTTTGCTGTCATTTCTTGTCTTTGACTGCCAAGAGATCCGACATGTTAAAAGATCCCAGGAAGTAAAAATTGCTCCTTTTTTAGATCTTCATCCTCCCACAGGTAAATGCTGCACACAAGCCTTCAGGCTCGCAATGATGTGTACACTCCTCACAGCTTTATCTGCCTGACCAAGGGAAGAAAGCTAATAAAGGAAAGGCAGGAGCTGTCACTTACTTTAAATAAAGTCCTGGCTGTAGCAGCTCCTGCTGTGGTGAAGTTCGCAGGATTTTTAATGTTCCTTCTGCTGTGTTTGATTTGTCTGATGGATCTGACAGTGCTATTCTGGTGGCTTTTCAGTGAGTTTAGCAATTTAATGTTAGAATGTTGTCCAATCAGAACCATTTTTAACCCCCAGACCTTAAGTGAAATTGAATAATGGCGAATAAATACATTTTCCATGTAAACGTCAATTCGGAATAACTATTTCCATGTAAACGCAAAGGAGAAAACTTTAAATCCGAATGATTTAATTCTAAATACTTAATTCTGAATTAAAAAACATCATGTAACCGTGGTCACTGACACTATAAAGGGCATTAAGGTGCTGCAGCAAGTAGTGCACATGCGTCACAGTAAAGCCATGTTCACACCGAACGTGACTTGGCAACTGAGATCACGTCGCCCACCCAAGTCGTGTCGCCTGTCCATAAATAGCTTATTTGATCACCGTCACGTAGCTCAGTGACGTCACGTCCACTAGGGTTTTTAGTACAATCAAATCATATCATATAATAGGATGTAGTAACTGACATTATTCCAACTGTATCCTTTTCACTCACCTACCAACCACAAAACACTGCAGCTGATGGCCCTGCAGCAGCATCGTCTGTGAGTTCTCTGCGGTCCGTCTAGGCGGAACTTAAGTCCTCACTATCTAATGTTCCCACAGGGACATGGATTGTCACTCTGTGAGCCGTAATAAAAACAGTCTGTCCCAGGTGTCCTCACACACCCACACAACGCTGATTGGCTGTCGCGGCACAGCCAATCAGCGTTGTGTGGGTGTGTGAGCGACGTGACCTGGTCATGCATCCAAAGCGACCTGGTAGCGCGACCAAGTCACCCAGATCGCGTCCATTGCATAGCAGGAGGGTTGGCCCCGCCCCATCGCAGCTGTACATTGATTTTACATGGAGAGTGGTTGCCCAGGTCGCCCACTGAAGTCGCGTCTCGTGTCCATAAATGCCTCATTTTGGTCACCGTCACCCGTCGCCGTCGCTCAGTGACGTCATGCCCGCTCAAGTTTCAACACAATCATATCATATATCATATAATAAGATGTATTAGCTGACATTATTCCAACTGTATCCTTTTCACTCACCTACCAACCAGAAATCACTGCAGCTGCTTGCCCTGCAGCATCTTCTGTGAGTTCTCTGCGGTCTCGTCTAGGTGGATTGTCATTCTGTGATCCAGAAAGAAAACTGTCTGTCACGGTTACCGTTAAACACCCACACAACGCTAACTGGCTGTTGCCGCACAGCCACACGCTACGTCACCTTAAAAGATCAACTTTTTCAACCTCGGCAACTAGGCGACGAGCGACCAGGTCACCCAGAACGCGTCCGTCGCATCGTGGGAGGGTTAGCCCCGCCCCGTCGCGGCTGTACATTGACTTTACATGGAGAGTGGTCGTCGAGGTCGCAAAGTCACATTCAGTGTGTACGCACCTGAAGAGGGTCGAGTTTGCAGGTTCTCCCTGTGTAAGCATGGGTTCTCTCCAGGCACTCCTGCTTCCTTCCACAGACCAAAAATATGCTCAGTGGGTTGATTGGTGACTCTAAATTTCCCTTAGGTATGAGTGGGAGCATGAATAGCAGCCCTGTGATTGGCTGGAGACCGGTTCAGGGTGTACCCCGCCTCTTGCCTAATGTCAGCTGGGATAGGCTCCAGCCCCTGCAACCCCTAAAGGGAAAAGTGGTATAGATAACGGATGGATGGATAAAAATATAAAATCAATTTAAAGGTCCAAGACATGAAGTGATCAAAACCCCACGCTGTCGAAACAAATCTTTATCTTCTTTAATATCACAATGGACAAAGTTGACAAAAACCCACACGTTTTTCTTGTCAACTTTTTGACCAATTGCACTGTTATATGAAAAAGGTGAAAATCCTGAAAATGGATGTCAGCGGCTTTTGACCAACAGCAACTTTAAGCAACTGAGTTCATATGTGAATAGAAGTTTCTATTCAGTCGACTCATTCAGTTTAAGACACAGGAGATATCACAGACTCCAGGAGCCAGCCGAAGACACCTCTGTTGAAGCATCTCAGGCAGATAATCTGTGAGAATATAATAAAGCTCTGTCTACACATGCTGTGAGTGCTCTGAAAGTCAATGTCAAGCCCTGGGTATAACCATAGTTGGAAACAATGTAGAATTGTAGCTGCAACATTGTTTGTGGTAACCAGTGTTGTATGTTGTTCAGATTCATTAAATCCACCACAACTCAAGAAATATAACAGGATTTGTTACTTGTTACTGTACAAGACAGAGCTGTCAGATATATGAGATGTAGAATTACTGATACCTGACTTTGAAAGTAAGGTAATGCTTACAGTAGCACAATAGTATCCTACAATATACCAAGACAGGGTCTAGGTATGTGGTGTAAAGTCAAGCAATAGATATAATCAATCATACATATTAAAGCAAAATAGACTTGATTAATGAATATTCTAGTTTATTTGATCATGCTAGAACAACAAATACATTTAAGATTAAAAATAAATTCATAGAAAGTCTTATATTAAGTGCTTTAATGGTAAATAAATTAAATGATTAAATACATCCATAAAGACTGAAATAAATAAATGCAAATTCATAAAGATTGTTGGTTAACTATCAGCTTTTAATAGAAACATTTAAATCTTGCTGAAAGAAGAGCTCTATGATATGTGGAAAAAGACATAAAGTAAATCAATTAGCACGTTAAATCTTTGTTTTAAAATTATTTCTTCCTCCTTTGATATTATTTTCTTTGGAAGGAGTGAAAAGGGTACAAACAGTTCATAATTTCGTTGATAAACAAGAGCAACAAAGTGAAAGACGCGCACTGGACCGGAAGGAAGCGAAACCAGGTAGGCAAAGACACCTGGAGGATTGAGGAGACGGAGACTGAAGCTCAGGTGAGAGGAGGGCGCTGCACGAGCAGGTGAAACACAAAACTGATGCTCTACGAAGCCGAAGAGGCAGCTGGTAAGATGCTGGACTTTCTTATCTTTAAGACTGTTTTCTGGTGGTGGGTGTGGGATGTGGTTTGCTGGGCTGCGGTGCCGGCGCAGGCACGCGCGGCCTTTGTTTGAAGGACTCTTGAGAGCGTGCCTCCTTTTGCTATAAAGTTGTTTATTTTTCCGAACGTTGACAACATTGAATATTAATGAATTCAAAGGGGTTTGCAAATAAAACGTTTTAAAAATTAAAAAACGGGTGAGTATTTATTCTAAAAGAAAATACAATTAATTTGTCAGACAGAGTAATATTAAAACACATGTAAACAGTTACCATCACTAATGTAAACGTGTATGTTTTGAAAGGTCGAAATGCTTAATGAGTTCCAAATTTTTGATGTAGGCCTAATGCAGTTTTTGTGAATAGGCCTATAGATGTTTTGTTTTCTTATGTCAATGTTTCGCTTTTTTAAACAATCTAACCTATCGACAAATGGACCAACAAAATTAGAAGCTAACAGATTTAAGAACTGAAAGCTGCAAATCATACACTGTAAAACAAAGTTGGCAAAGTTATTGGAACGTTTCTCACTACAACACTCCTTAATGTTAAATTCTGTACAAATTATATTGTAGATTTATTAACGCATTTATTTAGATTTATGATCTTGAACATATAACGATGTAACCATCAGTCAAGTCATTAAAGGAGAAAAGCAGAAAAACTTGGATGCTGCTAGTTTTCACACAGGTTTCAACATTACATTGGATCATAGTTTGACCATTAGGACTCACAGTTATCAGAGTGTTTTTGTTGTATTTTTTCCAAGCTGATGAGGAAAATGATTTGGCATTGAGCTAAGCTTGCTGACCAGTCTAACGTCAGATGTCCATATGTCTGTGGTAAAACTTACATGTAGTCTGTCCTTGTAAGTGTTATGTTATCAAGTTATGGATGTGTGTGGCAATGATACATTAGGCATGGAGGGATACATCCAAGAAGAAGCGACGGCTTGGGAGGGTGTAACGTGGCTCCAAATGTGCTATTAACTTGCGAAAATTTGGGCTCTCAATAAAAGAAAAGGCTTGGTCGTCAAGCACTATGAACTCCATCACTTTGTCATTAATGGCTTTAGCCTTTTCACTGTCTCTTAAAAAGTTTTTACAGTTTTCAAACGCCTGTTGAATGGGGACATCCACGCTCCGTGTTGTTGTTTTTAACCTTAGCCCTCTAGCTGCTACCGCGGCTGCTTCGTCTTCTTTCAATACTGCTTTGCCACGATGGCGACTTTTCAGGTGAGCTATAAGATTTGCTGTGTTAAAACTTGGAAGTCCTCTTTCCTCCTCTCGGAATTCTCGTTGAACAGGTTGTGCAAACAGCAATGCTGTTGTTATCTTCTGCCACTGAGAAAATCAACCACACTGATGAAGCCATGTTCACTTCTGGTCTGGCAGAGAGACGGGGGCAGGCTTGGGTCCTTCTAGTAAGGCGCCGATATTGTATCAGTCCAATAAATATCGTGCATCCCTAGTTTTAATCCTTATTCAAACCAATCAGGAGCCAATCACAGAGATTTGTCACTCAAGGACCATAAACACCCTCAGGGAGAAAAAAAAGCAGGGAGTGCTTGTAGAGAGGATCTGCCTCCGCACACATGTAGTCAAATAGTTTAAGCAGAAAATGGGCTCAAAATAAAAGCTCCCCATTTAGTAAAATATTCTGTTTTGCCCCCTTCATTCTTCGTTCATAATATAGCAACAAAAACAAAAGAAAAAAAATGTTTCATGGCGGCAGAGAAACAAGCCTGGTAGACACACTGTTACTTTGGAAAACAATAGTTGCAATGGCAAGGGATGTCCCGATCCGATATTGATATCAGATATCAGTCCGATATCAGCAAAAAAACAAATATCGGATTATATCAGCCTGCATCTAAAATCTCCGATATAAGCAGTCCATTCTAATTTATTTTTTATTTATTCAATTCAGTTGTAGAATAGACTTATGTTTAAGTTAAACACAGTGGTATTTTGCAATTTTAATATATATGTTTTTGTTTTTATTGGATTTATTGAGGTTACTTTTCAGGGCCTTCTAATTTATTTTTTTATTTATTTTATTTTAATTGTAGTATATTCTTAAGTTTAAGGTTAAAATTTATTTCACTCATTGGTTAATAACAAATGGTTCAGTTTTTCCTCATACCTACTATTGCTGACTACTCTTCTCTAAGTAATCTCACTTGATCAAGTCTTTTCTTACAGTCCATACTACAAAATAAGTAATAAAAGTATGTATGATTCCTGCTGATATCATAACGGATCAATATCGGTATCGTGTCGGAGGTGAAAAAGTTGTATCGGGACACCCCTAGTAATGGCAAACACTGTGTCTCTGTGTGATCGCTCCCTTACTCTGTTGACAAAAACCCTAGAACACTTTAGAGCTACTGATTTTGAGGTTGAACGTAGAAAGCAAAGCATATAGAGTGCTGATGTAAAGTAAATCCAGAGCATTATTTGGTTGCTGTATAGTTGCAGTAAAACACTCCTAGACTTGCTTCAAGGCACACAAGTGAACTATGCCACACCATTTCAGAAGCGCTGCTATAGGTGATGTCTGAATACAAGCACTGGTTAGCTTTAAGGGAGGCCCTTTCCTTGTTTTGATAAATCATGGTTCTATGCCTTTTTAATTGATTTTGTAAAAGATGAATTAGATTACATTTGAATGATCACTCAGCTGTGACTTTTCTGTCTTAATAATATCAATATTTTTACTAAATTAGCTGCCAGAAGGCCTAAAGCTGCAAACACCAGTGATCCAGCTCACATTAGCTCAACAGACAAGTGAGGATCAGGAGCAGAGTTGGAGTTTGGGGAGGTCTTCAGAATGGCTGACCTGTTCCAAGCTAAAATTTATTTATCATGGCCTTTTTAGTTTGTCTGTTACCTCCACCAAGGAGGCTATGTTGTTGCCTGCTTTTGACTTTTAGATTGTTAGAAAGATTACCCAAAAACTGCTGGATGGATTTTGCTGAAATTTTCAGGAGATGTCCACAATGGTCCAACTTAAAAATGCTTAGATTTTTGTGGCACCGGATATCTGCCATTAGAGAACAATCATTTCGCAAAATAATTGTCAAAATAATGTTGATATCAACATGCCATGGGTTCATTTACGGGGTCAAGGAATCATATCATCAGGGTGGACCTATTGCTCAAAGGTGTAACAGCAATATGTGAGCTACCTTGGCAAAGTTTTGCACTGTTCGAGTTCTGTCTAGTTTTGTTTTGTTTTTGTGTCTCAAGTTTTAAGGTCAGTATTTTCTATGTGGTTTGTCCTGTGGCCGCCTGTGAATGTGTTTGTCTGGCCCAGTGCAGACAGTAGGATTTATGTTGTTCATAAAACTTGACCGAATACTTTAAAACTGGTGGTGTGAACAAGCCACTCTAACTCAAACTATCAAAAGTGAAGTACAGAAAAGAGATGAAAGCTCAACTTGTAGGTACAAATCAAAGCTAAGCTGTGCAGAAGTGTCCAACATTTCTGCAGACAGAGGCTGCTGGGCCACAAAACAGACTGCTGATGGACTGACCAGCAGGGACACCACAGATGGACTAAATGTATGCTGCCTCAGTGCCAACAGAGAGAAACCAGATATATGTAATAAAAATGCTTATTTGTTTACTGGATATTTATCAAATCAGTCAAAATGATTGTGGGCAGTATGACCCACCTGCAGTCCAAGGCTGCACCTGATTGCACAGCCTGTCTTTAACATGATTTAAATGCAAAAAACAAATCATGAACCATGTTGTAAAAATAATCAACAACAATATTTGAATCTTGAAGATTCAAAAACAAGGCAACTGGACTGTGTTGAGTTTGTTGGGAAGACGTTTCACTTCTCATCCAAGAAGCTTCTTGCCAACAATATTGGAAGCACAAATCTGTGAGCATAAAGAGAAAGCCAGTCAACAGGGTTAGCTGCTACATAATCTAGTTATTTCATTTATAATGACACTCTGAATTTATTTATATGGGCATCGGAAGAGCCAAACATGAAATGAATATAAATATTTAACAATGCTACACATTGTGGCTTGCCAAGGACTGGGTAAGCAATCACATTATTTGTAGAATAGCATAAATTATAAAGGGATAGTTTATGGGCTATTTAAGTGGGGTTGTGTGAGGTTCATATTACTGATTATTGCATTAACAAGAACTATGGTAATCAACAATGCTCAAGTCAGAAGAGAACCAACATAGCAGCTTGGCTGTGCATTTTGGGGGACAGGATTAAGAGCTCTGCTTGAATTAAAAATTTTAGGTGAAAACAAGCTTTAAAAAAATTCACTGGGTAACTGCACTGTAGACTCACTCCACTGCTTTTCTTTTCTGCTGGTAAACCTTTAATGTCCTTCAGTCTGAGTCTCTTATCACAGTCTAACTTACATTTGCAGGCTAAATTGTTAATTAAACTTTGCTTTAAATTATCCTACACTGGGAAGCAGGAATATCAGTGTTTCTCAAACAGTGGGGTGCAACCCTCAACGGTAGCATGGCCTCATTGTCTTGAGCTGGGGCATGGCAAAATTGGGGCCTTGGTCCCCCATGAGACTCTGATTTGTCTCCCCATTTGCCAATCCAGAATTATGCACTTTGATTGGTCATTGACCATGCAGAGGTGAGATTTGTTAATTAAAAGTAATGGATGAATATTTGTTGTGTATTTTTTGATAATAACTTCTTTGGGAGCGGGTGTTGTGTGTGCATGTGTGTGTGTGTGTGTGTGTGTGTGTGTGTGTGTGTGTGTGTGTGGGGGGGGGGGGGGGGGGGGGGGGTGACAGAAAGTCATTGAGAAACGCTGATTGAAAGCAACAAAGATATAAGGCCAATCAAGCTGACACAGCACAATGATGGCTAAACATGTAATTCTATGTTTGTTTTTTCTCCTTAACAACAAACACACAAAGCAAAGCATTTTCATATGAAGCGCAGGTGTCTTCCCTCAGTAGGGAACAGCCATATTTAAAAAGACATTGATTTGCTCTCTGAATCAATACTATTTCTGCATAGTGTCCTATTTTGAAATTTCCCGGAAAATTGGAGCACTTAAATCCTGTCTTGGGTGGAGATTTATGCAAAATTATTAAGATTCAATCTCTGGTAAATCAGCAAGGACTGGTGCTTCTGGCACACGACAAGGACGGAATTAAGTGCAAGATACGGCCTACTGACTAAAGATACAGAGGGTGATTTGCTGTGGACTGGGTTGTGCATATTAAATGCTACGCATGTGGACAATGCAGATATTGAAGGTGTCAACTGTGCAACATCTTTGCCTTCTTAAAATTTGTATGATATAACCATTTACCCTACAAACACTTAACTTTTCACATTGAATTGTTACTGAACATCACATATCTTATTATTTAGAATAAAATTTGTGGCAAGGAAAAAAATTTCTAATACAGGTGTTGGAATAAAGACATTTTTTTCTCTAGTTTAAGGTTCACTTATTATTATTTCACTTATAACTGAGTTTCACCTACAGAGATTTTAAGTATTTAATTTAATTATTAGAGAATGATTTACGAGCCTAGTATATAATTGCAAGGACTCCCACGGTGAGAAACTCTGGAGTGTTGACCAAAAGCAATTTTTTGCACTATCACCTCAGGGTGCAATCGCTGCTCAGACATTTTAAAGGTCAGTCACGTACGCCATGTTTACGTCTGTTTTTAAAGTAATCAATAAAATCTCAACACTGAGTCTGAAAGGCACTTTTAGTCCATGTGAAGCCTTTCAGAGACACTAAAAGTGAGCTGATCTAATGAGAGTTTTTTGGAGAGTAAACCTTTCATGCAACTTTTTCACTTCTGAATAGACAGAAGTGGAGTTTTGAGTGGTGCAGACACCAAAAGCCTTCCACTGAGGGGAAATGCAGGAATGAGATGAAAGCTGTAATATAAGTAATTGATACCTTAGTCTGTGTAATGTATGGCCGTGCCTGCATTTCAGAATATCCTGATTTATATTGTCAGCAAACATTAGGTATGCTCCACTTATGACAAGTTGTCTTTATAATTTGCACTTTTTGGATTTTAAAGACACTGATGGTGACAGAGTGTTGAGACAGCTGACAAATTGGTTTTGAATTTTGTTTCATTTTTATAGGTTTAAAAATACACACTGCATAACCCTGAGAGGAAAAAGTCAGAGTGAGCTGTCAGCCTTTATTGGTTTAAATTTGCCTGTCAGAATCTACGTCTGCTCCTGTTAGAGCTTGAGCATTATGGGCACAATTAAAGCTCAGTTCAGCAACTGTAAGGTCCTGAACCCCATCCACTGTCCCTGAGTGGTGTGTGATTGGGTGCACCCATACTAGAGAACCATGCACAAGCATGTCTCTGGTGTGATTGTCGCGGATGTAGCAATGCTGCTTTATATTCACTTTTTTGTGCTACAGTGCTCCTCTCAACTCTTTAATCAATACTGTTGATGCACTTTTGAACATCTATCTATGAAGTTTGGATATGAATTGCTCATCCACCATCATATTTTGAACACTAAGTCCCACCCTGTATGTTTAACACGCAGATGCTGCCTTTTGGTGCCCCCACTATCCACTTCTCATCTTTTATTTGTGTTTCTATCAGATGTTCAGAATGGTGCAAAGTCAATCCATATTAATGTCCTTCAAATGCAAAAAATACATTGAGGTCTTAAGACAATAGACATAGACATCTATGTCTTGTCTATAGGCGCATTTGACCTAAAAATTTAAGTTCATGTGGCAGTCATGCTTGAGAGCAGTATCTAGTTATATCCCCAGGTTGTCTACAGTTGAAATACAAAAAATAACTTTACCATACCTTTATCTCATCCTTATGAAAGCTGCTTAAACAGTGGTCAAAGGTAGAGTAAGTAATGCATCATTTTGTGATCATGCAGGGAATAATTACCAGCTCTGAAGGCCCCCAAGAGTCAAGCTTAGCCTGGTTACAGCTGTGAAGGTCCACACAGGGACCACCACATCAGACTGATTATACCAGTCTTTTTAAATACGTTAATCCAAGCTACCAAAACAGAGTGAAGTGTTCCAAACCTTCAGTGTGGGGCTTCTTATGTACAGGTCAAACTGATGAAAGTCAGACTGGAGGCCACATGGAAAAAATACATGAATAATACATTGATTGCATCCGTGCACACTTCATGGGCAGCTATTTATTTTTGATCACAGTTTTAGCCTCAACTGCTTCGTAGAGGATTACTTGTGTTTAGTTCCAGATGCTGATGTGCAAACAAAAAGGAATGAAGAAAATGTATTCCCTCAGATGCAGGAGATAGTAAAGTAGGACAAGGTGAGTACTGACAGGAAGGAGAAATGGGAACTTTTTATGGTTTAAAAGTGTCTTTGTAGTCCAAAGCAAACTTCAGAAGATTTTGAAAGCCAGTAAAACATCAGGAGAAAAGGCAGCACAGCTTCTCCTAACAATCTTTCTAACAGAGAAACAAAAACCATCCATTGATTGAGCACTTTGATTTGACTTCCTAATTAGTCCTGGTTGCTTTGGAGATTTTCCAGCTGGGAGCTTTTTCTCCTCACGGCCGATATAACTTTGAATCTGCAAATGCCAATAGCAACGTACCATCCAATAATAATGACACTAATACCCTCCATCCACCTTCTCCTACTTAGCCATTCAGAGTCATTTATTCCCTCCTAGATGATCATTTAGCACCTATTAAGTCAAGATCCTCATCTGTAATGACCACTCAATTATCATTTTCACTCCCATTCTACTTAGGCCCAGCAAGGTTAAGTAATGCCCTGAACCTGTGACAAATGTTGGATGGGCTATTGGCAAATATTGGTGGTAATTAACTTGGCAATATTTTCAACCAGGCCTAAAGGGTCGCTTTGTTCTCCCCTTCATCAATCGACTGTTATTATCCCCAACTCATCACTGGGGTAATGCAGCCTCACCTTACTCCATCAGCTGACCATGTCACCTTGTAGCTGAGGAGCACCCAGTAACCCTTTTTTTGTACCAAACATCCAGGGCTGCACTCACAAATGGCTGGGCCCCTGAAAGACCCAGTGGGGGGGGGGGGGGGGGGGGGGGGAGGTTTAGTTATGTAAAATCAAGTGCTGGATCTGAAGGATCTGTGCTCACCTCTGGCTGATAGTTACTTCCTTGGTCTGGCTTCAAATAGCATGTTATTGAGTTGTTTCTCCCAAAGACTCTCCCCTCTTCTTCTCTGATATTTGTGGCATTCCATCTTGTTCTAGTTCTCAGATGTATACTACACTTGTAGCATCTACTGAGTTTGCCCAAATGAAGTATGTAATATGCAGTATGTGAACACAGTGTGTCAAAAATACCATACTGTGCCAAACTACTTCTAAAAATTGGCAGTATTCATTAGACTAATCTAAGTTGCGTACTGCTACAATGCAAAGCACTAACGGAAACCTACAGTAATATAAGCATTAGCATTTATTCTGTTACATTTGTAGAACGGTAAATTGAATTTACATTTTTTTACTTGTTACACAGATATTACACATCTAACACGTAAATATTCAATTGTAAAAAAAAAAAGAAAGAAAAGAAAGTAAATCTGGTGTGTGTATATTAAAGCAATGTTTTTACAGGTGTAGAAAAAAGAAATTATCAGCTGCAGAAAAAAGAAAAAGGTCCACACTGTTCAGCTCCTAATGAGAAAGTTGATTTAAAACAAGTCAATGATTCTATCAGAGGAAGATCTTGCAGATCAGAATGATGCCTTGTATTAAATAAAGTGTCATTGGGAGCTGAAATATAGGTTTTCACTTGTGATATATATATATATATATATATATATATATATATATATATATATATATATATATATATATATATATATATATATATATATATATATATATATATATATATACCACACACACATATGTATATATACATATATATATACATATATATGTATATGTATATATATATGTACATATATATATATATATATATATATATATATATATATATATATATATAGATAGATAGATAGATAGATAGATAGATATAGATATAGATATATATATATACATATATATATTTACATATATACGTATATATGTATGATTTCTTTTTTTCCAGCTTTGAATAAGCAGGGATAGCCATTAGCTAGGCTACCGTTTACTTTTGTTTCCAAGACCACAGTCAAAAGTCATCTACATTGTTGGATTGAGGAGGTAAAACACATAGCATTTGAAAGAAACTGGATAATTTCAATAACTCTTTGCATTTTTGAAATAAATACTCCGGCCCACATTTAGCACAGTAGGTGGCAGTACAATTGTTATCACCTGTCAGAAAACAAAAGACAAAAAAGAAGAATCAACTCAGCTGGGTCCAGCAAACTAAAAAAAAAATACAGCTGTTTTGCAGCCATACTACAAACTACATCCAAATACAGAATCCTGCACTACTTTGTTTGTTAGCAGTATGTAGCAGGCAATCTGAAGCAGCTGAGGCTTAATACTGAGGGCCCAACAGTTAAGTCCAATTGACCCTGCAAAATGCAATTTAAAGAAGAAAAAAAAAATAAGTCACATGTTTTTGTTTTTGAACTGGCAAAAAAACTGCAATGCTTTTAAATAAATGTGTTTTTGTAACTTTAGTTGGTATTGTTAGAATTCAGTCAAAGTAAAGTTTGAGCACTATTGCTTTAATTTTGGAGATAGCTATATATTTTTGTAACCTTTATGGGGCCCCCTTTGAGGACGGGCCCCAGGAAACTTTCTCCTTTATCCCCCTTATGGGTGGCCTTGCACACATCTGTATACACAGATTTCAGTTTTGTGAAAACTACTTTGAAATGAACCCAGCAAAGCTACCACCTCCTACCAGCTACAGGCTGATGTTCTGTCTCAATATTTTCAAGGTCTATTTGCACATGTTCACTGTCCTAACTTAACGTAGCTGTCAGATGTTGTATTTTGCAGTGTCACACCCCAGCTGTCCTGTATCCATTTAATATTTAAATCTTTTATTATACAGGTGCAAATGTAGATGTGCACTGCTTTGTATGGACAAGTTGTCAAAGCCAAGGCTGCTTAATTTCTTGCTTTCTGTGAGCAAAATAAAGTTTCTTTCTCTCTGTTAAAGTGGAAGTGAGCATGTATAGGAATGCTATCCCCACTATGTAAAAAAGAAAGTTAACAAGCTCTGCAGGGTTTGCTGCCAAACTATGGCAGGTGTGACACCACAGCCTCTGCAACTGGTAATTTTGGCACACAAGTCAAGCATACACTCAAAATAAATAAATTAATCCACAATGAAAAGTACATATGTGCAGCACTATGGGCAATGCAGGTCTGAAGGAAAACAAATAAGTTTTTGCCAGACTGAAAAAGTATCACTCAAAAGTTAGAAACTCAGGCTCCTCTCTGGGCTCTCGCAGCTCTGTCTCCAGCAACTGTGCAGCTCAAACTCTAACCACTAACCCTTGAAGAGCTTCTTCTTCCTTTGGATTGGCGAATTGCTACACCCTAAGGTCAAATGCCATTTGTTATTTTGTCCTTGTATTTGCTTGTACAAGGGAGAGGAACACTGAAATTCTGGCATTTTTTTTTTTCCAGGACATCTTGAGCTTGCAGGGTTCATAGGTTGTATATTATTGCTCCAAAGGTCCACAAGGTCTCAGTACAGTTTCTTTTTGCTCTGAGTTCAGGCTGAATTTTAGTAGAACATGTTTGACTGTCTCTGTCTATCCACACCAACACTTCCAATGAGGATGTTTTGGGGATTTAATATTTAAGAGTAAGTCTATTCTTTTTGTTTAAAAAGAAAGTCTTAAAGTTGTCTTCCAAAAAGTATGTTGAAGGTTTGTCAGAGCCTATACACTAAGCTGTTGTTTGCTAGTTATGTCAAGTCAGTCTATGATGACCCAAGTTGGGACAAAAGTTTGGCGCTGTAGTGTTGTGTTGTTTTTGATGTTGCGGACAAGCTGCTTGTAAGTACTGGCTTTTGCATAAACAAAGCGAGTTGGTTCCTATTTCAGAGACTGTTTCCATTTTAAATAGCTGGAATTCCCATCAAGTTAGACTAGATATACTCTAATAAAGCCACAATGTGTGCTTAATGTTTGCTTTATGGTGTAAATAGTAATAGACTTGAGTTCAGTGCTTTTCTAGTCTCTCTGACTAGCTCACAGTTACCCATTCACTCTCACATTCACTCACTGATAGTTGAAATGCCTACAGTATGTCGGTTGTCCATCAGTATCAATTTTCATACCCATTTGCACGCCACTGACGCAGCCGTGGGTGTCTAATGCATGTCAGTACCACCTGATCCCACACAGCTATTTCACTCAAGATGAAGGTGACCATGAGCATCTCTGTATATATAGTCTGAGGCATCTGGTATTAGACCGTTTTCTGAACTTGTAAGCATTTTTCTAAGTTTTGAAATGTAAATTTCTGCGTTGGTACACGTGCAAGATAAAACAAAATACTCCTACCATGACTTTTAATTCAGTGGAGCTATGACTTCATGTGCCAAAAGTGATCTTACTTTGAGTGTAATCCTATCACCAAGCTCAACTCAGCAGGAATCTCCTTTACAAGGACATAGATATTCATGTCAAGCTGTACTTCATGCTCCAGATGAAAGGAGCAGAAAGAGAGGAAGAGCCAACATCGACCTTGATCTGCGCTGAGCTGAGGAAACCTTCCTCTGGCGTGTATCTGTAATGTGTTCTGATAAACTGCCATCAAAAAAGAAATATTTTTCTTGGTTTCAGGGTCTTTCCACTAACAGCATAATGCAGACACATGGTGCAATTCTCCAGTTTCATTTATCACATCTTTGTAAACAACTGTATTACTGATAAAATGAAATTGTACTCTGCTCAGTGCTCAGCTATCAAAGATAATTGATGCTTACGTGTTGCTAAGCTGTGAAGACTTGGTTCTCAAACCCTCTTCTATTTTTGAATCAATGAAAAACTACAACAAACAATAAAACTCTTGCTTGTGAATTAAAGTCAGGCATGTAAATCATAAGTAGTCTTGTTGAGTAGGAGTGAACAGTCAAGATAAAAACGCCAGAATCCCCCACGCTGGGTGTCGAAAATAATGCTGCATAATAATGTGCAACCGTAAAAGCCTCTGAGCTTTTTGGTGTTTTATTTAGAAATCTTTTCTCTGGCTGAGCAACACTTTTACTCTCACATGTGGTTTTAAATGATTTTTAAAATTCAGAATCTGGATTTTCACTTGAACTTCTTTTGTCTCTCCTCTTACTCTCCTGTAGTTCACACCCTTCCCACTTTGTTTACTTCCAGCTGGGACACAAACAGTCACAACATGGCAGCTGCTTACACTGTTGAATAGTGTTACTAAAATGGCAACCTTCAGTATTAAGGGCCACTGAAATTTCAAAGCCACATTGTGAGCCCTTCCAGCTTTGTTACTGCTTTTTATGGGTGACAGGTTAAAATGATAAAAGTGTGGGGAAATAGATATCACACAGGAGTTTGTTCAATAGGTGCTTCCAGTTTAATGCTCTTTATTTTACACCTTGACATTCAGTGCAGTGCTGGACTGTAAAGTATACCCCAGGGACCCCTGCAGTCCAAGGGCTGGAAGGATGGATATACAGTGGGCTGTGATCAGCGTTAGTGTGTTGAGAGGTTGTTGACAGGGTCGAGATCTCTGAAAGATGTTTGCGTGGTTTGTTGGGACTGTAGGTGGTTTTGGGTGCTGCTGTTGTTGTTAGTGATTCACAGGGACTTAGCTCATTACTTTTTAAATTTAGGCTTGTTCAGAACAAACAGTCGACAAAACCTCCCCTTCCCATCTCTCGTTCTCCAAGTGAATATGTCTGCATTAAAGCAAAAGCAAACCACTCAGTGGTTCAATGACATATCATTGAAAGAGAGCCCCTGTGTTTCTTTGTTTTTTTACATTTAGTAACACCACTGAGTTCTTATTGACATAGACTATCAAAAGAAAAAAAATGTAACTATAGTTGATAATCAAAGGTGACTGTGTGTTTATAATTGCTGTAAACTTTGTTAAGCTGCTGAATATGTAGACTTAATGTTTAAATAATTTGTCATTACATAGATGTAAGGCATCTGTCTGAGTTTGTCGTGATTGAGCCACAATCTCTCTTTTCAGGGAACGGTGAAGGAAGAGAAGACTTTAAACATGTATCTATATGAGGGCCTGCCACAAAGGTTAGCCTATGGGGGCCTTAGTTTGTGTTAAGGGGCTGGGGCTGTGCACAGTTTTGAAGCAAGTCCCTGATAACTTATTTATTTGACTGATTTAAGCAGCTTAAAGTCAGAGGGACAGTGCATGTTCTTAAAATTTCTTTAATGTGCCAGTTAAGTGATTGTGGCTAATTTTCAACTGGATTCGCTGGGAAGATGAGTGACAACAGACACACAGGTACATGATAACATATCAACAGTGTACATATGACACTCAAAAGCAAGACAGTAGCGAGTAGGCTAAAACAGAGGATCAGGTCATACATGCAGGAGAACATAAAACACTTAAAGCCAGACTTAGGCCTATGACAAACAACATATAAAACATTTAAAACAGGACATCAGGACACAAAAGAATAATTCAATTACTTCATCCTTTTGTTAGTACAGTAGGTTATTGTTTCAAGTGATATCTTTATATTCAAAGTGACCATAATAAGCCTTGATAATCAACACCTATGGTCTACAAATACACTAACTACAGACACATAAATACATATAAAAACACAGAAAATGTGGGCTTGTAACTTTTATGACAAGAGGGAGCATCACAAATCTGAGTCATGACCACAGTAATAACAAAAACAGCCCGTGCAGTCAGTCTTTTCACCACCATGTGAAAATGACAAAAAGTGTAACTATGTGCCTCTGCACATTATAGCATACTGTTTAGCTATAGCACACATTAAGCTGCACTATAAATGTCAGAAAGGCACCTATTTCACACAGGAACTACATGAACCATAAAATCAAGTAGATACAGGTAAGTGCACACGATGAAAGCCACAGGGAAAACAAACTAATAGAAAGCATTAGACTTATCAAAGCTGCACTATGATAAAGTGCATCCGTCTTTTAAATCAGCTTGTTTGTGCGCTCTGTTCCCTGAACATCTGTTCATTAACTTACAGATCCGCTCTGTATCTATAGGTCTGTTCTGCTCTGGTGAAGCCTGTGAAGTTATTCCGTTTTACCTTTTACATTCTGCAAGAAAAAGACTTTACCCCTAAATATAGGTCTAAATCCTTGTCTTCTCCTCCTTTAGCCATTATGTTTTACAAGATCAGAGGACTGAAAAACATATATAAACAAAACTGAAATACTACTGCTTGTCTGCTGGTTGATGAAAATACTTACACTGACAACCCCCCACCTGGGTAATGTCAGGGTAATTCCCGGGTTTTTCCTGCAAGTGTGAATGGTGTTTAGTGAAGAAAGCTCTGCAGGAGACGTGACAACTGATGTATGACCTGCATGTCTTTATGACAGCACTTCATGAAGTTTCTGTCAAGTGATTGAAGGTGATTAGATTCTTGAGACACTGCAGTGGTTTTGGATTTTGTACATATTTTACATGACCACAGGGTTGTAGAAATGAAGGTGCATTTTTTTTCTTCATTTGTTTCATGTCTAATAAACAGCTAGGACCAGAAACATCACATCTGTGGTGATGACCATAATTAAATTGACTTTGGAGCAGCTTCTGGAGTGGAGACCCTTTTTCTTTTCCTTTGTCTATCAAAGTTGTGCATGCTATTTTCTCATTTTATTTACAAGAGGTATGCAGGCTAAATCCCCTCTGCTTTGACCTATACCCTCTGAAGTCCAACAATATCATGTAAATAACTGAGGGATAATCACAAGTCCCAATAACATTTTGACCTGTCCCTCCAAACATCAGTTCAGTTTATCACTGAGTCAGAGGGGACATCGGTGCAAAGTTAGAAAAAAATAAGTGCAAGTATTTTGTAGAAATAGACCATGCTAACTGTCGTGCTGTTACCCTCTTAACTGGACAGCTTGTGTTGTGCACATTGATGCTCACCTCATTAAGAGTCTCTTTCCTCGTTAATGGGACATCTTTACAGAGTCAGAGGGGTGCTACCAAAAAAAAAAGGAAAAAAGTGCAGAAAAACATCTTATTTCATTAAATGCTAAGCTGCACAGCTAATGTGCTGTACAGTAAATACTGATCTTAATAGCCCCTGAAAGTCTAATATCAATATTATTAATTTAAAGTAAACATAAATGCACAATAAACGCTGTACAGGGTTTCTTTGAACAATTTCCTCCTTGTGCCAGTTTGTCACCCTGTTTCTCAAGGTCGCAAACACACCACTTTCTCATTTGCTGTGCTGTGTTGCTCACAGAGAGGTGTTAAACAGGAGGCCTTGAAATGTAAATGGTTCAATAAAAGATAGATGGAGGTTGTGGTTGTCAGTGCATCACACCAACAATGCGGCATCTGCTGCACCTAAAGCCTGTTGTGCAGCACAATCAAATTTAAAATACAGCCCCTTTAGGAGGAAACCACATGTATCAGCAAGTAACATCCAGATAGTAAATACAGTGAAAAAGGCTGAAGTGTCCGATCAGGGACACTTGACTAAAAATGGAAAAGATTAGCTTGGAATTACAGGGGTAAAAGATCTAATTAATCAAAATTTTCAATGAACATAAACCAGTGAAAGACAACAGAGGTTCAGCATTACACAGCCCACAATGATTTTTTCATAAATCCTTCCTCTGACAAGGTGTTGACCAATCACAGTGCAGAAATCCAGAATGGCACCTGGGTTGGCCATTTAAGACTCTAGGGGTCCCAGGCCCCAATTTGGCCATGCCCCTGCCCAGACAAGACAACCCCCTCCACCCCTTGGGGGAGTCACACCCTACTATTAAAAAAAAAAAGGCACAGAGATACTCATTAGCAATAAGTAAAAGGTTACATAAGATTATTCATTAAAGCATTACTACTAGTTTTTCCACCTTAATATAATATTTCTAGAGTCATTGTGATGGTACATCACCTTACAACAGGTTGAATGACACCTCTGTCATGGTCTGAGGGGGTCTGTATCGTCTTCACTGGCACTACGTAACTTCGAGGTGGATGGTAGGAAAACTTCCACACTAAAAAACTACAAATGTTTACTGCGTTCAATGCTTTACGGCATACGTCTCTTCCCCCTCCTTCCTGATTCGTTTAAAAGATGGAAGTCGAGGTGAACGCTAAATATATGTGCTGACTAATCAGCTCTAAAGTCCTGTGGAGGGCAGCAATACACCTCAGCTGCATCTAGTCTTTCGGAAATTAAAAGATGAAGAAGAAGGAGAAAGCTAAACATGGAGTTGTTATGCGGAAGCAGCGTAAAAACCTGAAGAAAAGAAAAGTTTTATCGGAGGAGACAACAAAAAGAAGCGGGAGAGTAACAAGCTAAATGCCCGGACAGGGATAAACACTGGCCAGGCGTTCACTCGCTGGTGTGAGCTGAAAGACAAGGAGGGATATCTGACCGATGCTGAGTTGGCCCTGTTATTGTTGGACTTGTAAGTACATGTTGCTAACAAGTAACAGCTGACGCTTGAAAAGTGATTTATTTGAAAAGAAACATGATCAGACTGTACCTTATCAGTCCACATGGTTTATTTGTCTCTTGAGACGTCCTGTCGGCTCGCCTCTCCTCCCTCTTTATGCCAACAATTGCATGTTGGTGTGAGGCGCTGTGTTTTATGACCGTGCAGTTACACTCAACGACCATAGAGGCCCCTAGAGAGCTGAAAGCTGGAATCTTACTTAGTGCGGGTTTAAATAGAACACAAATGTGCCCAAAAAAAAATGAGGCTAAAGAAAGAGAGCAGATAAGGGCTGTTTAAAACCTTAATGGAAGGGAAACAAAAGGTGAAAAACAAGATTTAAAAACAAATTAATCAACTACTGGCAATTAAACCGAATGCAAATAATTATAAGGAAACGCTACAACAGAACAGCTCAGTGTTAACATTAAACTAAGAAGACCCAGTAGTGAGAATTACCATAAACACTGAATAACCTTTGCCTGTTTCTATTAGGAGCCTCTTAGTATACAAATCCATTTTTTTAGTCTGACAGTCTCTGAAACTTCACAAAAGCAAAGCAGAGCAGGGTGTTAAATGCCAAGGGACTGAGGCAGCAGCAGGCTTTTTAAAGGCTTTCTGAGGGGGTTTTCTTTCACTGATTGGTGGACAGAGTTTTGCAGCTGCTCTCCAATCAGGCTTGTTACGGCTGCAGCAGGTGGAAGATTTCAGCCGGGGGGAAGCTCACCTCATACACACCGTCAGCATCACACTCAAACACACACACACATGCAGAACACTGAAAACAGGCATGGTAAAGCAAGGCATACACTGCGGCTCCAAGCCAGCAGCACGCCAGTCCAAAAGAAAGTTCAACTGTGTGAGTGATTTGTTTATGACACGAGACCATTAGGTGCAGTTTATGTGCTCACATTGTACAAGTGCATTGGGACAAAACTTTGAAAACAGTGGACAAAGCTTTATTCATCAATGATCACTTTTTCATGGCTTAAATAATCATACAGCCAAAAAAAAAAAATGTTGCAGCACTGGAACACGCACATGCGCACACAGGGCATCATCAGCCTACACAGCAAGTGGATAAATCTCAAAACTTATTCTAGCGTCATCTAAGGCACAGTGTACATTTTCCTGCTTGCTCATTCATGCCTGATACAAAGAGAAGACACACATATGAACATTCTTGCTCTCTGACATAAATAAAAACAAGGAGAATCAGCACATAGTTGCTTGAACTGTTTGCAGTCTGAATGCAGTTGTGAGTTTCAGACATGTTAGAAATCCATCCCAGCCTTTGGTCGAACTCAGGTCGAATCATGTTGAAATTACAGTGTATGCCCGGCATAACAGAGACCAAGGAGGGTGGTGTGGCAGCGGTTGTGACAGTTTTGCTGTAGAATGCAGCCCAAGGGAAACAGAGTCTGGTTTACGATGGGTGTGAAGTTCAGATAACTAGCTTGAATTTTGCTGAATTCAATTATTTAGTTAAAATATCTTTAAAAGAGTAGTCTGAATAAGAAATTGGGTTTTAATTTGATGTGGATCAGTGTTGAGTTAATATCAGTCTCTCTTAGTTATATTTTTAAGTGAAGGGGGGAACCCTGTGTATATTTTGAGTATTATTAACTTGTTTGTGCAGGTCAGTGACAATATCAGGAAGAGTGTGACTAACATTAGCACTGCTAGCACCACCAGCATACAGGCGTCTCTACAGGTTACATCAGTATGCAAGAGCCACCTGATGCAGCCTGAATGCAGTTTTGTCTTTGCTTTGCTGCTCAGTATTCTTCCGTACAGCTTCAACTTCAACAGTGTTGCTCAAAGCCCAGTTGTGTATTTCCAGGTCTCAGTGCAACAATAAAGCAAAGACTGCAAGTACCGCCCTGACTAGTGGCAACATTCTTCAGACTTCGGTTCACATGACAAAGAGCAGCGTGAAAGAAAACCAAACCAAGTCCACTGAACTTTATATGTTAAAGCAACCTTACTACCACAAAACATTACCTCTTATTTTTAAATATTGGTAAAGGGCCTTATTTGTCATTAAAATTTAGATTTTTTTTTCTAGTGCTTTTATATGTGGGTTACATTTAAATTCTTAAGATGCTCAGATGTCATTAAAGTCTAACAAAGAAGTAAAGAATAAAACATATACATACACCTATTCTTGTCAGGTTCTCTGTTTTATAATAAAAAATAAAATGTCATTATAAATTTTATCTCTGTATGTCTTTACAAATGGAATATCATACATGTAAAAGCTCAGAATAATTCACCAGCCTTTCCATCACGCTTCCTTGTCCATCATTAGAATAATTGCTTTTAAATGAATTATTCACATTGCGTGGACATGGTCTGATGCAGGCAATTTACTTTTTCAGAAGCCACTGAACCCCCCGATGATTGGGCAAAAGCCCTACCCACGTTTTGTCCTCTGCCTCGCTCTTTGCTCTGGTCCAATCACTTCCCATTGACTTCATGCTCCAGTGGATGGGATTTTGTTGCAGGAAATGAATGCTAACACTGCAGCAGTAATTCCAAAATGAGCCGTGGTGCTGCAATCAAATCAGCCAATTTAAAAACAGCAGGGATGAGTTTCACAGCAGTTTGTATTACATGATCACAGTCATTCTTATTGTTTTTGAATCTGAGTGGAAACTGCTGTTTTACCAATCCAGTGTCTTGAAGATTTAACAATTTAGTGTCACATTATTAACAAACTAAAATTCAAAGAGCAAAGTAGAAATTCTAAATGTAAATGTTATCTGTCTTTTATTGGAATTCTGATTCTTCTGAGTAATTCTAACTTTAGTCCAGAATTCAGATTTTTCTTGGAATTATGACTTCGATCTCAGCATCTGGCCTTTCTCTGAAGTCAAAAATTTAATATCAGAGTTGTTGTTTTTTACCCTTAAATTTAGACGTTCATCTCAGAACTGACATTGATCTCAGTAATCTGACTTTAGTCTCATAATGCTAGCTTTAATCTCAGAATTCTGCCTTAAGTTTCAGAAATCTGAAATTTTTCTGACCTTTTTAACATAACTCAGACTCTGATCTTTGTCTTCACTCTCTTCTCTTATTACTTTTATTATTTTATCATCTCAAAAGCCTCCAGCGGACAAGTGTTGCAAATTAGCAACTGTGCTAAAACACTCAAACAATGCATCTGGTTTGTCCAATGTAATTGTGATGTACACATCAAATAAACAATAAATAAATAAATAATAAATTGGGATTGCAATCTTAGAATTCTGACTTGATGATGAAGAATTCCAACCATTTTCTCTGAATTCAGACTGTGAAAACTGAATTCTTACTTTATTCTTAGTATACTGACCTTTCTCTCAGAAATCTGAATATAATCTCAGAATTCTGAATATTTTCTCAAATCCTTGCTTCAATCTCAGAATTCAGGTTCAATCTCAGAATTTTATTTTATCCCAGAAATTTGTATTTGTTTCATGGACTAAAAAAATAAATCTGTTTTTTATCAGCGCCCGTTTTCTTCCCCCTACTACAGTACGTGTGTGTTGATCTTTATTCAGGTAACTCAATAAAAACTCTTGTAAACCTTTGCAGCAGTAAATCTTCTTCAGTTCTTAAAGATGTATTCCCTTGAAGTTTGTTCAAGTTCAAGCAGCAAGACTTTTCATACTTATCTATTCAATTATTGTCCAATCTTTTATTCATGTCACTCTCTCCATCACTCTTTCTCCCTCTCATCTCTGTCTGCCACTCTGATCATTTGACTACGTGCACTAAAGAGAAAGACCAGTAATATTCAGCACGACCTTCATCAACCAACCATCTTGTTTCTGTCAAACTTTAAATTAACTCTACTCTCTGCTGTCACGTATTTCAGTGTACATGGTTGCATCCTACATCCCAGTCACCTTAAAGAATTCATGTTTTCCCTTTGTCCTTGCATCAGTGGCGTGTAAATGGGCATGAAAGTGCGTGACAGAGATACTGACAGAGATACTCCAGCCATCAGTGAATGACTGAGAGAGTGAATGGCTAGATGTGACCTGCGGTGTAACGCTACGTAGTCAAAGAGACTAGTTCTACATAAGCTCATGTCCATTTACCATTTACTCGAAATACCGTAATTTCTTTTATATAACATGCATTTTTTGCTTTTAAATAAGGTCTAATTTTCGGGTGCGTGTTATACACAAGCACAAGCATGCTGTGTAAAATATTTCGTCTCACCAACTTTGCGATTACAACACATCTGATTCAAAAAGCAGAAATATTCTGTCTCTCTCTCTCTGCGAAACATTACTGCCAAACTTCTGTAATTCTTATAAAACTGACTGTTGAACTGTTCTAATCCAATATTTTGGGTCTTAATTAGTTTACCTTTGTGTAATGATTGTGTAATTCTGAAGCGTTACGGTACCACTCACATTGCAAACACAGAGCGCTGCCGTCTTGTGAGCAAGGGGACCAAAATAGCTGCGCTGTGATTGGTCGAAGACATTTGCATGTTGATAGCTGCTCTTTGATTGGCAGGTACACTACGACAGCGCATGCTCTGGCAGAAATTGAGAAAAATGTGCATGCGTGGAGCACAAGGTATTTCTTCATCCAGTTGAGAGAAAAAATTGTGTACGGTATTTGTTGTGAAAATACTGAAATTTCATTGATTAAAACTTTGAGTAATGGTAATTTTTGAGTTGTCTAAGAGAGTAAGGTTTGCTTGTTATATATAAATACAGCGTTTTTCCTGGAACAAAGCATGAAAAATTGGGGTGCGTGTAATAAATGAGGGTGTATTATACGTGAGAAATTACGGTATAACTGGCCACCCTTAAATCCTGAGCTCTCATGCTCTGAAGTTGAAGTGTAATGTGTCCTTTAATTCTTGTATTTTTTTCCTGGATGACAAGAATTTGGACACCCCAAGATTAAATGGAACATGTTCTAGAACAGTACAGGCCTCTGCTACAGTAATCTATGAACCATTTCAAACCAAACCACCACCTTTTAACATCTTAAAAACTTAAATGAACTTCATGGCTCATATTTTCTATTCTGACTTCACCCTGGAGCAACACTCCCACTCTCCCTCAGACCTCTGAGTTGATCAGCCTTGTTTTTCTTGTCAGTTGACGAAGCAAAGTGAAGGTGAAGTCAAAGATTTCTTCAGCCGCTGTACTGAACACAAGACAAACACTGAATACTAATTGGAAAGCTTGTGGACAGTAATTGGAACCATTTTTCAAACCCTATCTTGCATCACCTAAGGGCTCTAACATCAAACCTCTGCCTGTTGGCGCCTGAATTTGATTTGACACGAGGAGCCTTAGAGAAGAAGCAGAGGATTTATGAATCCAGTTTAGAGGTTGTGTGTCAGCAAAGTGGAAAACTAAGCTACTTATCGTATTAGAGTTAATGTCATATTTGTCTGAGAAGCCGACATTTCAGGCTCCCTGCACGCCTCCCTGCAGAAATATGGAAGATAAATAAGAGAAGGAACACAAAAACAAGAGGACAAAAAGATTATTCCGTGATTTTGTGGTATTGTGTTAAATGCAAATTGCAAACAGTTCACAGAAAAGCTTATGCTCTCCTGTTTTTTTTAACATCTCTGAGGTTTAAAGTTCACAGTGCAGGCAGCCCATGTTGGCACAGTCTTCATCAGGACACACAGAAAACTTTTTTGACACGTCAAGAAACACAACAATAAGTAACCAGATAAAAGCACTTTGACTTAAAAGTCTGTTTCATGTACAAATGGGGATCCTATTGCATTCCAGGCACAAGGTATTTCGGCAATAATTATCCAATCTCAACCTGCTCATGCCCTCCCATTTGTGGCCAGGGGTGAACTTGTCAAAAAATGAAATGAAGAGTGCCAAGTGCAAATCTGGTGTGTTCTTACCTTCAAGACGAAGAAAATGACTGCACCTTAAACCACCTCAAGCTGGTCTAAAGTCTATTGTGCAGTGACATAAGAGCAATGGACACATCCAGGGGTGCTTTTATAGGTGGAAAGTTAGGACACCTCAAGGGCCTGTAACTGACAGGAGACTAGAAATATTTTTAAATTAATTTCACTTCATTTCTGACATGCTTTACCTTGAGTTTTTTTTATGAGGCTGCTCACACACTGTCCTTTACACCGCCGCAAGAGAATCTTAATAATTATGTCTGCCAAGAAGGTTATGGTTTTACCTGAGTTTATTATGTTTGTTTGAAAATGTAAATCGACTTGAGCTTATCGAGCAGCTCTTGAGTCTTTTTGACGACTCAAAGCAGCTTTACACCGCAGGTCATTCGACTTATTCACACCCATTCACTCATTGATGGCTAGAGTTTCTATGTCAACTGTCATCAGCATTACTTTACAAATTCACATCCTTTAATACTCATTTACGCGCCACTGACACAGCGGTGGGAGCAAGTAGGGGTTAAGTGTCTTGCCCAAGGACACATCATCATGTGACAGCAAGAGCTTGGCTTGAACCTGCAACTGACAGAATGCGCCATCAGACTGCGCCACACCAAGGTATACGGTTAACAAAATAACCTCAAAAAGTTAAAAACTGATCAAGATGAAATTTTTAGGGAATATTGGTCATGCCACAAGGACGAAGTGATTAGGTTTTTGTGGTGATCCGAATCCAGATACTGATCCAGGATTTGTTAATATATTTTGGTTGGGATCCCAATTCAGATGTGGATTCAGGGATTTCTTTGAGGATTTGTTCACAGTGCAAGATTCTGGAGTTTCCCACATTTTTGATAATAATAATAATAATAATAATGATAATGCATTTTATTTAAAAGCCCCTTTCACGACACTCAAGGATGCTTTACAAGATTAAAACAACAACAATAAAATCAACAATATAAAAAAATCATAAAATCAACAATAATAAAAACAAACAGTAGCAAAGCACAACAGATAGTAAGAGGAAATGGGAAGAAGAGGTATGTTATTGTCAAGTGGGGTAAGCAGACCTGAACAGTTGGGTTTTAAGTCTGGATTTAAAAAGAGACAGGGAGTCCAGGTTTCGGAGGTCTGGTGGGAGAGAGTTCCAGAGCTGGGGAGCAGAGCGACTGAAGGCCCTGCTCCCCATGGTGCTGAGGCAGGCAGTGGGCACAGTGAGGTGGATGGTGGAGGAGGATCTGAGGGAGCGGGCTGGAGTGGTGATGTGGAGGAGGTCAGACAGATAAGGCGGGGCGAGGTTGTGGATGGCTTTGAAGGTGTACAGAAGGATTTTGAACTCTATTCTATGCTTGACCGGGAGCCAGTGGAGGTGCTGAAGAATGGGGGTGATATGATGGTGTGAAGGGGTCTTAGAAATGATACGGGCAGCTGAATTCTGGACCACTTGGAGGCTGTGGACTAGTATGGAGGTACTGTGAGGAGTGAGAGATAATAACTCACCGGCCAATTTTGGAAATGCCTTGGCAGAGGTTTGTGCTCTTCAAGTTTTTTTTTTTTTTATTCACCAATTAGTGCATACAAACAAATACATGTGAACAGAGAAGTATGTGCATAGCAAGTTATAGTGTTGGTTTACAAAATTCTATACATATCATAAAAATTAAAACAACGAAACCTGACAACGAACAAAACAAAGCAAAGCAAGCAAACGGACAGAAAAACAAGACAGAGCAAAACCAAAACAAAACAAAACAAAAAAACAAGGAGGTAGAGAAATAGGAGAGGGAAAGAGAAAAGAAAGAGAAACAAGGGCAAAAAGACAAAGAAAAGAGGGAGAGAATGCAAAACAGTGTAATTACTACATGATCTTAAGTGGAGCGGAGTGATATGTTTGTTTGGCGTTTCCTGATAAGTTAGTTATTGTGATTTTCCTTTAAGATTCAAAGGATTTTAAGGGTTTTTTCTTTCCCTTCTCCTCCTTACAAACAGGCCTTTGCCTGCTTGTGCTGTGGCATTAACTCACCAGCAGAGAGGTACTAAAATGGCGGCGAGAGTTGTAGAGTATATATTGCTAAGTTCCAACTGATTCTTGTGGGTTGCTGATTGTTGTTCCATTGATATGTGCTGTGTAAAGAGGTCTAACCATTGTGTTGTTGTTGTGTTTTTTCTGTTTTTCCATTTGAGCAGTATTGTTTTCTTGGTAATAGTTAGGGCTACGAGCAGGGGTATTGTGATTTGTTTTGAGTTAGTGTTGAGTTCGTCTAAGTTTCCGAGTATGCAGACAGAGGGGGATAGTGGGATGTTGTGGCCAAGGAATCGGGATAGAGTGGTTGTTACTTGTTTCCAGAATTTGTGAATCGGTGGGCAGAGCCAGAGTTCATGGAGGTGGTCATCAGTGATGTTGAGTGTGCAGTGAGTGCAAGTGTCAGTGTCAGTGAGTCCCATGATGTGCATCTTTTTCTGTGTGAGGTGTGTTCTATGGATGATTTTGTACTGTATTAACTGAATTTTAGTATTGGTGGACATGGAGAATATGTTCGAACAGACTGTGCTCCAAAATTGATTGGTAGTGTGGATATTGAGGTCTATTCCCCATTTTTTATTGGTATGTGATGTGGGTCGTTATTGGAGGATATGAGTTTGTATAGTTTTGAGAGTGTTTTTTTCTTTGACTGTGCTATTTTATTGATGTTATATAATAGTGGTGGGTGTTCTAGGTGGATGTTTGTGATGTTAACTTTAGTTTTGATTGACTCTTTGAGTTGGATATATTGAAGGAAGTGTTTCTTGTCAATGTTATATGTATCAGTGAGCTGTTGGAATGTTAAGAAAGTGTTGTTCCATTTAGTTCCTGTTAGGGGTGAGTTGTTGGCAGTGAGATCGGGATTGTTCCATATGGGTGTTTGAGTTGTGGGTGAGAATGTTGTGTTTCTTATTTTGTTGATCTTCCACCAAGCTGTCAGAGTTGTAGCTATTGCAGGGTTTTTGAAACAGTGGTGATGTTTGATTGTGGTACTGATAAATGGAAGATCTCTGATTGATATGTCTTGGCAGTCTGTCTGTTCTATGTCTAACCAGGGGTGATAGTAATGGGTTGAGTGGATCCAGTTGGTGAGGTATTGTAACTGATTGGCTAAGTAGTAATGATAGAAATTTGGTGCGTCCAGGCCTCCTTGTATTTTTGACTGTTGTAATGTGGTTAGTTTTATCCTGGTTTTTTTGTTTCTCCAATAGAATGATGTTATTGTTGTGTCGAGAATGTTAAACCATTTTGCTGTGGGTTGGATGGGGATCATTGAAAATAATGATAATTGAGTTTTGGTAGTATCATCATTTTTTTGTGGCAATACGTCCTATAATTGAAATTGGGGGTGCCATCCATCGATTTAAGTCATCCTGTATTGTTTTTAAAAGTGGGGTGAAATTCAGGTGAAACAGCTCTGACAGCTTGGTGGAGAACTTTATGCCTAAGTATGTGATACTGCCGGTGGTGGGTGGTAATTGGGGGATGTGTGATGTGGTAAGGGATGAATCCGTATTTATTGCGAGGGTGGTGGATTTATTCCAGCTAATTGTGTAGTCTGAGATGTTGGAGTATGAATTGATGGTTTTAACGAGTTCTTTAATTGAATTATTGGGATTTTGTATGAAGAGGAGTATGTCATCTGCATCTAAACTGATTTTGTGTGTTATGTTATTTGTGCGAAAACCAGTGATATTGTTATTTTGACGGATTGCTGCCGCTAGCGGTTCAATGAAAAGTGCGAATAGTGATGGTGAGAGGGGACATCCTTGTCTAGTGCCTCTGTGGAGTGTGAAGTGTGGTGAGATGATGCTGTTTGTAATAACTGCTGCTTTTGGTTGGTGGTAGAGTGTTTTGATCCATTGAATAAATGACTGTCCAAAACCAAATTTTTCCAATGTTTTAATGAGGAATGTCCAGTTTACCTTATCAAATGCTTTTTCTGCATCTGAAGAAAGAATGATTGTTTTATTTTGACTTTGGTGAGAGGAGTGGATAAGGTTGAATAAACGGAATAAACTTCAAGTTTAATTTATATTCATTGCTATCCGGTAGTATTTTTTTTGTTGTTGTTGTTGTCTTCTGATTTTCTCTTAGCTTGGTTTTTTACCTCTCTGTGCTTCTTGTGTGTCTCTGTGTGGCATTTTCTACTCAATATTTCCTATTTTGATTTTGTTGCTACTTGCCCAGTGTTTCATGTCTGTGTTCCATCTCTCTGCTTTTTTTCATGTTTCAGTATTTTTATCCCTTCCTTTTGCTAATTCATTTTGTTCCTGTTGAATCTGTTTTTTCATACTTAAGATTTTCATGATTCATTCCTCAGATCCCATCGGCCTGCCTTGTGTGCCTGCATTTTTGGACAGTCTACATATTTGCCATCAGCCTGTGACACTGATGTGAACATGTCAATGTCACATACTCAGGCAAAATGTTATTAAAAATAAACTGCCTGGTTTGGGTGGCGTGGTGGTGCAGAAGGTTGGCGCGCATGCCTTACAGCAAGAAGATTGCTGGTTCAACCCCCCATATCGTCTACCATCTTCCTTTGTGGAGCATGCGTGGTCTCCCGTACCTGCATGGGTGTTATCTGGGCACTCTTGCTTCCCCCAACAGACAAGAAACCTACTCGTTAGGTTGATTAGTGACTCCAAATGATCCTTAGGTATGATGGTGAATGATTGTCTGTCTCTCTATGAAGTTCTGATTGGCTGATTGGAAGTTATGGTTGCAACAGTGAAACAACCGTCCAGTGTCACATTTCTGGCAATTTAATTGCCTTACCTGAAGACTAAATTAAACTGTTTTTATTTTTATTCCTGCAGATCTGGTGACCAGTCGACTTAAGTGACAACTCAACCCATGCTAAGTCTTTAACTGTGTGTCATTTAATGGTTTTTATCGCGTCTCTATTTGTGTTGCATGTTTCATTGTGTGTGTCTCTGATTAACTGCTGTACCCTTGACGTACATTGATCTTGCCACAGGAAGACAGAGTGTTGTCTAAGAACGCAGACAGAAAAATCAACACAGGCTCCCACTGTTGCTCTTTTATTTTCTCTTCTCCCTTCAGGCTCACTCACTCTCATTTGGAATTAATATATTTATTTACCACTGAATTATTTCTGACACTTGGCCTCTGCAGCCCAGCACTAATATCTCACAGTACTCTGGTAACCACACAGACATGTTGGCTGAATAGAAACAGCCTTTTAAGGGCTCTTAATGGTTTTGTCCTTTTTATTTGGACATGCTAAGGTATGTTTCAGAGTTATATGGACTCATGCTTAGTGAAAGTAATTCATCAGGGGCATTAACTCAATGTTGGACAGTATGTTTTCCAAACACAAAAGAAGGCACTCCTCCATAAACGCAGCTGCACATTGACCAGAGACTGTAAACAATGTATGCATCCATAGAAATAACACCATCCAATTACTTGGTCAATTATTCAGTCAATGCACTCAGGTCCTACTTAAAACATGTCACTTTTATTGGAAAGGGATAGTTAAAGCCTCATTTCCACTTGAACATCTTACAATGGTGAATAAACTGGAAGTCAATTCTCTGGAAATCTCCATATGTTTGCAAAGCCTGTAAAACACCTCATCTCGCAATCAAATTCATCCATTATTGGCCCCAGTTACACTGAAAAAGTGATGTTTTGTCTGAGAATTTGGAGCTTCTGCAGGGTGGTGTTAGTCTACTAATATTTTGTTTTTCCCAGTGATGGGTGTTTGCATGAGGTTGCTGTGAAAATGAGGAGTGGGATTTTTAAGGCATCCAAAAGTGGCTGAGTCTCTAGTGTTGTTTGGAAGGGTGATACTAGCTGATGGCTCAACATCTTATTAACACTGGCTTTGGTCATAGAATTGCATATCTGAAAACATCATTGTTCATGGTACTTAAACCCCCTGGAAGCACAAATCAACAAAACTTCCTCAATAAGCTTTTTATGATCATATACACATACTATCAGCTATCTGAAAATGTTTGGACTGATCTTTGCGGGCTTTTTAAATATCAGTTATGTTTTCGAGGGGGCTCGGAAGCTGTATGTACAATGGACGGGTTTTATACAATCATTTATCATCGAATAAATAACTCGTCCAACAAAAATATTAATTACAAGTCCCACCCACTCAAACAGTGTTAATTTTGTTGACTAATAAGTTTTGTCATAGTTTTGGTCAACAACCTTTTATCCCCTGACAAAAACTAGACCAGAACAGAAAATAAACAAGCGCACATGGACAAAAACTAAAACTTGATTAACTGACATTTTCATCAACAGACATAATAGACTAAAATGTCTGACAGAGACTAAATGCAATCAGACCTGTTTTGTCATGTAGAACGTAGGGACAAGTTAGGAATATATCCAATCACAGCTACTTTGGTTGAAGTTAGATGAGTTAAGAGGGACATCCAATCACGGCTGCCTTAGTTTGTGGTGGCGGGATCCAAGTGTAAAACATGACTTCAGAAATTCAAGGAAACATAAAAAATGTCTTAGACTTTAACTTCATATTTTAGTCGACTAAATTTACAGTAGATTCCATCGACTAAAACTAGACTAAAATTAAAACAAATCAGATGACTCAATTATGACTAAAACTAAAAGATATTTTAGGCAAAAGGCTAAAACTAAAACTCAATTAAAAAGTGCTGTCCAAATTAACACTGCACTCAAAGACAACAGAGCTGCTTTACTCCCACCCAACGAGCCTCACACTAAAGAGATAGCAACCGTGCCCGGACAGTATTGAGAAGTCATCTAAACTGTGATTTACACTGTTTTAGAAGAAGATTCTTTCAAGTCATGTTCCCAGAGCCTTTTAGACTCCGACCGCTCCAAAAATGCACAGCAGTGTTTCACCAAAGTTTATCTGTAAAGGTCTGTTACTTCTGGTTGATTCAGTGTCAATCAATTAAAATTGTAGCCTCCCAATAATGCAGCAGCTGCAATTCTGGGCTTAAAAACGATAATCATATCATACCATCTACTTACGCTTATCTGTGAAGCTGCTAGCATGTATGCTAATCTCTGTACTTGCAGTCACTGTCTGCTGTCATCTTGCTCTTAGCTCTCACCTCTTCCTGCTCCAAAGGACTCTGATTGGGCCGTGCAGCTTTGGGCCGCTTACAATTGTTGTTGACTGAAACTTCGCATGATGGTTCTGCCTGATAACAGACATTGAATCAGGCAGATCCAGCTGCAAAGTTAAGTTCCTGAAACCCTCATAACAACCTACACCCACTCTGTACAGGTTTAAAAAGCCTGTAAAATAAGAGTAATGTTTATTTATTGAAATAAGAATCATTTAATTGAGCTCACAGCTCTTTAACCTTCTTGTAGAATGCAATCTGTGATATTTATCATTTTTTATGACATTTTTTTAGGACAGTCCACAGTAGTTGCAGAATTGTTCTGCCTCTTAATGCATAATGATTAATTTCATGATTTAAAAAACATGCAATGCTGTCTTAAAATAATGAATAATTGTGCTTATAATTGCATTAATGATTACAAAAGAATAAGCATAAAATCAATATTTAGATATGTGAAAATACCTGATATCAGCATTTCTGTCAGTCATACACATTTACAAAATGTCCTGATGTACCATTATGCTACGCCAACTAGATGTAGAAGCCCATAACGTCTTTCTGAAACATTATGTTGGCTTAAAATTCTAAAAGAATTAAACAGGATCTCCCACATCCAACAGTTAAAGAGTGTGTGTTTTGCTTTTTCAAATAACAGGGTTTGCTAATTATCACAGTCTATTTCTATTTACATTTTCAGCCACAAAACAACCATTTTAGAGATGTGGTTTGTCCAGAATTGCTGCTGCTGCGTTAGTCTTTTGTGCCTTCAGTTCCTCTTTTGCAATTTTGTGGTTACATTCGTTTCAAGGAGACTGAGCTGAGGAAGCACTCACAAGCAATAACAGCAAACACTTGTACAAGGAAACTGTTGCAGCAAAGCTTAAGAAAGAAAAAGAAAATGAATGAGCCCCCCATTATGAAAATGCTGTGGCAGAAAGGAAAGAGCGAGTTTGCAGCAGCCTTGCAGATAGTTGAAGGGAAGCTCAGTATGGAGCAGTGTAGTTGGGAGAAGCAGGAAGTCATAGAGTAACCCAGAGATAATGAGAATGAAAGTTTTGCCTTAAAGACCCCTTTCCCTCTCTACTCCTGCTGCCTCCACAGATAGCCCATTGCTATTTATTTACTCAAACTGACACCATTTTTAACTCAATCCTACATAGAGCACAGTGCAAAAGAAAAAAGGGGGTAAACACTCATTAAATATGAAGAACAGCACTTTTCACCCTAAGTGCACGTATCTGTCCAGGAAAGAGCATTTTTGCAGAAAATAAAAGGGAAATAGAGAGGGGAAAGTGTTAAAATCAACACATTGAAATGTTTTGTGATGATCTCTGAATCGGGAAACACTTCTAATAAGGGAGACATTTCTCAGGGCATGCAGCTAACAAGACAGTGGGCAAATCCAGAGTCAGTGTTGTGTCTGCTAGTAATGCACTCATTTTTGCACAAATAGCACCAGCTAATCGCATCATTTTAGCTCCTAATTCAGGTCACCAATGTAAATCTCTCAACTAGAGAGATACACTTTAGGCCAGTGGTTCTCAATTACTGTCTGTCTTTCCCCCCTTCAAGATAAATATATTTTCATAACCCTTCCCACCACCACATACAAAAATTGAAGGGCAATGTTAATATTTTTAAAATACATCTAAACATTTGAATTCTAATTTCCTGGTGAAGTATTACTGTGCATGTATGTGTGCAATAGCTACATAAATCAATAGCATTTACTTGTCCTTGTCATATCCATACTGTATATGACATACAATTAATATCACAACTCCTTTTCTAGAGCAGGAGTATAAGGCCTCAAGAAAATCCCCCAAATGTTCATGATAAAACTCAATTTCTAATTTATTTATTGTTTCTCTCAAAGAAAAAGAACCTGCAAATTATCAAAATACCTAACAAAGCTAAACTGAATTTCCCTCTTAGAATTAGTTGGCTGTAACTTTGTTATGGAAGAAACATTGTGTAGTTTGGATGTAGGCAGGCTCATCTACATCAACACATAAAGAGGTTCTGTTTTCACAAAGCATTAACAGATGGGGAAAATGTGCAGAAAATTATGTCAAGAGAAAAAAATATCCTGTGACCAATAATAAGAGTCAATAGATTAAATTGATTTATTGCCCAACCTACCCACTTCTATCAAAAAGCTAAAAATATCATAGTGACAGCTCATAAGCCTTTGTCTTTCATGAGACAATCAAAGATTTAAGTCCAGTGTCAAAATTTTAATATCTAACAATTTTAATTTTCCCAAATTGATTTTTAAATAATTCACCTCTGACATCAAAAGCAGCCAATCATAGTGAAGAATTTTAGACTGGCACATGAGGTGACTAATCAAAATTCCAGGGGGCCCATGCCCCAATCTCACCACACACCTACCACAAGTTGCACCCCCTTGGGGTGTGGCCATGCTCCCGTAAGAGTCTCACCTTACTATTTAAGAAAAAACTGTTTATGGCCACCAAGAACAACACCAAACAAGCCTCACAGTGAAAGAGACGACCACTGTAGACCTCATTTCACACACTTCACAGAACAGGTCAGAGATGATAACAAGATGATTCAATTATAGAAGCAAAAGTTGAGAGGGGGCGCAGAAACAGATGCAGAAAAAGAAGACCTCAAAAGATACAGAGAGCATGTGCTGCCATCAGATGTGTGGTTTTGAATTAGTCTTTGCTTCAAGTTGTTCTGGAGGTAAAACTTAAAACAGCGGTCTCACTTTGACAGCTTAAGAAATAGACAAAGTGTGTTTTTTACAGCAGAAATTTTTATTTGACATGGAATCAAAAGCACAGCTGTTGCTTATGATGTTAACAAAGGCTCGATGTGATTGACATCAACTGCTGCTTATATTAATATTTACCCCATTGTATTCGTACTGAGGCAATGTTTTTTCAAACTCTACAGTGATTGATTTATTGTGACCTTTATTTCCTTACTTTTGTTAAAGCAGGACTATTGTTTTCAGTTCACCCACTCAAATGAATAAAAGCTGTGTGTGGTATTTAACCATAAATTTAATTTCAGCAACAAAACCAGAAAATTAAGCCAGAAATCATGAGCTACTTGTGGACTCAGGTCTTAACTGTGACAACCACATTAAAGTGGGTTACAGAATCAGCTTATTACCACCTTAAAAAATAAGCAAGAAAAAGGAATTAACTCCCTTCTGAAACCTGTTTCAGACATTTGTATGACATAAAAATATTACTCTGAATCAGGAGTGTCCAAACTGGCTACAGAAGAATGAACTACACCCCACATGAGTATATGACGTCTGAGCTTGACTATTCTATTACATCTTAGTTACATCACAAGGCTAAAATTGAGGAACAACATAAATGGTGAGCATATTTTCAGCTAAAGTGATAACTTAATTTGAATGCCATGATGAATGGAGACAATCAGTATCAACTAACACAGCCCGAGAAGGTTTTGGCAGTGCTGAAAAATAATGGTGGACACACAAAATATTGACACTTTGGGCCCAATTTGGAAACTTTCACTCAGGGGTGTACTCACTTTTGTTGCCAGCAGGTTTGACATTAATGGCTGTGTTGAGTTATTTTGAGGGGACAGTAAATTTACACTGTTATACAAGCTGTACACTCTCGACTGTACATTGTATCAACGGGTCATTTCCTCACTGTTGATATAATAAAATATTTGCAGAAATGTGGGAGGTTTACTCACTTTTTTGAGACTCTGTGCATGCCACTGACGCAGCAGTGGGAGCAACCTGGGGATAAGTGTCTTGCCCATGTGACAGCCAGAGCTGGGTACAAACCTGCAACTCTCTGAGTACCGGCCTAGCACACTATCAGACTGCACCACCAATGCCTTTAAAGTGTTTGTTTGGAGTGTGCTGGTTGGGGGCCCACAATTTTTGTATGTGCCCCTCTTCCTACCAAGTTTGTAAGCTTTGCACAGTTGGTTCTTTTTTGTGTTTGAATGTGGAAATGTAGCCATGTTTCTCCTGTTAATAGCCCAGTGGTCCATTCCAAAAGCTTGTTGGCAGTCCAAAAGTCTTTAGTGATTGGCTATTTGCTGTGCTAGCATTACATTAGGTTGTTTTTACTAACTTTACTACCTCAAAGTTGGGACGTATCAAATGTGGCCCAGTCGTCTTCATATACACTGCCTGGCCAAAAAAAAAGTCGCCACCTGGATTTAACTAAGCAAATAGGTACGAGCCTCCTATTGGATAATTAAAATGGGCGATTGTCTTTCAGCTGGCAACAAGTTATTAAACCCCAGCTGATGCAATGAGTAGCTTCTCATTTCTTAAATAACCATGTCGAAAGACACATCCTGTGTTCATGGAAAAGATGTTTGTCTGTTCAAAAAGGGTCAAATCATTGGCATGCATCAAGAAGAGAAAACATCGAAGGAGGTTGCAGAAACTACTAAAATTGGATTAAGAACTGTCCTGGAGGAAGGTCATGTGGTCTAATGAGTCCAGATTTACCCTGTTCCAGAGTGATGGGCACATCAGGGTAAGAAGAGAGGTAGGTGAAGTTATGCACCCATCATGCCTTGTGCCTACCGTACAAGCCTGTGGGGGCAGTGCTATGATCTGGGGTTGCTGCAGTTGGTCAGGTCTAGGTTCAGCAACATTATGTGCCCAAAGAATGAGGTCAGCTGACTACCTGAATGTACTGAATGACCAGATTATTCCATCAATGGATTTTTTCTTCCATATTCCAAGATGACAATGCCAGGATTCATCGGGCTCAAATTGTGAAAGAGTGGTTCAGGGAGCATGAGACATTTTCACACATGGATTGGCCACCACAGAGTCCAGACCTTAACCTCATAGAGAATCTTTGGGATGTGCAGTGGTCAGACTCTCCCATCATCAATACAAGATATTGGTGAAAATTAATGCAACACTGGATGGAAATAAATCTTCTGACATTGCAGAAGCTTACTGAAACAATGCCACAACGATTGTGTGCTGTACTAAAAGCTAAAGTTGGTCCAACAAAATATTAGAGTGTGTGACCTTTTTTTGTGGTGGTGACTTTTTTTTTGGCCAGGCAGTGTATATTTTATTGTTGAAAAAAGTTTGGACACCCCTGCCCTAAACCTTCCCTCTTTCCTTCTTTATGACTACATAAAACTCAAGGCAAATGAACAGTTCGGAAAGTGAGACTTAAATTTCAATGCGGTTGGCTTCCCTTGTGAGAATGAAATATCTCATTTATAAGCCCTTGTCATAACAGGGACCAATCAATAGCTTCTATGATGTATCGCTGCCATGACATCGAGGCCAGGGTAAGTAATATGTAAGAAATGGATTAACATCTTTCTGTCCCAGTGGACCTCCAGGACCGGGCATTTATCTCTCTGTCTAAAGGCCCAGAGACGCAATGCAAGGATTTCCTGCCACCCTATTACCGCATTTATTAAAATCAGGTCTGGGAGGTACAGCAAAAACCCCAGAGCAATCCTGATGCCATCTATCTATCAGAGCAATGCTGCGAGTCTGTCCTCCTCCTCCTCTATCTGTTCAGGTGGAAGCAGCAGGGTGATGGATGACATTACCCAGCAGGGACGCAGCAGGCGGTACTCCCACACCGCAGGTATTAGCATGGAACCTCTCAGTCTCGCCTCAGCCCATCGATTTGGGCTGCTGCATGACCCCAACCACCCAGAGGGACCTGAAGACAAAGGAGCAGAGCCATGGTATTAGCCCAAGGGATGAACTTTGCTCAGGGCCTGATCCTCTATAATTCTAATGTATCCCTCATTGCCCCAAACTTCCCCCTCCACCATGGGGTGTTTTAGTGTCCATGCTATCTCAGTCTTTTTATGCCTCTGTGTTGACAGCTGAGGCTGAAAACATCATGTTTTGGGGCTGTCTGCCCATTTGTCCTTTGGTATGAAAGCTTATTCTTGTAAACGCTATGAGCCCTGTTGTGCATCTGGTGCAAGGTGCTGGTAAGCAGCACGTCTTTATTATTTACCACTTGAAACAGTTGACATTCTTGCTTCGTGCTCTTATGCTGCCTTAGTAGCGCATAAAAAAAGCACTCCCATTAATTCCCTTAGGTGTGTTTGTCCTCAAATGAGGAGAGATCAGACACAAAGGTGTTGTGCCCCTATCCTGAGGACACAGCAATGACTAGCCTTGCACATCAGCTGGCTCTGCTTGATTCAATACCTGTAATCACACAGATCCATCTTGCCATGTTCCACTCCACAGTGACTGTGAGCGACCCAAAGCAGCACAGTCCAATCAGCGTCCTTTCGAGCAGGAAGAGGTGGGAGCTATGAGTGAGACCACAGCAGGAAGTAAGTTCTCGAACAGAAATTAGCACAGATGCTGACAGCTTCAGTAGCAGTTTTGTCCAATCTGGACCTCAAAAAACAATACGGAAAGCATCTCTCGGTAGAAATGATATTTTGTTCCACTTACAACATGTTTTGGCAAGAGTTTGTTCTGAAAAGTGGCTTATGTTTTGTACTTTACCTTGCAGCAGTAGCGCTCCCCTACCGTATTATCTGGCTGGCCGGTAATGAATGTGATTGACAGAATGATCGCCCAATCACCTGCCGGATTTCCTTTTAAAACATTCTGGCCATTCCCAAACACTTTCTAGGAGCTGTTACCCAAATGGACTCATGAAATATATTGAACAGTCCCCCTGGTGTGTCCGGTTAAGAAACATCTGTACCTTAAAACTCCTAAAACCTCCTCTAGAGACTTAATGAGCAACTTGCAAGTTATAGAAGGAAGGAAAGGATTGTTCTAATGTTAAGGGGGAGTATAGAAAAGATCATAGACACATGTTTGTGTATGAAAACTTTATAAACGTGACATTTAAGGTTATGAAGCCTAGTACTTTCACAATGTATCTGCTGGAACAATAACCATCGGAATTAAGAAAATGCAATGATCATATTCAGAGTTTTAAAAAAAAGCATATAGCTATAGCATGAAACTTTTGGTTCATAACTTCGGGACTACTCAACCATCCAACCGTGGAGTTTAGCAAATAAAAGCCTAACAGAAGGATTTCTCTGACACAAACAGCAGTAGACAACACAAACATACGTCTTCCACCCCATGGACAGCGCTGTGTTTGGTTACATGCTCCCTCCTCTGCAAGTTTGTCTATGAATAAACATGAGTTTCCACTTTGCAGTGAGTCTTTATGCTTTGGCACAGACTATGCAGATTGGTCTTATCCAATGCTGCCATTATATCTTAGTTTAAACCACTAAGACAGTGGCTTAGATGTGAGTTTAAACCATTGTCAACCTTGTTTAATTTTAAAATGTATCTGAGAAGCTACTCATAGCATTTTTAATTTTATTTCTATAGCACATTTCATTACAGACAAGCTCAACTTGCTTTACATTGAATATGAAGACAAGTCCACAGTTAGCAGATGCTTCACTTGTCATGAACAAACTTACTCTGAAGACTATTAGACAAAATGGCATGTTCACTCATATCAAACACATTATAAAGCAGCAAAGTAGAAAAAAAACAAAACACACAAGTGATTGTTAAAAATCTTGACCAAAGTCACCACCTAACAACACAAGAGATCAAATAAAAAACACAGTAAGTAGAAAAAAGTTTTGAGTTGCTTTTTAAATGTTGATGGGATGTTCTCAGGAGCTGATCCACTCACAGCTTATGGGCCAGTAGGAGGGTTTTGAATGTTATTCTGGATTGCATGGGAATATAAAGTCTTTTGATGCTTTAATTTTGAAAGTATTTGACTCTTAAACAAGAAAAAGTGTCATTTTAATAGCAGCTTAACAAAACACAAGAGATAAATGAACCATAAACACTGTGAACAAGCTAAAATTAAAAGTAGAGACTTATAAAAACATCCCTCTTGCATGGCATGTTTAGGGTCTATGAAATTACAGGCCTGTTTAAGAGACAAGACAGTGCTGTAGCTCTTAAATCTGCATTTTTAAAAGCACAGTCTCTTTGAATTGTGTAACACAATGAAAGAATGAGATGTCCTTCTGAGGCAAGAAATAGAATATCTGGAAACAGAGATGTCTTCAGTTTTAATGTGGCCAGGTCATATACAAGGGCAAAGATACAATGCAATGACAACTTCTGAAAGTAAAAAGCTCTCTCCTGTACAGTACAAAAATGCTCATTTTTAGTTCAGTTACAAGATAACAACATACCCCCATGTCCCTACACACTAATTTCCTCAACACAGGGGCTTTGTCGAGGAAAAGTGAATGCGTGGAAAGAATTATATGTTTAGCAAACAGTTTTTTGAGTAATTTTAACCTGTAAGTGGGTTAATTACAAGGCTTTTGGTGGCACCATGTACTGCTATGTACCGGTTAGTGTCTGCCCCTGATTATCTCTCCCCAAAGACAAAGCTTGCAGTTTCCTTTTTTCGGCAATCATATTTACCAGTGCCATAGTCCTCAAGCAGCCTCACTTCAAAAACCCAAACTAACCCTTTAAGTTCCTTTGCTATGCTCAGACATTTTTTTCCATCACATTACTACACAAGCCACCCCTGTCCTTGGCCTTGACTTGACAGCTTTACTTTCCTGTTTAGCACTTGAATACATCGTATAGAACTGGCAGAGTAGTACAAGGTTGTTTTTCCATTATTTACGAAGTATTGATGCTTCAAACAAAAGATAAAGTCTCCAAATTACTGTTGTGTCTTCTGAAAAGGTATTGTTTGCTGTTATCCCACAGCTGAAAGAATTGGCAATTCTCTCCCAAATGAGTTTAACCCTGAGAGGCATTTTTTTCTGTGCTTTTGAATTTTGATGGCTCACAAACCATCATCCCCATGTTGAGATCTGGAAAAACAACATGTGCTCCTCTTTAGTTTGTGTTTTTTTATGAAAAGGGTGCATGTCTAAAAATTAGACAAAATATTGTTTTTTTCTTACTTAACTGTTCCTTGCACCTTTTAATAAAAATGCAAACAGTGGGTGTGTTTTTGATTTGACACAAACTGCACCTGCAAAATAAAGATGGCAGCATGACTTTCACTGCTGCTGTATTGAATCTGCGTCTTAATGAGGTTCTCTGAGGCAAAACCCTTAAATAAAAGAAATAATTCTTTTAAGAACTGAGAGAATTTTTTATTTGGAAGAGTAAACCGCATAAAACTAAACATTTTACCTAGAATAATGCACTCGTTTCAGTGGCTCCCTATTTATGTTCCCAATTATACTTTCAAAATCCTTGTAAGTATGGTTTTTACTCAGTAGGATTGTTGGTAATTTTATCTGGGATGGTAAAGTACCAAGGCTGAGTCTGAAGAAACTTCCCTGGGATTAAAAAAATGGGTTGCCTTCAACCTCCTAATGCAGATTAGTTCAACTAAATGGAGAATCCATGCAAATCGAAACTAGTTTTTGAGAAAACTACACGTAATTTAATTGTTTTTTTCTATCAAATCTTGCTCACAGGTCTTTTTTTTTATTTTTACAAATACATTTAGGACATCTGTAAAGATTTTTTAAAAAGTACGATATCAGTTACACTGCCAACTCCTTTCAAAAACCAAAATGTGTTTTAATAATCAGAGACTATAATGGAAAAATAATTTTTTACATTTTCATGGCAGTCTGTCTACCCTTCATGTTTACTTTTTTTTTTTTTAATATTTGTAAATTAAGTGGCCACATGTGTCTAACCCTGATCAAAACCAATCCAATATTACTTTTGATTATCATAAAGTAAAGAAAAAGTTGTGTTGAGAATAACAGTGATTCTCTTTTTTTGTTGTGCCTTTTTCTTGAGGGACAACAACCCCACCACCATACACATACACGTTTTGAGACAAATACATTAAAAATGTTTTAACTGACACAAACAGTATGATAATTAACTTAAAGAATTAATATTTTATGAGATAAACAAAATAAAAATGGTTACTAAATAATACTAGAAAGCACTCGGAGAGTGCAGACCTCCGCCAAGCCCCACAGTTCCCCCTATTTGTCATTTGCACCATAAATATTAGTCTCACATTTATTTTGACTACATTTTTAGATTCCTTGACCATGAAAACATACCATTGGCAACTGAATTCATAATGATATCAACATTAGTTCAGTAGTTATTCACGAAAATCGCATTTTCCGTAATGGCGGTTTTCTTCTGGATGTAGCTCCCTAGCTTTTGAAGATACAGCAAATCCGTTGGCACCTTCCAAATTCCACAATGCCTTGGCTATTTAATGGTGTTTGTTGCGTGTTTGTAGCTTCATTTGTTCTCTTCCTATGATGAAAATTCCAAAGGTCCCCTATTTTTTCATATTTTGGATCATAGTATCCGGAATTATTCCTTTATCCGGATCAGTCTTTGATATACTGTAGAGCATGTTAGAAACTTGTCCTGTATTTTTTTTCCCAAGTGCCCTGACCATTATTTGTGGAGTTATATGCACAAATGTCGAAAATGGCCCTATCTCTCAATGTTAAAGAATCCTTTAAAAAATTCCTGGATCCAGACGGAGATCCAGATCGCTGCCAAAATCTAATCATTTGTTCCTTATCCCAATCCGGACATTCCCTGAAAATTTCATCAATATCCGTCCATAACTTTTTGAGTAATGTTGCTAACTAACTAACAGACAGACAAACAAACCCTCCCAAAAACAGAAACTCCTTGGTGGATGTAAAAATGATGTAATACAAATAGATACATCAATAAAATGCAGCACAGTGGTAGTGCGCATGCCCTACAGCAAGAAGACTGCTGGTTCGACTCCCTTTGTCGATGAAGGTCTTTCTGTGTGGAGTTTGCTTGTTCTTCTGTGCCTGCATGAGTTTTCTCCAGGCACTCTGATAAGTGTTATAGCTAATGAATGGATCAATGGAAATCAGTAAAATATAAATCAAAAAATCTGACGAATCAATCTAAAACAAACTAATGAATGAATAAAATGAAGACAGAGAATCTGTAATTAAATAAATAATTATGATCATAGAGATTAGTTATGATACGTTAGGTTCTTGTGCAGTCACATTCCAGTTTAATGTATGTCACAGTATATATGATGCAGTTGAGGCAGACTTTCATGTATGTTGGTGTATGGAGTAACTGGAGAATGAGACAAGAAAAATCTGAAGATCTTAAAAACCCTCTCTGAAGGATTTCTTCGACAACTGGTGTTTTTAAATTCACCCTCCCCTCATACCATTTGCTGCCATTAATGACAAACTCCTTTTCTTTAAATAAAAAGAAAACTCTTTTTTGCTGCATCATGGAGCATCGAGTAAAAAGACAATAGAAGAAGATGTAGCTTATATGCCTGTTTTGCTGTAAACCCTCACACTGTACATTAGGAAACTGGAACTAAGTCAGACACATTTTAATTGCATTTTAATTCAGACTGCGATTACTCCACACAAAAAAGACAGAAGGCAGGGAGGTGAGAAATCAAAGATTCATTTTTGTAGATCTGACTCGTAAATTTGGTGCAAACAATGGATATCAAGCAGCAAATTAGATTCACTGAGAAATAAGTGATGATGATAAAATATCAAACCTCCCAACTGTCTCAGATTGAATTTTTCTCTAATCCCTTTGAATAGAAAGAAGATGGAAGACAATTACAGGGAGACAATGCCTTTTTTTTCAAGAGACTGAACACTGTTCAACTCTAACTTTGATTTTATCACAGTGTAAATTCCAAACAAACAGGCGTGTAATTGGACGAGCAAAGCACCTCATCGTTTTGTCCTGCAGATTATTATCTTACAGCGTCTAAATCCTTGGACAATCACACCGAGGCTTATGAAAAGAAAAATACGTCGGGGAATTGTGTGATGCTACAGGTCTGAAATGTATGAATGATGAAATTAAACTTCATTTAGGGGAAAAGCATCATAGACTACACCACCAGAGGCCTATCAGTCACCATGTTTACTTGTGCACTTTTTCTTCAATCAGATTTTAGTCATTCTGGTTCACTGTTTACATGGACACATTCCCATCATAGCATGTGTGTACATGTTGAGCGTGCCTGTTTTTATTTCATCGTGCATGTTATCAAGTCAGTGTATTCAGACTGGAGGCGTGAGCCCCACATCTCCAATGCCAAAAATCTTGAGAACAGGAGGCTCGCTGAATTTTTCTGCAAGCACATTTCTTGGACAAAACATACAGAATATGACAGAAAGTTTTATTTACTATAACTCAGCTGGTATGTATGTCCACAGCAGAAAACATAGAAGCTTTCAAATACTCTTCTCTCTGTACCTCTCAGAGTTAAAGCTCCGTTTGTCTCCTATGTGGAGAAAATTTGATCATCAGAATGCTTTCATCCTGCAAGTTTCCAAGGTCAGTTATGCAATGAATCGGGTTCCTTGTGGGGAGAGTTATTGTGGGTTTTCCTGCAATAAATCAGCAACAAATGCACAAGAACAAAATGCTTCTGATGTGAAACTGGTGTCAACTTTAATTTGTAAAAAGATGATTTCTGGTCATTATTTATTCATTGTAAAAAATAAATAAATAAATAAATAGTGGCATTCTGGAATTGCAAACACAATTTTCTGTCATTGCAGGGCGTTAAGTCCTGATGTCCATTTTCAAAAGAACAAGTCCAAATATGCAAATGCCCATGTCAATAGAATGTGGTGATATCGGAATTTTGAGCCTGTCTTTTGCCTGTTTTAACATCCCGGATAAATTCAGGAGTGACCCATTTTCTAAATATCCAGGGAATTGGATTTATATCAGTCTGTGCTCCAGTGACCGCTTACTGACCCTCACATCACAAAATAGTTCCAAACACAGGGGCTTTGTTGAGGAAAAGTGAAACGCTGTAAATAATGTTGCTAAAGCATTTAGTCTAGTAAATGTTGTTTTGTATGGTTATAAGTTAAAAGTTAAAAGTGGTTTAATCAATGGTGGCACCATTGACATATTGCCTAGTGTCCATAACCAGCTGTCTCCCCTCAGGGACAAAGCTCACAAGTTGCTTTATTGGTAATCATATTTTCTAGTGCCACTGGCACTAGAAAATATAGAGCAAAATATAGAGCAACCCCACTTCAAAAAAACCTGACTATCCCTTTAAATTCTGCATTTGCTTACTGCAGCTTCATGTGCAGTACACCATCTCAACAAATGGATCGTCCAGTCTAACAGATGTGCCTTGTCCAGTAATAACAGTTATAAGTCAAAGTATCACACATGGTGCATTAAATACCCAGTGCAAAACTTTTATGGAAACTTATATTAAAGCAGACTTCCTATTAGCTAAGTTTCAGCATGTCCACTTTTATAAATTAATGTCCTGATGTGTCTGAGCCTGGCCTTCATCAGGGAGCATCTGTGCATATCCATGCAAAATAATAACCCCACCAATCTTAATCAATGATACGATAACCCCCCACTGATTGTCCTTTGCTTCATTTTATGCTCACTGCAGTGTCCATGTTGGTGTGTTTCTCTCAGGACTGTCATGGAGTCTGTTACAGTGAGACGGGGCACCCGGCAGATGCTGGGGGAGCCCATACGATGCAGCCGAGGAAGAAGCCATGCTCCTGTGGTCTGATTAGAGTGGCCGCAGGGGAGCACAGTGCACAGACTTAATTAAAACCCATCTAGATGGAAACACAGCGAAAAAAAGCCATTTTGTTCGGGCTGCTGGCAGCTCAGAAGTGTGGGCCTTAAGATGATTTTACCAAGTCAGTCATGTAACTTAAAAACGATAACCCAGTGCGGTGCTGTGGCCACCCAGGTGACAACCTCGAACACAGAGATGCATTAAAGGAAAAAAGAGCATTACTGCTTCTTACTCTTATCTCTTTCCCCTTCCTGATCAAAGTGCACACACGTTAAATCATCCTTGATTATGCAGCTATTGTTAGCATACACATTTACCACAGTGAAAGGGTCTCTCACCTGTGCACTTTAGCCATCTTTCCTTTTCATCCCACCCTCTGCCCAGGCATCTAAATGACGGCGCACCACTGCAAAGAAGCCCATCTCAAACAGGCATTAAAAATAATGACATGGCCATTTTCACTGCCTGTTACTTGGAAACAATCCATTTCACACTGGGTGCCCCATTGCAGGGACTGAGGGGGGGCGGAGTGGATGTCAACAGTCTGTGATAGTAGATTTACTTAATAACTTCTTGTTGTCCTTGGTCAGAGCTGGTCTCCTGCTGTAAATCTACATAGCAGAAAGAGGGGTTGAAGGATAAAGTACAGTTACTAAAGGACACCAACTAGAAAGTGTTTAGGAAATTAGGGGATTGGGAACTGGGCCATTAGGTACACCCCTGCAGGCCCCAGAGTGATGGGCAGTAAGATTACTAGAAATAGCAACATTGGTAGCTTAATTACATTTTCTGGTAGCTTTGTGGTAGCGTTGTTGTTTCTGAGTCAAAAAGCTTTTCAGTATCTTAGCTCTTTTAATGATCAAGCAGAAAGTCACAAAACAAACATGTATTAATTTACCTTTTTTAGTCACCTGTTCAGTCTTTAAAGATCAGCTGGTAATCATTCAGCCTCTAACTACTAAGCATAGAGAAGAGAACAGGAGTTAAGCTCATGAGGAGAAGTTAAATTTTAGACTAGGGGAGACAGGAACAAAGTGAAAGAGTCTAAGTCCAAGAGACTAAAAAACTGCTATATGTTCAGGTCCATTTACCATGTTATTATTATTCAACTTTATGAGCTTGTTTTGTTTTTGTTACACAGTGCATGGACTATTTATCAGGCTTTTTACCCACAATAAATTATTTCAGCTTTCAGAAAATGATTTCAGTTTCCTTTAATAAGTGACAGACATATTAGAACCACATGATTTAGGCCAATTAGGCAGTTGTTTAGTTACCTCCATAATGTCGGAATAAGGTTGATTTTTGTATCTGATTACATTTTTTTCGGATGTAAGTAATGAAATATAACCTTGCAGTGCAGATGGATCTGCCTGATTCATTGTCTGAAATAACACAGATCCATCTTGCCAAGCTCCAATCCTCTACAACTTCACTCAGCTAAAAGCTGAATGGCCCGATCAGGGGAAAGAGGCGGGAGCTGCAGACGTGACGACAGCGGGAAGTGACTGCATGTTTGAAAACAATGGCGGCTTCTGAAGTGGTCTCTGTGGATGCAGCAATATCTGCAGTTTTATCAGAAATGGACTCAATTTCTTCTTTTAAAGAGGAGCAAGGAACCTCATTGAAATCTTTTCTTACAAGAAACACTGCTCTTCTCCTGACTGGTTTCGGTCAGAGTTTGATTTAGCAACTGGCTCCTCTGGTCGTGAAAAAGATAGGAAGGACTCCAAACCCTGTTGTGATAATCATTTCTCTACTCTTTGCGCTCATGGACAATCAAATCAGAGAAGCCGGGAAGCTGGGGATCACAGCTGGGAAACTGGAAGAGAATGTGATGATGCCGGTTAGTCTATGGTAGTCATGGTTACTTAGCAATACCTGGCGAAATACGCTCTCCTCAGAAGTTTACTGCGAGAATTGTCGTTGATTAGGTTTATGTCACATATAAGTGGTAAATGATACATCTGTGTTGTATAATTAAATGTAAGATGATAGTCTAAGGACTGAAATGTAGTTTAAACTAACGGCAAACAACAGGGTCAAGCTGCCACGTCATACTGTGGCTTCATATGGATTGGTCTGTGATGAGTGTGATGAGCAGACCAATTGTCCAATCACCAGCTGCAGTTTTTTTTAAGGTACTGCCCTCTAAAATCATTTTCTATGGACTCTTCTCCAGATGGCCTAGTAAAATATTTCCATGACAGACATATGGAACTGTCTGTCTGGGGCGTCAGGTTAGATAAAATAAGTAAATGAGGTTCATTAGTATGGAGCCTGTATACACTTATTAAGTGTTAATATTAACTCTGACAGTGTTCACTTGTTTTGATTATGCCATGTAGTAACTTAGCTCACTACATTTTACAAGTAGTCACCCATCACTGAGCCCCCACAAGGCCAAGGGGCCCTGCCCTCACCCATCAAAATATCTAGCATGTGCTTGCTGTATTAAACATGGGAAAAATGTCAATGTTCATCCTCAATGTATCAGTCTAATTCATGTAATCCATAAAAATGATGTGTAGTGGGGCTCTCAGCTTCACTCAAACGTAATAATGTAATAGTACACAGTTGATTGGCTATATTCGGAGTGGATCATGATGACTGGCTGTGAAGTTCGGCTGCCAAAAACTTTGAAAATAAATCAGTCAATGTGAGGCAAGGGGCTTTGTAATGCTTTCCAACTTGCCAAAAATGAATAAGGAGTAATTTTATCTCGAGCCAGAGTAATTTTGCAAGAGATGTTGGGATTAAGGCACCTTGGAGCTCAATGGAATGGATTTATTGCAGGGCATTTCTTCTGGATAAAACGCGGCTAATAGTTAGCATTTTAAAAATGACAGGACTCTGTTTTCCAAGACTGATTGTGATTGTGGACGAGTTTCAAAGCGGGAGTTTTTTCCAGGTTTTTCATCAACTAAAAGTTTGTCAGAATTTACAAAGAGAAAAATAAATATTTTGTGTTTAGAGGTTTAATTATTCTGAGTTTGAATTACAAAGGCCAACTTGAGAAAACTCAAAATACACAAGAAAATAAGCATAGAGACCTATGTGGAGAGATTGTACTCAATTTCAGTAAACAGAGAGAGCATCAGAAGTGAAGGAAGCCAAAATCCTAATTAAACTCAATTATTCGCTCAATATTACAGCACTGTGGTGGTCAGCTCTGCTCCAGGGTTCAGCTTGAGCTCTTTCATGTTCTAAATTTACATAAAGATTCTGATCACAGCGAACAACGTCAGCAACCTGCAGCTCAACACAACTTCATAACTGGTTGGAAACAGATGTATGTGGGGATGGCAATGGGATGTTTCATCTCCCCTGTGATTTCTGTGACAACCTTTGAAGTCACTCTGATTGCAGAGAGGGCAGATGGTAGTATGTGTACGTGTGTGTGTGTGTGTGTGTGTGTGTGTGTGTGTGTGTGTGAGGCCTCATGGAGTCTCCACTCAGGAGCCACAAGGATGACCTGATGAACATCCACCAAACCGCAGCTTGTGACTCCGGCTGATGAGCTTATGATGCAAGAGATTAAAAAGTGGCTGAAATCAAGCTGCATGTCAGTTCAGAGAGGGGAACAGAGGGGCTGCTTGTATTTTGGGAAAGCCTGGAGGAAACAAATACTGAGAGAGAAGCCAGAGCAAAAGAGAAGTGAGGCAGGCCACCAAACAGGGCAGAACTAAACACGGGGAATATTGTAAAGCAAATATGATCTGATGGAAGAAACATCAGAGCAAAAGAAAGCATCTGTTTGAGGGTCTACAGCAGTGGTGCCCAAACTTTTTCTGTCCAAGGCCCAAGTCAATATCATACAGTACACCAAATGAGTTACAGTATCAGATTGAGCTGTACGTTTTATTTTTTACTGACCTACGTAATAAAAAATTCATCAAAAACTGTATTACTCAAGAAGAGATTCAAATTGGATTTATCACGGTTTCCTACCAAAAAGGAATTTGCCTTCTTCTTGATGTTACATTTAAACAAAACATGACGACAGTTCAATTAAATTAATGACTATTCCTCTGGGCTGTTTTTTTTAACATGGGCGGCTCCATGACACAGCAGGTAGTGCATGTGCCTCACAGCAAGAAGGTTGCTGGTTCAATCCCAGGGCCTTTCGGTGCTGAGTTGCATGAACATGCATGCAAGCTCTCCCCATGCATGTATGGGTTCTCTCCAGGCACTCGGTTTCTTCCCACAGACCAAATGCTCATTATGTTGATTGGTGACTCCAAATTGCCCTTTGACCTGGTACACTCATTTTGAAACAGTGAGAGTCCACACATGAAGACAGAAAATGTCAGATGTATTTTGTTGTTTTGTTCCTGTAGTGTGTGCTGTGCTACAAAGAGGGAGACACAGGACACCACAAGCCAACCGGCTCACTTACCAAGAAGGCAGCCCCTCTGCTCTCGCAGCATGTGACCTCACAAGTTCACAAGCGACTTAAGTGTAAACAAACATGGCGGACAAAGTAAGGAGATTAAATGCATTTAGTGGTTAACTTCCTATAACATCCTTGGTGGTTGTGATTTCTGCACAGCTCCTCTTCTTATCTGTTTGTTATACATAATTTTACAGGTTACACTATTAAGACAGTTGTGTTTGTTAAACAAATAATCAAGTTGGACCTTCATTTTAAACAACTGCCATGGCTGCCACGAGTTGTGTGTACCATGCTTTAGGTGTGGGTGTGAGCATGAATGGCTGTGATTGGCTGGCAGCCAGTCCAGGGTATACCCTGCCTCCTGCCCAATATCAGCTGGGGTAGGCCCAGCCCCCCAAGACCCCAAAAGGGATAAGTGGTATAGATAATGGATGGATGGGACATTACATTATTATAATCATATGTCTGCCATTGTGGTGGTATCACTCCATTTTGTCACAGGACTAACTGACTGACATCAGTATTGATGAACAAAATATTTATTGATTTATGGGTTTGAAAAATGCAAAATGGGAATGTTGCAAGTTTAATTCTAACTATTCACTATGTTGATTGTAAAACTATTGAATGCTTTATAGGGATTATTTAAAATTGCTGAATTTGCTGTTGAGAATGTAAAGCAAGTACTAGCGAAGTAGATTGAAAACAGTCAGTGGTTGCTTTATAGTTGGATTAAGAACAAGTGGTTAAACAGTTTACCTAGGCACACCCAAGCATGCATTAAGTGACACCAGTGTTCCTTGCCACACCATTTGAGGAACATTGGTGTGAAGGATGGCCACTGTGACAGCTTTGCTTCTTTATCCATAAACAACAACAGTGGTTGACTAGTTTGCAAATACACTAAGCAGTTTTGATGGAATCATTTCAAGACTATTTAGTCCTTAAAATAATATGTACTGTATTATTCTAAAACTTGATATTGAAGGGCTTTGATATTGAAAAAACTTACTCCCTACATCTTTTCCTTTACTATAGCTCAGAGCTCCCACTGACTTTTTCATCCATACTTATGGCTATTTTTGCAAGCCCTGCAGTATTTTCAGCTACTTCCACTTTTTTATGTCAAACTTTCTAGGAAAGTCGGTGTTTTGTACTCACTTCTTTCTTTAACAAACTCAGACGCAGGCAAGTTTAGGAAGGACCTTGTCTCGCTCCATCTCCTCCTCGACACCTCCCATCATCTATTCTTTCTTCTTTCTCACACCGGCTGCTCTTTTCTGATTTTTACATCACCTTCTGGCCTCCCAGCTTACTCATTTAAATATAGGAGATTCAATTACTCACATTATTGTATTTTCTAATCAACTTAGTGTCCAACTTCATCAATGCAACAATGAAATAAGATGGTAACGATGGAAAACCACCCAATAACTAATGAACAAGCAGAAATACAAACAGCAGCAGACGTAGTTCTGGGAATATTATTTGTACATTTTCAGAGATATAACACAGGGCTCCCAAATTATGTGTCATTACCAGTGGTCCTGTGGGGTAAAAAAACAGTGAAGAGGAATCAGTAAACAACAAATAACAAACTAAAAGAAACTTTCATGTACTGGTGAATACAGCTCTAATCAGAAACGGTAAAAATCAACACCAACAGATGGTTTACAGTCGGTATGAGTCTGTCTTTCTCTTTGACTCTCCTCTCAGTTTGATTGAACCAGCATTCTCTGGGCTGTAATTACAGATAAAGACTCGACTCTGCCATGTTCAGCCAGAATACTGCCTTTGATGAATATTTCATTGAGGCTTTAAAGCTATCCTCAGAACTGAGAGGGCAGGGATTAACATCCAGATTGTGAATGACAACAATTATTTATCCGCATAGATTCACAATTCATCTTACTCAGGTTTAGTTTGGACACGATTTGCACCAAAAACACTGAAATGCTGGTGTTGTTGGTACACATTTATCCTGCATAGTTTGCTCGGAAAGTTGTTCTGACAACAAAGTTCCAGTTGTATGGGGAGGGGTTGTAGTTCTTGTAAGCCAAATATGCTGAATATAATAGGAGTATGAGTATTTAGCAGATGCAGGACTTGAGTGCTCTAGATAACACATTCGGCATCTTCAATCTCTGTCTGTCTCCTTGTCTTCCTCTCTCTCTCAGCTGCTTACATGTAAGTGATCATACACACCAACACTGTTGAGAGTACTCAACATTCTTAAGTATGTTACAAATCAGCCAAAATACTCATTTTACTGGCACTCTAAAAATGTCACCTTACTACAGAGGCTATAGAGAGTATACAATGAAGTCACAAATTTTGCGATTGACTTAACGCTGTACTTGCCAAGTGGATGAGATCAACAACTAGTAATTAATACCAGTGGTAGGAGACAGTGTGGCACTTTAATTCACCAGAAAAGTTTTGTGTTTTTAGCCATTCCCAAAAGACCTAATTCATTTTGATGAAGTTCAATATGTAGATTCTAGTCTATTTACATTTAAATGACTAAATAAAACGTACTACCATAAAGTAACATAAAAAATGCAGCCTTTACAAGCATGAGTTACAGGATGAAGTCCTGCAGTTATTATATTTCTGGAGCTGTCTGTTTTTGTGTTTATCTAGTGATATTGATAGACTCAGGCTTTATCTAACCATACAGCTCTAGGCGGCTGGCATTTTACCCACTTCCTCTGACAGTGACATCATGTACATACCCTCTGTAAACCAACAAAAAATAATCTATTCAGAAAACTTTATGAAGTGGTGCAGGAATGAGTTAAAAACATGGAGGTACGTGAGCATTTTAGTACTTCCAGTCCCAAATCTCAAAGTCTTTGGGACTGGAAGTACTAAAATGCTCGTACTTAGAATAGCTTTTCAGACAAATAACTGAAATAAAGTGTGTTAAACACATGTATATCAAATTTTGACAGTTCATTTTGCAGCATAAACTGCATCCAATATTGCCCCACTTTTGAATTTTAATAAGTTATTGTGTCTTAAATGGTCTTCTAAATATGGACTAACTTGCGTTTTTTTATGTCTATTACATAATAACAAGAAGAAAGGAGGGCAGCTTCCATCATTCAGATAGATGATAGAATGGCGCCTATAAGTCCTTTTTTGTCTTGCTTTTCATTTTTTGTGTTAAACTAAGTTTTCTTGTCAAACTTATCAGTACAATTCTTTTTGCTATCAGAAATATTTCCGCTGCATTTTATAGTGCGTTTTGTGAGAAAAAAAAAAGGATGAAATGTTGCAATGTACTATTAGCTGCAGGCCTTTTGAACTATTTGCCTTTTTTGCTCTTTCACTACACTGTACATAGCAATTCAACAAGCAGAGTCTGGACAAACAGACATAAGCCACAGGTCCTTCCTGAAGACACATAGTGCTAGAGGCAGTGTCTTGGCTATTTTTCCCCCAACCAAGCAATTAACAGAAAACCATGTCAAGTCACCTCAATATCATCGTCATCATCATGTCATTGAAATCAACATCATATTAAGCATCAGCATACTCATTGCTGAGTTGTTCACAAAAGCTGGGTCTTAACCTTTTAAACATGTCAGACCAAAGGAGAGTCTGACCAAGTGCTCAAGTGTTCCCTAAACAGTTGAATCTTCAACTTTCTCTTAAAAGTAGATCGGGACTCTGTGGATCAAATGGGGTTGGGCAGTTAATTCCACCACTTGGGAGCAATAGAAGAGAAGAGCCTAGCTAGTGATTTTGATCCATGCTGAGATGGGAGCACCAGGCGTCTTTCACTTGTAGAGTGTAGCGGGCGAGAGGGAGTGTAGCCCTGGATGTGGGGTTCCAGGTAAACAGAACCAGTCTTGTTACTGTTTTGTAAGCCAGAAGTAGAGCTTTTAATATAATTCAATATGCAACTGGAAGCCACTGAAGAGAGATTAAGAGCAGAGTGTCTTGTGCTATCCTGGGCTGGTTAAAGATCAGACATGCTGCTGCATTCTGGATCATCTGCAGAGGTTTATATGAGCATGTAAGGAGTCCTGATTGTAGGGAGTTGCCAGTTATTGTATGAAATTGCAGAGCCTGTACCAGAAGCAGTGTTGCCTGCTCTGTCAGGGAGGGTCTGATCCTCTGGATGTTATAAAGGGCATCTCAACAAGGCCAAGCAATGGAGGCTACATGAACCTCAAAGGTCAGCTGCTCATCAATCATGACAACCAGATTTCTGGCAGAGTCTAGGTGCATGAGTTTATTGGATCCAAGCTGGATATTAATCTGTGCTTGAATGAAAAGACTGTCTGGAAGGACAAAGAGCTCAGTCTTAGACAGATGTAGCTGAGGGTTATGTTCCTTAATCCATGTGGAAAAATCAGCAGGGCACAATGAAATCCCTGAGCTGAGACAGTTGTGTCATCAGGTGGGAAAGACAGGAAGAGATTGATGTTGTCAACATAGCGGGGGGTAAGAGAAGTCACAGAAGTGAATAACTGTACCGAGTGAGTGGGTGTATAATGAGAAGAGCAGGAGATCAAGCTCTGACCCAAGAAGTCAGAAAGACTAGAAAAATGGTGTACAAGCTCACAGCCATTTACCATTTAGTAGCCACTGTAGCTCCAAAACTGATGCTTTGTTGCCGATATATGCTCTACTCTCTGGGTGTAAACAAAGATAACTCAAAGGACTGCACTGATAGTACATCTTAGAAACACTGCTGTTTGATAGTGGTTTGATCTAGATATGGAAATGAAGCTGTGAGTGGGCTGTAACTGGTTATACTTGAACATAAACTCTTGATCAAAGCCATGAATGAGTAACCACATTCAAGCTCAGCATGGACATGTGGACAGCGACCTGCAGGGGTGAATATCACATCTACTCAGCTCAGCTCAACCCACACAACTGCAAACACAGGTCATGGCAAACCAGCATTTGTCAGGAGCTTTGTTTTAAGTTGTGTAAACAGCTGTGGCTGGTCATGCTTGACAGAAAAAAGAGCAGATATGTTTTGCTTTTTGCTTTTTTTCAACAAAATGAAAGCACAATTCCTGTGGGATTTTTTCAGGAGATGCTTGACTTTGCATGTTAACTTTCCTTCAGTAAGAGGAATTAGAAAAGAGAGAGTAATGGGGAGAGAGAAGGGGGATGATAACACTGACAGGCTAAAACAAAGACAAGTAAAGCCACTAAATTAGCACCACGGGGGATGGCAAAACATTTCAGAGATGGTAGTGACATGCTGAAATGAGACATCTTGCATGCAGCGTACATTAGGGAGCCCTCTGTGTAATGCCCTGAGTTAATACACTGCAGTCTTGTTCGCCCTATTTCTTAAACACATGAATTAAACAGTACAATCTTCCCCCTGCAGCTCTGTCAAATTATAGTGTAAATATAGTTTAAGTAAAGTGTGAAGTCAACTTGTGTGTAGGGGTCCAGTAGGGGGTGTATCTAACAGGGCAGTGTAATAGAAGATATATTTACTTGACATTAGACCCCCCTCCACAAAAATGACAAATAAGAGCCCAATGTACCACTAGCTGGTTTCATCCACACTCACACAGATGCACATGAGCTTCCTGTGAGCGTCTCCAGTTGTGCCGTCCACACAGGGACCGGTATTGATCACAGTGACCGCTGCTGAGATTATTTTGCTCCTGCTGACCCATTGCTGTACGACTTTGAAAAGTGTTTCTTCGCAACATACTTTTTCATTTGTGTTATTTTAATGTGAGCCAGGACGCTCGTTAAAAAATGATAGGACCAGTATGATATCGCAAATTAAGTCCGAGTCAGAACACCAGCGGATGTAAATGATCAAAAACTCCTGCCGCCAAAAGGAACACAGGCAGAGAAAGATGACAATTTTATGAGGCACACCAGCAGCTTTGAAAGACTGATAGAACAATTTCCCCTTTGGGCTATTAATGGTGATATATACACAGAGAAAAGAAGCTTTTCAGCTGTGTGGTGCTTTATGTTTGATATATACAGCAAAGATAAATAGTTCTTTATGCACACAGCATGTACAGTATTAAAAGTTTGGCTTTTTTGTTCTCATCAAACAGTTACAAAAATTCTTATCACAAGTTTGCATTACCTACAGTGTTGGCCTGAAAATGATGATTGCTGTCATTAAAAATTGAAATGATTAAAATACAAACACAGAGTAAACATTGTGAGCTCATGAAAGCTTGTTGTCTGTATCTTATGGCCTAAAGATTAAAAAATGAATTATAGTATACCTGAGTTAAGAGCTGAAACTTTGACTTAATTCAGTTCACTGAACTGTGTATTTTCACAATCACTGATGATCACAAACCCTCTAGTTTTCATATGCTCAGACCCCCTGATCCAACTGTATTCTCTCTCTGTCTAAGACACTCTGTTAACGCTCCTGCCTCCCCATGTAGGTCCAGTTTGCTCTGATTGGTTTGGTTGACCAGACTACTCTGTGGTCACTAGTCAGTTCAGCCCTGCTCAGTGGCATATTGTCAACAGCTCTGCATTAATTTTAATGTCTCTGCTCCGTGCTGAGCTCGCCCCTGGGGGCTTAAACTACTGTTAAAATGATGGTTGGACATCACACTATCTATCCAGGGTGGGGGTGGGGCGTTAGAACTTTACAGGAGAGGGCATAAAAAACTCAAAAGAGTAGATTACAGGCCTGAGCAATGTGCAGGATAGATTCATTTTGATATGAATACAAAACATTTGTTAATGGCCGTTAACTTTAAAAATGTTATTTTTTGCCACATTGTAAAACAGTACATGACAAGAGTGCGCTTGTGTTCTGAGACTACCTTGGTTCAATAACAGCAGTAGTTTATCCAAGAATCTGAGAGGTCTTTAGAACCATTTTTTACATTTTAATTTTACCCTAAATCTTCATTTTACATGTTGCTTAGATGGCTCAATGCTTTTTGTTTGTTGCATAAATTTTAGTTTGACAGGACATTCCTCAATCTATCATCATAATCATTCAATCAATCATTTGTATCATACCAAGCCAGTGTTATCGCAAGACACTTTACAAAAGAGAAGGTCAAGACAGTTCTCTTTCATTCAGTTTTCTTTCATCTATTCTATTAATTTTCATTTAGTACATTTAATTATTTAATTTATTTCAGTTATCCAGACCAAACATGAATCCAACATGAGCAAAGCACTTTGCAACATTTTGCAGGAAATCTAGATCAGAACCAGATTCATGTTGAGCAGCTATCTGCAGAGGCTGTGTTAGGGTGTAAGAGGATAGAGAAATTTGAGAGAAAGAGAGGTGTGCAGAAACAAAAGAACTAAAATGAAAAACTCTCACCCGATGACTGAGTTATTGCCAGACCATAAATGACTCCTTATCGAATGTCTCTAAATGTGTTTATAAAGGTAGATATTATGTTACTATTACCTTGAACATCTGATTAAGAGATCGTTTTTGACTTTACATTAACAGCTATGAATGATTATGAAATGGAGAGGACCAGTATTGGTTATTAGAATTGATTTGGTTTAGCTGCCATGACAAAAAGTATAATAGTTATGAAAATGAAAATTAGTTTTTAAGGATGTTGTAGCTTGTGTTGGTACATGTTGGACGGAGTAGTTCTAGTCAGATGGGTCCATAGTAGCAGGTCGTCCATGTTAGTACCACAGGTCCCAGTAATATCAGTGTGATATTTGCAGCTTACACCAAAAGTGAAAAAACAAAGAGATCATTGCACTCCAATGGCCTGCAATGGTCAGCAGATCTCAATCCAATAGAGCACTTTTTGAGATTTGTTGGAACTGGAGAGTAGCATCATGGATTATTAGTCGTCAAAACTGCAGCAACTGCATGATGCTATCATGTCAATATTTACCAAATTCAAAGAGAAATGTTTCCAGTTCTATTAGACAAAGGGGGTTCAACCTTCCTGTTAGTCCAGGGGTCTGCAACCTATCTAATCAAAAGAGCCATTTGCCCGCCATGCCCACAAAAAGAAAAAAAATCTGTGTGGAGCCACAAAACACATTTGAATCTTAAAATGAAGACAGCCGCGTCTGTTGACTCTACATTATTCTAACGACATTAGATTTATAAGCAAACTGCTTTACCTGACACGACTGCTCTATAATGAGTCATGTATATTTTGTTGCTTTAACTTGGCATTATTGTTATACCATATTATTTTGCAACAATTAATTCAGAACTAAAATGAGAACAATGATGTGTTTACTCTGATAATAGGCTCGCCAATTAATTATAGCCTGTGTTATCTCTGTTATTACTATTTTCGTCATTGTTGTTACTCAGTGTTTTTCCACAGGATCACGTTTTAGTTGCAGTGGGGAAATCAATATTTATTTGACGTCATCAGGTGAGATGGGGGTCAGAGGGTTTTCCTCGGACATTTTTAAACTTGAATCATTTCTTTCCTGCAATCTGATAATTTTTTATTCACAATTTTAAAATAATCATGAGGTAGTCTTGTGATCTTTGAGGTGCTTTTTGAAATCTCATCAGTGTTTTCGAAACTTATCCCACTTAAATAATTAACCAGTTTTTAGTTTCGTGTCATTCATGATATCTTTTAAAAAATATGTCAGATGAATATGTTACACAGCAACTCACACACACCTGAGTTTGTAGTTACTGAATAAGAGAGAGACAGAGTGAGGGGGAGAGAGACTGACAGCTATCATACTGCACACAGCAGACATGGTAATAAAAAATATTCACTTAATGTCTTTGTGTAAAACTCCCCCCACTTCAAAAATCCAGGTCACAGTTGCGCTGAACTCTTTTACGCTTAAGTCTTTAACAAGGCCTCATCACCGACCCACCTCCATTTTAAGAGTTTGACTCTCCATCCCTTCACAGCAGCTGGTGTTTTAAGAGTAAGAGAGTTCATCAAAAAATTGGCTGGATAAGCTGCATAAAATGTCACAAGTGAGCTCACAGCTACGGATACAGCAGCGGCGCGTCCTGCTCTTCCTCTGCTGAAGGTCACACTGAAGTCATGGGAGGTGCTCACATGATACGCGTTAAAGTTGACAAAATGCAGAAAACGAAGAAATAATCATTTAATGAAAAAAAAATGCAATTTTTGTTGAAGATAGTGCTAAAACATGCAGAAATAGCATCAATAAATTACAGTTTAATGCAGGACAAAGAATGAGTTGTTTGCTTCTCTGTCCTGTAAGTCCAGAGATCCACTGGTGAGGGGCAAAAAAGCCACATGCGGCTCCAGAGCCATGGGTTGCTGACCCTTGTGTTAGTCTATATAATTTGACGCTTTTGCAGAAAGCCTCAGATGAACACTCACAGAGCAGCAGTAGTTTTTGGCACTTTCTTTCACTCTTTTTTTCTTTCTTTGTTTTAGTCTGATGGATGAACACCTGTTATAAGAGGCTGTCTTTGCTATTTTTCAGTTACTGAAAAAAGGCAGTAGGCTTGTTTTCCTACTTTCATCACTGCATCTGCAATTGTTAGATCCAAAAACGGGACATTTTAATCAACTCTCAATGATAACAGGATTATTCTGGTTCTATAATGTATGTTAGGTTGTCAAAAGTTCTTGCCACTTATATGTTAAGAGGGAGGGTTTGATTGACTTGATGGAGATCGTTTGGAGACAGTCTGTTCTTGTACAAACAGTTTTTTATTTTTTTCTCCATGGATTAAAAACATTTTTGATTGATGTGATTATCTCACTTAAACTGATCCTGTGAGGTAGATCTCATTTGCTGACAGCTGACAAATCAGTGTAATCTCAGAGCAAACAATTAACACCAACATGTGAAGCAAAACGTCCCTAACTGGACCAGAGACTCAGACTTAATGAGCGTTTCTATTTTCTTATCTTCAGCAAATCTTGTGGGGTGGAAAATATTAGAATAGAGCAACTGACCCTTCGCTAAGCCTTGCACCCCTTGGTTACTGAAGCTATGCCTGTCAAGCTTTCCCTCCTAGAGTGAGAAATATGGAGTTTTTAGTGATACAGGTGAGTGATATTCCTAAAGAAATATCTGCAAATTTCTGGATAAATTCTTTAGATATATCAGAAAGAAGTAGACAGAAAGATCTGCAGTATGTTTTTGAGAGATACATTCACCAAATTAAATGTTGTCAGAGTTCAAATGAAGATGACGTTAAAGTAGAGGGGAAAGCGCACAGATCCGGTCAAGCACCCCATGTGTTGACACTTCACATTCAGAATAATCACATACAAGAACAACAATGTTCTTGTACAGTAGGGTAAGTCGATATATATTGTTTAAATTTAAATTAATGTATTAACTTATTTCAAAAACAAAATAATGAAACTGGCCTGATCAAAAATGATGGTACCCCTAGAAAAGATTGAAAATGATTTGACCATAGAGACATGTTAAACTAAGGTGTGTCCTGTAATTAGCATCACAGGTGTCTTCAAGCTTGTAATCAGTCAGTCTGCCTATTTAAAGGCTGAAAAGTAGTCACTGTGCTGTTTGGTATCATGGTGTGTACCACACTGAACACGGACCACAGAAAGCTAAAGGCAGAGTTGTCTCAGGAGATTAGAAAGACAATTATAGACAAGCATGTTAAAGGTAAAGGCTATAAGACCATCTTCAAGCAGCTTGATGTTCCAGTCACCACAGTTAAACATATTATTCAGAAGTTTAAGGTCCACGGGACTGTAGCCAACCTCCCTGGATGTGGCCACTAGAGGGAAATTGATGAAAAATTGAAGAGACGGATAATACGAATGGTAACCAAAAAGTTCACAACAACTTCCAAAAAGATTAGAGGTGAACTCCAAGGTCAAGGTACATCAGTATCAGATCGCACCATCTGTCACTGTTTGAGCCAAAGTGGACTTAATGGAGGACATCACTGTTGAAAGAAAATCATAAAAAATGGAGACTGGAATTTGCCAAAATGCATATTGACAAGTCACAAAGCATCTGGGAGAATGTCCTTTGGACAGATGAGACAAAACTGGAGCTTTTTGGCAAGTCACATCAGCTCTGTGTTCACAGACACAAAAATGAAGCATACAAAGAAAAGCACACTGTACCTACTGTGAAACATGGAGGAGGCTCAGTTATGTTCTGGAGCTGCTTTGCTGCATCTGGCACAGGGTGTCTTGAATCTGTGCAGGGTACAATGAAATCTCAAGACTATCAAGGCATTCTGGAGGGAAATGTGCTGCCCAGTGTCAGAAAGCTTGGTCTCAGTCACAGATCATGGGTCCTCCAACAGGATAATGACCCAAACACACAGCTAAAAACACCCAAGAATGGCTAAGAACAAAAAATTGGACTATTCTGAAGTGGCCTTCTGTGAGCCGTGATCTAAATCCTATTGAACATTTGTGGAAGGAGCTGAAACATGCAGTCTGGAGAAGACACCCTTCAAACCTGAGACAGCTGGAGCAGTTTGCTTACAAGGAGTGGGCCAAGATACCTGTGGACAGGTGCAGAAGTCTCATTGAGAGTTAGAGAAACTGCCTGATTACAGTGGTTGCCTCAAAGTGTTGTGCAACAAAATAGTAAGTTAAGGGTACCATCATTTTCGTCCAGGCCAGTTTCATTATTTTGTTTTTTAACATGATTCTGTTGAACCACAATTCAAAAGCAATGTCTGATTTTCATTAGTTAATTTTCGGTAGTAAATTTTTATTTATTCTTACCTTTGTCAGTTCCAAGTTATTTCAGTGACCACTGTGGGTTTTCCCTTTAACGAAAGGGTACCAACAATTTTGCACATATCTGTATGTACATAATGTGAATGCTACCTATCAGGGCCACCGGTCATTACAGGGAGTTGGTAGGGTTAACCAGAGTTAGTAAAATTGGTTATTTCAGGCCTTGAATCATCCCTCTGGCCTCAGGTCAGTGAGATACTTTCTTTTCATTTTCATATATAGGAAGAAGTCTTCCAAGGAAAATGTTCTTAATATATTCCACATATTCCTCACCTCTCCCTGTCTGTCAAAAATGACCAACAGAGTGACCTCAGGGACTTAAGCAGCCTCAAGGAGTTTTCTCTGCAGTAAGAGTTTATCTTTCGCATAGTTTGAGGAGTTTCGTTACCTGAAGGAGTTTTAAGCAGAACAGCTGGATAAGAAGTCTGACCAGAGAGTCTCCTGGTTGTTCCTCAGTTCATGTTTTGTGGGCATGTTTACAGGTAGACCCAAAATGCAATGGGATAAAACATCACCACTGACAAGAACCATCTGAGGCCCCCTCAAAGGGGTGGAATGGTGTGATGGATGAGAGGACTGTCCAGATTTACAGACATTCTTCAAGTTTTTTCTCATGAAGAGAGAATTTAATCAGTTGTAACGGATGACCTCTCTCATTTTATGCATTTGTTGGTTGTTGTTGTTTCATGTTTCACTTATTACCTTAAGTTGCTTTGAAAATATGATCCGCATAAGCTGGAGCCAATCCAGCCATCAGCCTGTGACCCCCCCCCCAATTATTTTAGACGTATATTTGGCTCCTCAGTTACTACATCAGAATTAAATAAAGTCTAATCTAACAAAACCAAAGTGGGCACTTGATTTTGTCAAATTTTACCAGTAGACTGTTTACTCAGATGTGGACACCACTGAGCTGCTCTGAAAGGGAGCATCTGCTCCAAAAACCTGCAATATGCACAACAGGAGTCATAATCTTGGCAATGTTTTGCTCTAAACTGCTTCTTTTCTCACTATTTTCACATTTAATGCTACAAAAATCTGCCAGAAGTTATATCTTATGCCAAGCGTTGGTGGAACTCTGTGAGTCATAACCAACCTCTGACTAAACAGAAAAAATCACACATGTTGTAGAGCTGGTGTGGTTGGAGAATGGTCAGACTGAAAGCCTAGTACCTTGTTGTGAAAACTTGTAAAAATGTCTGATTAATAAATCTTATTTTACAGGTCAGATTGAATTCTAGGGGCCACCTCAAAATGAACTCTATTAAAAAGATGAAAATTTTGATTAGAGAACACTTTTCTAAACGGGCAATTCTTCCTTTATTTGAATGTTTCAAACAAGGCAGAAAAGGTGGCTGTTTAATTTCCTAATGTTACAATAGAGGCTTGTGTCCACAGGGACCACATGGAAGCTCTCTCAGCCTCAGTTTCACTGGCTTCTTGCCAGCACTTAATGTTGCAAGCTAACAAAATTAAACTTCTGTGTCCCTCAGTTACACCTGTATTGCCATTTAAAGTCCTTTGTGTGCATCGTATTTTCAATAATTCACCAAATATCACTCAGAAAACTTGAATAAAGAGTCAAGAAATGACATCCTACCACTTTTAGGAGCTGATGACCAGGATCTGGTTCAGGAAAGAGTGTCACTGTTAGAATGTCCAAACACCAGAGACAATGATGGACTGAGTAAATGTCTCTAGGTTTTTTGACATGTCACTTTGCAGTGGGACAGCATGGTGGTGCAACAGGTGGTGCGCCTGCCTCACAGCAAGAAGGCTGCAGTTTCACTGTAGAGTTTGCATGTTCTCCTTGTGTGTGCATGGGTTCCCTCCTGGCACTCCGGCTTCCTCCCACATACCAAAAACATGCTCATTAGGTTGACTGGTGACTCCAAGTTGCCCTGAGATGAGAGAGTGAATGGTTCTCGGTCACTATGTGCCCCCCCTTGATAGGCTGGTGACTGGTTCAGGGTGTACCCTGCCTCTTGCCCACTGTCAGCTGGGATAGGTTCCAGTCTATCCCAGCTAAGGTTAAGGTTTTAAAGGTATACTTTCATCCTTAATTCCCAAAAACTATAAATGCAACCCCCAAAACAACTGCATTTAAAACAGTTATATCAGGAATTACTTCATATTTAAAAGAAATCCACCTGTCAGCCATTAAAAGCAGATATTTGACCATGAGAATGAGTATGATGGAGTCAACTCAAGTGACAAAAAGTTTTCATTATATTGCCATCATCTGAAAAAGGCCTCAAAGTCTGGGTAGAAAAAGCATGGTTTAAATGCCACAGCCTTCTTGAGTATTTAGACTTAGACTTAGACAGACTTTATTGTCATTCAGTATGCTACAGGTGTATACAGAACAAAATTTCATTGCAAAGGCTACAGTTTACAGATTTCAAGTACATTATAAATAAATAAAAGTAGATGATAAGGTGCAAGTTCTATAAAAATAGAATGGGAATTGTGCAATTTGCAGGGGAGGTATATAAAAATATCAGTCTTTTTATATTAGAAAAATGAAATATAAATATTGGATATGTACAAGTGAGGGGAGAGATGATTTGAGTCCAGAACAGTCCAGATTTAGGAGTTCAGTAGTCTGATGGCTTGGGGGACAAAGCTGTTGTAGAACCTAGTGGTCCTACACTGGATGCTGCCGAACCTCTTCCCGGAGGCCAGCAGGTTAAACAGTCCGTGATGGGGGTGAAAGGAGTCTCTGCAGATCTTCCTGGCCCAAGACACACAGCGGCTCTGTGCAATGTCCTGGACGGAGGGGAGAGATTTCTTTGGTCTTGTCCACATTCAAGATCAGGCTGTTATCTCTGCACCAGTCCACCAGCTGCTCCACCTCCTCTCTGTAGGCCAGGTTGTTGTCATCCCTGATGGGGCCCACCACTGTTGTGTCATCCGCAAATTTCACAATGTGGTTGGTGGCATACCTGGGGATGCAGTCATGTGTCATCAGGGTGAACAGCAAAGGGCTCAGGACACAGCCTTTGGGGGGAGCCTGTGCTGAGGGTGATGACACTGGAGGTGTTCTGCCCGACCCGCACTGACTGTGGTCTGTCAGTAAGGAAATCAAGCAGCCAGTTCCGCAGGGGGGTGTTGAATCCCAGGGGTCCCAGTTTGTCTACCAGATGCTGTGGGATAATGGTGTTAAAGGCTGAACTGAAGTCCAGGAACAGCAGCCGTACGTGAGTGTTCTTCTCCTCCAGGTAGGCGAGACTCAGGTGTAGAGCGGAGGAGATGGCATCTTCAGTGCAGCGGTTTGTCCGGTAGGCAAACTGGAAGGGTATTGTTGTTCTGACTATGTCCATCCCTTTATGACTGCAGTGAACCTGTCTTCTGATGGCTACTTTTCAGCAGAGGAGTGCACCATATCAAATTCTCTACATATATGGGAAGTGGTTTTTATATCTTTGAAGTTCATCCAACAAATCTATAGCAGCAACATGATGTTATAATATCATATGGACCACAATATCCAAGGAATGTTTCCAGCATCTCACTGAATCTATGACACAAAGGATTAATGCAGTTCTCAAGGCAAAAGGGGTTCAACAAACACTGTTATGAAAAGGTGTACCAAATTAAGTGGCCTTTTGAGTGTAAATTCCAGTAGTCTAATTTATACAGCACAGACACTGTTGAGCTGAATAAAATAAAGTGAGTAATTTATCGCAGTCCCTCTGATCAAGTGATGGAGCAGCAGCTTGTAGATGGAGAGGACTTAGGATTTTATGTTCTTTTAAATTTTCTGTCAAAATATTGATTTATGCTCCTCTCAGAGTCACCTAAAACCAGGACTTGGCTCTTTACCTCTCTGCTTATTCATTCTTTTTGACTTTTACTCTTGCTTTGTGTTTCTATTTAACAGAGGGGGGACATGAGTACAGAAGGGAAAGGGGTTCAAAACATGCTCCCCTGTTCACACAAAGACCGTCATACACTACAACAGTACATGCCTAAGGTGAGTTCAGACAGGGTGCAAAGTGAATTTTATAATTATGTGCAAGGAAATATGAGTGGAAGTGGGTTTGCTGACTGACATTTTCCTCACAATGGAGTTTAAATTTATTTTTTGACCGGGGTTTCTGAGGGAGAAATGTGCTCATTTATGACATGGTCACAGTGTGAATTCTCAGTTATTCAGACTGTTCAAGAAAAGGACATGCCTGCGACGCAAGAACTGACAAAATTATCAAAGTAGACTGGATCACAGTATGAAACCTTGGCAGGTGCTTCTGAAAATACTGAAACATTATTAGTGTTTTGTAAGAGCCGGTGCAGACAGTCAAGCTTTGCTACAGTGGAACAATTTGTAAGACAGCCAACACAGGGAAATTATACTGATTAAACATTTTTCATTATTGATTTGCTGTATTAGAAAAATAAGTTGGAATTTGGTGCACACATAAGGTAAAGAAATCTTAACAGACTTTCAGAGAGCCCTCACTTAAAGACACATACTGACTGATTCAGTAGTTTTAAAGTGTGCAGTGATTAACCTCATCTCCTTTTCCTCTTATAGGCTTTATTGTTCATTGAAAGAAGAGGAATCAGACATTGTTGTGAGGAGTATCAGTGGTGAACAGAGCTGGTATTCTAGTGGATGACTAGTAACCTTGCAGTGCAAATGGATCAGCCTGATTCAATGTCTGTAATCCAGCAGATCCATCTTACCAAGCTCCAATCTACAACAATTGTTACCAGCCCAAAGCAGCACGGCCCAATCAGCATCCTTTTGAGCAGGAAGAGGTGGGAACTACTAGCATGACCACAGCAGGAAGTGACTGTTTGTGAGATTAGCATAGATGCTATCAGCTTCGGTCCCAATCTTATCAGATATAGACAGCATTTCTTCGCCAAATGAAAAACAAATGACAACACTACAAACATCTCTATTATAGAAATAATATTTTCACTCCATTTCCAACATGTTTTTGAGAGAGTTTGTTCTATGAAGTGGTTCACTTTTGTATTTTACACTGCAGCAATAGCGCCTGCCCACTACATTAACTGACTGGCCCATAATGAATGTGATTGACTGAACAATCGTCCGATCAATATGTTTTTGAAAGGGTTCTGCCAATTCCCAAATACTCTCTATTGGCTCTCTCCCAGATGGATTAGTGAAATATATTGAACTTATGTGGAGTTAATGTGGATTCCAGATTAGGTGTAAATACAGCGGAGCCTTGTTGCAATGCTTTTGCGTAAAGGCACTGTGACTTGGGCTTCTGTAAGAGGATGAAGGAACAGCAGGAGCAGCAGATGAGTGAGCGGATGATTTGTTAACATACCAAAGGTGAGCATGGAGTTCAACCACAGGTGATCGTACCTTGACTCCAGGCATTTATTTCCATCAGCCAGTTATGTACTTCAACAAATAGAGTAGAATAGAATAGAATACCTCTTATTGTCATTATATTAACACTTGTTAGGCAACAGAATTTGTACAGTGAAACACAGTTTGGCATCCTCTGTGGCAGCATGACAGAAAAAAAGTAAACATATTAAAAATAGACAAGTTATCAATGGAACTGAAATGTTGAACTGAAATATATACAGATAACTACAGGAAATTAAAGATTTTTATATTGGCTGATGATGGTCAGCATTTGATAGATCGAGGTAATTACTGTTTAAACTGTTCGCATGATACACCTGGACAACGTATGATGTAAGATACATTGAAAAACAAAATTTCACACAAGTGAGTGATAAACTCTAACCCACAAGGTTACAAAACTAACTGTTTGACATTTGGAGTGTAATCCAGCATTTATATTCAGTCTGAGGCTGCAGCTGTCTGACATCTTGAGTCATGACAAACACTAGAAGTTTAATTGTTTTGTTTTATGCTCTGTCCCTGACATTTATTGCAGGCTCAGTATTAAAAGCAGGTCTCTCATTGAGAGCAGGGCAGAATGCAATTATATGCTAATTAATGAACAAATAAACAACATGATCTATCATTACATCCATTAAGTGGACCGGCCCCTTGGGACCGTCATGACGTCTGTTACATTAGCCGCTGAATGGCTCTGTCTGAAGAAGAGAACAGCAGAACAGCTAATGTGATTTGTTTTTAGCTGACATCTCAAATAAACGTGCAAGCTGAAAGTCAATCGAGCAGATAGTTCCTTCACTTTGAATTACTCTATAACACCTCAGTCTCATCAACACACCCAGCTATCTCAGCTTTTTTGACACTATGTTCACATGACACATACGCATATGTGATAAAAACATTAAAAAAAAAAACTGCTCAAGAGTTGTTTTAATGGGAGAGTGTTTTTAACAAGTTTCATGTAAATCAGTCTGGCAGTCAACATGTAAGTGAGCAGTCACTCACAGACAAGGAAAGGGGACTCCTGCCTACACAAGACCATCCCCATTACTTTCACACATTTTGCATCCCACACTGACCTCACCTCCACATCCACAGTGCATTGTGTGATTCAGCTGGGGATAAGTGGATTTCACGCAGCCATGGATTTGCTGCACTGGTGCAACAAGGATTTCCTCTTGTTGGGCAATAATCAAAAGTCATAGGAAGAAACAACCACTGCAAGCACAGAAGAAGTGTTGCTGCCATATTGCCACAACTGCAGAACCTTTATAAATATTTACAGAGATTAAAAAATTAATCCAAAACCAAAGATTCCAAATGATCTGTAGTCAAACCCAGCTCTCATTGATTGCTTTTGAAAGGTGAGACAAAATCACTTGTTGCTGGTATCCTTCCAATGTGAAACAACTTAAGATATTACATCATCTGATTAACTTCTATATTTAAGAAACTATATTGTTCCTAGACTTGAGTCACTTTCGCACATGAAGTCTGGCAGACTCAAAGGTGAAGTTGCAAAATTGTTGTAATTTTAATTTGGTATGTTTTTCTTCAGCACTGCTCTTTTTACCCCCTCCCCCTCCCCCCGCTGGCTTGCATTCACACTTGCAACATCAAACCGTGCCCGGGCCCACTTGCGTATTTACTCTGTTTGAAACTGCAGGGGGCAATATGCACGTAACTGGTAACCAAACCTGCTACGGAGGAGAACGAAGAAGAGCCTACCAGTTGCCTGCTGAGCTCACTGGATCAGATGGCGGAGGAGATGTAGATGGTGTCGGTGGGAGAAGGGGTTCCGACTCCAGTACATTAGGCTGACTTGTTGGTTTGTGGCCAATGATATTATCAACTGCATCATACCAAGGAAACTTTTCCCTTTCACCAGTTGAGCTGCCGGACCCAGTAGCGAGTCCTGTGCACTGTGGCACTGCTGCCGGAGCTTCTATATCTTATCACGGCGTTGATCGGGGGTCCTGGTATACCTATGTGACAGTATTTTTTGATGTTTAAAGAGAGAAGGGACATCCGTGACGTCACGCAGCAGTGTCAGCTTTCTGTCCCGTATCCTGGCGCGCTTGCATTCACATCTCAACCAAACCGTGCCCGAGTCCTCCTTAATCGTGCCGGAGACCACCTCTCTAAGTGGGCCCGGGCGCGGTTTGTTTGCATTCACACTACCAAATGAACCGGGCTTTGGGCTCAAGTGCGCTCGGATCCGGGACAGGGCCCCTAGTGTGAATGCACCCTTAGGAAGTTGAGACTGGTGAAGTCAAAAACAGATAGTGAAGTGGGTGTCCCAGAAAAGGCAACACCCCACGAAGACTGGTTCCTCACTTCAATGAGAAACTGTAAGCTGTTTTCAAAGGGAAAGAGGGGATTTTGGGATTTTTATTTTTTGGGGGTAGCTGCATTGCTTATTCCACAATCCTTACAAGTTGTTCCTGTAAAGGTTTCAGGCTTTCCAACAATTTAAAATACAATATCATTTTGTATTTTTAAGGGAGCTAAATAATCAACTAAAATATAGTTTCCAAACTCTTTTGAGGAGTATAGATTCCACACACTTGTAGATATTAACCTGTTAAGAAGGCCAGAGCTTGGCAAGGCTGGAAATGCTAACGTTAGCTTGCTGACTGTTGTTGTAATTGGCTACATTCAATCCACGATGCACTGTTTCAGTTTGCTTCCCTTTGTTTGGTTCTTGTTTGGTTCAGATGGCTTTCACACCCAACTCTGGTTTGATTTGAAGCGAACTGAGACCCCCATTTCAAGTGGTCCACTTCACAAGACATGGGCACCGTCTAACAGGTTTTATAAATATTTACACCCCATCACAGGTTTCAAATTCCTCAGTCCATGAATTTGTTTTACCAATAACTAATTACAGTTAATAGATAAAACAGGGTCTGCCCAGTATTTAGTATTTTTAGGGACAGCATAAGAAAGTCTCTGATTGGTGAGTGAGTGGACCAGTCAGTTCAATTATGTTATTCAACCAAGCACTTTTCAGCCACAAGAACTTAAACAAAATGAAGGAAAAAGCTTTATGATAATATTTCAGAAAGTTAAAGGAATAAACGTGGTGAATGCAAATAAGCATCTCCAGAGGACACTGTAAAGACGGTTATTGAAACCTAAAACAGATGCCAAAAACATGGCATGGCAACAAACAGTATCACATAAAACACAAGCCCAAGGAAGAGGAGACAAGAGGAAGGGAGATTTTGTTCTTCGGGGAAGCTGTCCTTTCTCAGTCAGAGATAAATGACAGGCTCAGAGCTTTCTGAGAAGAGGACAGCAACAAGATCAGAAGTGCTTCAAAAAGAGATTAAAAATGATCACAGCCGAGAAAGGAGAAACGGGAGAGGATAGTGAAGTTGGTGGAGGAGAAAAATGAGAGGAGTGTGAGAAGGTTGGAGGTGAGGAGAAGCTCTTCAGGCATTTTCAGCTGTGGTTTTGAAGTTGACTAGAAATAAAACCACAAAATAAGCAGTATTATTTACTGAAAATGTCCTCTTGGCCCAATCTTAAAGTATATGCCTTAAACTTTTTACACATTTTTAAGGTGATTTAATGAAGTGAATGACACTGATTATCTCTTCGTCATGGTGCCTGTTCATGGGTAGGATATTAGGCAGCATGTGAACATTTTACCCCCCAAGTTGATGCATTCAAAGCAGAAAAATGGGTTTGACAAGTTTGACAAGACTGGGTCACAGCGTCTCCAAAGTACAGCTCTTGTGGGATGTTCTCAATCTGCACTGGTCAGTATCTATCTGAAGTGGTCCAAGTAGAGACAGTGGTGAACCGGTGAAAGATTAATGGCAGCCAAGGCTCATTGAAGCTCATTAATGCTGGTTCTGACAGAAAGGTGACAGAATACACAGTTTGTTGTGAAGAAGCAAAAGGAGGCCAATACATTGTAAAACAGAGTCCACACATAAGGATTTTCTAAATCTGAAGAGATTTTTTATCTGTTAGAGACCCCATACATGAAGATAAAAAATCAGGCATTTGAACGGTTTTGATCGTACTGTGTGTGGCGTGCTCCGATAATCTCAACACAGCACACCACACACGTAACATTCTGTCCCACCACTGATCTAGAATCTAGTCCTCAAATACAGAAATCTCGCGTGATCATACATGATCTAACAAAAACGAAGTAGAAGAAGAAGAAGCATACCAACAACCATAAACGTTGTCTATGGCAACAACCGGAAAACACAACACACAACATGGGGGAGGACATACAAGAAGAGGGAATGATGGTGGTCTTTGGACTATTTTTGACGGAAAATCAGGAACTAAATAAAAGAAAAGACTGTGGAAAAATCCTGGAGGCTACATGAACATGTAAGCTGGTCCTCGCTTTCTTAGCTCCACCAAACTTTATGCTTATGTTTCATGTCAGCTGTGCTTGGTCGTAAGCTGTGCTTGAACAAGTTTAATATTTACGATTGTCGGCCCTGACCTGTTTCTGAGCCAATTATCGGGACAAATTCACTCTCAACACACCTCAGACCACAGGGCAATCTTATAGGATAATCTTATAAGACAGAAGAAAATCGGGCATTTGCCGTCCTTGGTCACGAAGGAGGAAAGTCGAGACAAAAACAGCCCGATAGTCTTTATATGTGTACCCCGCTTAAGGCAGGTGGTCAGAATTTTTTGCCTGATTAGCTTCTGTTCTATGTAACTTGCCACAGTTTGGCCAAAATTTAGATTTTTAAAGATAATGCAGGACATGTAAAGCACTTTTGCTCAAACTGATCATCTAAATTAGCATTTTTACTTTCTTAGGGTTTTTTGGTACGCGTTTTTTATTCAGTTGTTGTACCTCCATTATTTCCCCCATTTAAATCAGGAGTATTGGACAAACAACTAAACAACTGTGCCCGGATTACACTTGACTCCAACAATTACAGCTGTCACTGTAACGTTCTAGGATTGTGGGTACTCTCTTCTTTAACTTTAGATTGTCAGTATACTTTTTCTTGTTTTTTTTTTCACAAGGTTGATAAAATTGGAACTCATATCGTCTACAGAGCCATTTACAAGGTAGCTCAACAAAGGTGAACCTTTGGTTGTTGGACATAATAACCAATCAACAAACACACAGCGGGCCCTATTTTAATGACATGAGGTGTGTTGTCCAAAAGCTAGTGGTAAACAGCAGTTTGGGGCTTGTTAGTCAATATTTTGCTATTTTGACAACCAAAATGTTCAACACAAAGCCAGGCACAGCGCACAAAGAGAATGAGTAGATCAAACCAATCACAATGTTGGTTCGCATCCCTTTTAAATCAGAGCACAATTTGTTTTGGGAATAGGCAGAAACTTGTGGAATAAACTCTCCCCAAACATGTCAGAAATTAGGAGAAATTATCATTTCTTCTGAGAAATGCTTTCAGTGTTATTTGTTTTCCATTTAAAAAAGAAATGCTGTCCATTTCTGATAAAAGTGCTACTAAAGCTGATCTCTGTGCTCTAAAGGATGCTGACTGGGCCGTGTCACTTTGGGCCGCTCACAATTGTTGTAGATTGGAGCTTGGCAAGATGAATCTTTCTAATTACAGACGTTGAATCGAGCAGATCCAGCTGTACTGCAAGGTTACCTCTGTGAAGCAACAGCACAAACCTCTGCCCCACCATGTGGTATATGCAGGAAATCATTTCAGAGAATTTATTTTTTCTTATTATCTTTACATTGTTGCCATTTGTCTCACACCTCCTTGTGTATTCTGAAGGTGTTAACATGTTGATGTGAAAACAATAAACTTCCACAGTCAATGCTTTCTATACCAAACACACAAACATTTGAATTCTGCTTGAGATCTGTCCTATTATTTATAATTTCATACCCTACACTCTATAAGCATCATACCCATGTGCCATTGTCATTTAAATGGATATTAGATTTTCAATGCTGTTACATCTCCCAGATGTAGGAATATCACTTTGGCAGAAAGATGGACGAACTGCCTCATTTTCATTTTAATAAAACAGATGGAAAGAATCAGAAACAGAGCAAACACTGTTTCTGGAGCCTGAGCTAATGCCATTCTGAATTTAACATTTTGTAACTCTCACAGTTTGCTCATGGCTTTGGTGGTGTTAGAGTAGTCAGAATGATTGAGGCATGTTGATTGCACGTATGTCCTGACAAATATACACACAGTCCTCCTTACCTTCAACTCAAGGGCAGCACAGCGCAGGCATAATTTGATATGCTAATGCTGGATGTCATGCATGGACGTCATAAAGAGTCATTTAGCGCCTGACTTGACACTACATCCAGAGGACAACGATTTTTCCTGTCTGCCTTATTTTACTATGTATGGATTCATCATACTCGATCAGACTGAACCTGTCCCTTTGGGCCAAGACAACATTGTGTAGCCTATAGCTGTATGAATAAGGGTGAATGCCTTTCAGCACTATCTGATCAAATTTATTGGGTGGCTAACTTGTATGGAACTTTCTTTCCATCATTTCTAAAAGTGCAATGAAAGTTTCTCTCAATAGAAAAGTTTTTCTTTCTTGGTAAATTGGAATTGGAATATGTTATATGCTGTGGAGAAGGAAAAAGGCTATACTGAAAGTGGGCCAGACAGAAGACAGAGGCACTTTTGAGAAGAATGAGGAAAGCCAAGAGAGAAAGAAAGTGAGATAAGGAGTTCAGAACAAGAGACAACCACTCTGGATATAGGCTATTGTTATTACCAGAGAGAGTGCAGAGAACAGGACTACCTGTAAATCAGCAACTTAATGCAATTAAATGCTGCAGTATCACATTGTGCCGTGATAAAGAAGTATGAGTACCCAAAAGACTTAAACAATAGAAAACAGAATGGATTAATTAGTAGGATGTTCTTGTACAGTTTATGTAATTGTCCTTGAACGTCAATGCTCTGCGTCACTGTTTGGACTTCACACTTCACTGAGTGCATCAAAACAGCAACAATGTCTGACTGGTGAAGAAAGGTGATTACAGGTGATTGCAAACTGTCATTGAACATCTTTCAAAGGTGAAGTGGCAGATGCAACAAGGCATGAAGAAAGAGAAGTAAGACGTTCCTTTGTTTTTCATTTTTTTAAATTGTTTGCATAGGTAAACTTGTCCTCGGGGATATTACTTTGTGCCTGTTTTATAATAATAAGGATCAAACATGCATTTTTTTGTGGAACACCATTATCCTGAGACACTCTACATGGAGTTTCTGAAAATCTCCATTTTTACAAAATACATGATTTCAGTGACCCAAAACACTTTGTGTGCCGACAGAAGGCCAAAATACACGTAAAAAGCTGCAGTTTAAAAACACAACTATCTACCTGTGGACGTTGCCTCAAATTTTTGTTCTTAGCTGTGTCTGTGAAAGTTGAGAGCAAGGAACTGTGAGGCTGTGATCAATCGCAGACTTGGCCTGGCTGGACAGGTCACTATGGTGCTCACGATATCTGAGCATAGGGATGAAAGTCAGAGTAGGTTCCTGTTCCTCCCGATCTTGCTGTTCTCTTGTGAGACCCTGACGCACCATATAGACCATTTAATATATTTCAGGAGTCATCTGGGCAACAGCTTATAGAAAGTGTTTGGGAATGGGCAGAACCTTGTAGCATATTCCACCGTTCTGTCTATCACATTCATTGAGGGCTAGCTAATCAGGTAATGTAGCAGAATGGTGCTACCGCATTGGTGTAAAATACAAAATGTGATCCACTTCATAGAACATAGAACTACGAAAAACATTTCAGATGAAGAGGGAAAATATCATTTCCACTAAGAAATGCTTTCAGTGTTATTTGTTTTCATTTAATAAAAAAATCTGCTATGCATCTGATTCAAATGCTGCTGAAGCTGTTAGCATCTATGCTAATCTCTGTACAAGCAGTCACTTCCTGCTGTTGCCAAGCTTTTAGCTCTCACTTCTCTCTGCTATATAGAACACTGATTGGGCTGTGATACAGTTGTTTTAGACTGGAACTTTGCATAATGGATTTGTCTGATTATGGGCAGGCGTATCCAGCTGCACTGCAAGTTAAGTGAGGGTGCAGTTTTCCACATTTTAACAATAACGATGTTTGAAATTGTCATAAAAGGTTGGTGCTTTTGTAGCACCTCTGGTTTGAAGTATTGTTGTCCTTTTAACATCTCAAACCATTCTCGACATTCTTCTGTGACCTGACATCAGAACTTCAGCTCATTGGATATTTTCTCTTTTTCAAACTGTTCTCTGTAAATCATAGACATGGTTGTGCATTAAAACCACAATGGATTGGCTATTTCTTGGCCACCAGATTGGTGTTTTAATATGTAAATATCACATTTTAGGAGTGTCCTAAAACATGACAAATGGTTGTAAATGTGTTTATTTTAGTTATGCTGTCACTTTTTGTCCATTTTGTTGAGTTGTATTATGTATATCAGCTGTATATGTAGAATCCGAATGATGGGCATTAAGACCCCTGTGTGGCTATTAGTATAAGGTTGTCATTAGAAATAATATGGTACATTTAGGTTATCAGAGGACAATTGGCACTGATGGCAGGTGTAAATTGCAGAGCAAGCTACTGATTACAAACAAAATTACTTCAGGCGTTGTGATATTAAGTTGGACAATGTCATGTACCTGCCTTCTAAATTAACAGACAACCCCCTTCACCGGTGTAACACAGCTGGTGTTTGCAGCACTGTTGCCACCACTCTGTGCACAAATTTGATGTGAAAAGACTGATAATGAAAAAGATTACCAAGGATTTCTTCATTAAAAATACTAAAAGCAGGCCATGCCCTCTGGGTTTGTAAGCAATATTTATCTAATGCCTGTGTAATCTACATCTAATAAAAGCTGGAATCTAAATCAGACGCGAAGCCATGCAGGCACAGTGGGCTTGAAGAGGGGAGATAAAGGCAGAGGAAGATAGGCAAAGGCTGTGTGATGTAAAGTAGGTGAAACGCAGGGAAGCAAAGAAATGAAACAGGGTTGGATGGGATAGAGATGAGGCCTGGAGTCACAGAAGGTGAGTTAAGATTCAGAACATCTACACACAGTGCAGAGGAGCCACTTTTCCTGATCACAGCAGAGCTCATTGCCCGGAGTCGAAGCTGTTTGACTGATGAGAGAGGAACAATCGTCTTTGCATTTGGATATAGTTCCAGCCTTTAGGATGTGATTCCCGTTTTGATCTCTTCTGTCTCTGATTTTTCTTTGTGCTTTCCATTGGTTGCTGTATTGGAGTTGACCTTGCTGCCCATGAGGGATCCATAAAAAATATATGTGTGTGATGCATTTTGATGACAGTTCAATCAATACATTTCAGTTTACACATAAAACTCACACTGATCTGCTGTCTTCTCGGCTTTCTTTTCTTTATTGAATTTCTGATTTTCTGAACATGAAGAGAAATAAATGATGTACTCCATAAGCTAAACAGTTGAGACGAATGGAGGCAGGATGCCAGGAATACAATTTAGCAGGACCAGTTAGTATGAAAAGTTAAATCTGTTTTCCTGTGTGCACTTGGTTGTTTGTTAGCCTCTATTGGTCCACTACATGGTTTCCGCTTGACTCAGCTTGGGTTGATCTTTGCTCATACCTCGAGTGGGATCTGGTGCAGAAATAGAGCGCCGTCTGTGGTCCATGTCATAGTGTTTTTCTCTGCTTGATTTGGTATTTTGCTTTGCTGTTTGCAACTACTTTAGGAACAATGTTTGTCCCCTAGAAATGACAAAAAGTTACTGGCCAGCAGCTCTATCGACTCTGTTTCCTCCTTTGTTGTTGTGAGGATGCCATGTGCCAAGAATTGACTTATCATACCATTATGTACACTGTGATTCTGTTTGTTTTTCTTGTTTGTCAATCTGTGTTGTGATTTGGCGTTTTGAATCATTATGTGTTGTTGTGTTTAGCGCTTCTGGTCTGTGGTATGCTTTCCTCTATTTAACATGAGCATGTTCCCATCTTGCATTGATGGTAGGGACTGACACACACCTCAGTATCTCCACAATCTCTGCACAGGATGATAAAATGTAATTGCAGCAGTGTACCTGAAGTCATTTTGAGGTTTTTTTTTCTCAGTGGTACATATATTGCCATCCCAGGTCACGGTTATTGTCGCTCTGCTGTTATTTTCAGAGAGTAAAAGGCAAACTGAGCTCTGTTTAGATCCATTAAGTGCTGATGCTTTGCTGCTACCTGTGTCCCTCTGCTCAAAATGGAACAGGCCATCTGTGTAAACAGTTAGCACTAATCTACCACAATAAAAGCACAACTCCCTTACCTCAGCTGGCATCTGCCTCAGTCCACAATATGCCCCTGTCCTAATCAATAACTCACAGCTATATACACATTCAAAGACTGTCTCTGCACAGCTCTGCTCTGCTTTAAAATGTTAATGTTTATGTTTCTATTGTTTGAATGTTTGCTACAGAATTAGAAGAGAGGAATATTACCTCTTTCAAGTTGTGCCCCAGTCAGTCCAGCCAATGGATTTCTCATTTCCCTTCTGCTGTCACTCATGTCCCCTCCATAAATTCCCCCATTCCACACTTTCTGTGCCACTCATCTTTCAGGTACCCACAACGAGGAGATGCAGAAGAGAGCAAAGAAGGCTTTCTTTAGAGTATTCTGACAAGAACTGCTCCTTCTGAGGCAGCATTGATGGCTGGCAAAGTATCTTCAGGTTGATGTCTTTCTGAATCCAATAATTAATGCCTCATACAAAGATATTTACCTTTAAGCCGTCGGTGCAGTTGCAGGTTAAAAAGGTCAATCCTAATGGGAACACAACTGTGATATTTGGTTGGAGATGGAGCCAGATCTCGTCTAAATGCCTATCTTCTTTAACAGGCAACTAATGGTTATTACATCTAAGTGTCTAAAATAAGTCCTCTTACATTACGATTTTAAACACCTGCTTGGTTTTACATTGAAAGGGTGATATAGACTGCTTTCCTTTCTAGGTTAACATTTTCAGGATGTCAGTCATGGTTACTTTAGTGCTTCAGGTGTGTGATGCCAATAAAATGGTTCAGAAATATTATAAAGAGTACAGGCACTACCATATGCCTGGCGCTAGCATTTTAGCATGCAGTGTAGATGTCTTTCCTATTTTCCTATTTTTTATTATCATTACTTTTTTTATTATTAAGTGTATGCAAGGTTATTTTGTACCCCTGTACAGCACTTTGGTATACAGAGGTTGTTTTTTAAACATACTCTACAAATAAACTTTGACTTGACTATTTTCAAACTGATGCAGCTGTCATTTCACACCAAGTATCAACGTTGTTTGTGTATTAATAAATATATATATTTAATATTTGTGTTATGCAGGCAATACAGGATAAAGTCAAATAATCAGCAAAGAAAATATGAAAAAAATGTTCACAGCTTACCTTGATTTTATGTTGGGCATCATGCTAATGTGGAAGTGTCCATTTCATCTTTTTGATAGTATCTGATGTGGAAATATATTACTGAAACATAGCTTCAGCCAGAACATCAACATATTTCATACACTGGCCTACCTGTGCTCTGTGTGCTCAAAAGCCCACAAATAATTATAAATTCTCAAAAGGCACAAGCCCCTACCAAGACATTTATGATCAGTCACTGCCCAGCTGAACACACAAGTGCCCCTTATCTAGACTGTGGATCAGATGCAGAAACTAGATCTGGATCTTCATCCCGATCCAAACTTAACTGTGGTTTTGAATAGACCAACTACTACATCTATATGGATTCTCCCAAACATTACTGGCATTTTTTGCCAAGTTATTAGGGAAAATGTCAAAAAACAACAACAAACAAAAAAGCCCTACGTCGCAGTGTTAACCAATCCTTTACAGAGCTTCTGGATTTGGAGTGCTGGTTTGGCGGAGTGGGTAGTAATTATGCACATAGCATACACTATATGAATGCTCATGCTGGTCTGGGTTCAAATTCTGCCCTTAGGCCCGTTTGTTACATGTCCTCCCCTGATCTCTTTCCTATCTAAAGTATGTCCATTGCTCTCTGTCATCATTAAAGGCCTAAAATGCCCCCCAAACAAAGAAAAAAAATCCTAAAAAAGAAGAACTCCTGGATCTGTACTCTGGTTTGGGTCATCGCCAAAATCTAGTACCTTCTTTTTTACCAACATTTCCAGATAATTTGATCAAAATCTGTTGATAACTTGTTGAGTTTTCATGCAGAAAAAAATCCTAATGAACGCAGGCAAAAGCGTTACCTCCTTGGTGGGGTAATAACCTGCTGGCTGGCAGGTTGCACATGGCTTTAAGGGAATAATAGTTGACTCTCTGATTGGTTTGATTAATATTAAGCCTAAACACACATTTGTATGTTTGAGGCTTATAAACCATCTTATTTGTCCTCACAGCCAGACTGTGCATCAGGACTGTTTGCTGTCAAGAGAGCAAATTATGGACAAAGACGCCCCAAAATGTGCTCTGTGTGATTATAGACAACACGCACAGTCCATCAAAGTCAGACACTTGAACATCCATCCATCCATTTTAATTTAATACATCGGTTTCTGATTATGCATATGCAGATATGTTCCCACCAATAAAAGCATGCAAAAAGGCAGGTAATTGGCGAATGGTCCAAAAGCAAAGGGCACAGATGCTTGACAGTGATTCACATTAATCTGCCTCTCTGAAACATCCATCCACCCTCTTTATGTCATATTGATTTAACCCAGTTCCTGCCAACACTTGACTTCTTTGGGTGTTTGTGAAGGTCCTCCAAACACTTAGCATGTGAAGAAAGATCGAGCAGGGACTTCATTAAGTGTAAAAGGCTGACTATACTGATTAATGGGCCTCCTCATCCTTCACCTGGCAGAGTCCTAACTGACCACATCGCAAAGATGGATGGAGGTTGGGAATGGAGAAAGAAGGGAGTGGCTGAGATTGAGTGGAAATGGAGAGGAAGGAGGTGTTAGTGTAGATAAAAGTGTTGGAGACAAGACAGACAGAGGATCATGAAAATGGATAGACTGACTTTCATCCCCTTTTGCTGATGCTAACTGAGGCTCTTTGGATAAAAATAAGCCCTGAAATACTGTCAAACTGAAAGCATGAATTGGTCATTTCACTTCAGGTGAATTAAAATATTCACATTACAGCAGGTTATACAACAATGTAAGAGTCACCGCTAATGGACCACATCATAACAACCATTCGACACTCCATTTAAGTTTTTACTCTTTGTGCTCCAGTGCTTACAAGTATCACCATGTACCTAAAATCATCCACTTATTCTGTCTGATAGCAGCTGTTTCCTCTGTCTGCTGAGACTGCAGCTGTATATAAAATATATACTCTTCAAAGAAGTTTGGAAATCTAATTTTAAGGATTATTGTTATGTTAAGAATCTTATACTCACAGAAAGAGCAACACAGTTAAACATGTGAGTTGTGCCCAAGAACAGTGTGCCAAAATCTCCTCCAAATGAAAGCTGGTGTTCTGGTACTCAGAGTAGTAGTATTATTTGGTGTCAGCCCTGTTGCCATTTCCAAACTTAGGCACAAGTTCAGGGATACTGGCGAAGTCAAAGACAGACCGCAAAATGGGCATCCCAGGAAGACAACACCCCAAGAAGACCGGTTTCTCACCTTTGCTTCACTGAGGAACCGTTGGCTTTCCTTGAGGGGAAGAAGGGATTTTGGTACTTTTTTAGTTGGTGCTACCTATATGTTAAGCTGTGTTGCTTATGAATGCGCAATGCTTATAAGTTGTACCTCATTGTAAAGGTGACTAATCAATATCAAATACCATACCGATTGGTATTAAAGGGTAGAAATAATAGACTGAAATAACCACCAGACCGTGTACCAGTACTGCCCACCAGATCATTTGGTACCAGGCCAAACAAAAATCATTCATTTGATTAACCTTTATTCCAATAACAGGGACCAAACTGTGTTTTATCTGAAAAGGATGATTGTTCCATGCATATCTGCCTGTGAAGCTTGACTGTACGGACTGACTCAGGTTCTCCACCTCTGTCACCGTTGTGATCAGTAAAAACGTACAACCAGAGCTAGATTTATTGTCTTGCCTGGTGCTCTATACTTGTCCACTTGCGATTAGATGTAGTTTTCCAAGTATTTGACTCTGCATGATGTGTGTAGTTGGTGGACAGTTGAGACACACAAAAGCACTTAACTTATTGATGTGGAAAGATTCACGTCACCAATAACAGCCATCAGTAACCTATAGAGCTGTCAGACTAGCTTGGACTGATGACTTATGGAAAAAACACACCAACAGCACTATGAACACCACTTAAAGCTAGGGTTGGTAATTTGATTTAGATACAGTTTTTGTTATACTGATTAAAATGATCGTTATGTCCTGACGGCAATCAATGCATGATGTGTTCTTAAAAGAGAGCGAAAAATAGCCGCTGTCTACAGCAGGAGTAAAACAGAGACAACACCAACCAATCACCGCGATTGGCTCTGAATTTTTAAACAAATCAAATCCCGTACTGCAGTTCTGCCCACCCTCTGAGCGTGCATTTTACACTGACCCTGATTCAATTCGTGTAGCCGAGCTGAGAGGGATCCCAGTATTCTGGAGAATGCATACCTGTCAAGGGGGCTAGGCGGAGTCCTGAGGAGATGCTACATTCAAATTCATGCTAGTTTTTCAAGATTACCGACCCTAGCTTTAACAGAATTTCCCTGCAGCATTCATATAGTGAAGTGGTTTAATTAGTTAGCCTGTCAACTGGTGACTTTAAGCCAACTGGGTTCCCGAATGTCATAAAAATAGAGTGAAGGAAAACAGGAGATGGTACAAAAACGGTTGGGGACCACAGCCTTAAACACATTCATATTTATTAGCAAACATCATCCCCTCTCTCATAGATTAACAGAAAATGCAATAGTTCATTATTTGCATAAAGCTGCACAGCTGAAACACCCGACTGCCCTTCTAAATAATAATTTGAAGCAACAGCAGAGTGTTGGGGGACTGATTTACCAAAGTGATTCAAAATATTCCACAAAAGTGTTAAAGTTCAACTCATATCTTTGTGGAGCTCTTGGTTGTGCCTTTTGTAATCATATGACATAATCCTGTTCAAGCCTGGTTGCAGTGTGAGTCCAGGCCAGAGGGGGACAGGGGACGAGGGGGAATCATGCTTGAGTACAGCAAGGCAACTGGTCCTAATGTGAGCACTCCCAGATACTTGCAGCAATGAAAATGAACTGCTTGCTTTTTTTTAATACTCTCAGGAAATTGTCTTCCAGCCCCATCAAAATTGCTTCAGACAGGCAATCCATCACAGAGACAAATTCATCTTTTTTATCTCCGTCCAACTTTTGTTATCACCTCCGGAAATGCGAAATCAGCTCTCTGACAGCGTGCTGTTTCGGAGTGTGACCTCTGAGGAATTGACACTGTGTGAGGTGAGAGCTTCTGTATGAATGTTTTCCACATGAAAAGCATTAGTTGTCATTCTCTGTGGGAAACAGTGCAGATTATGCGGAGACAGCAGAGCCTAAGTTGGAGGGCATCAAGGGGAAATTGAGGAAATGTCACCCCCTCTGCTCCCTCTGCCAAGGCCAATTAACCTCCCTCATTACCACTGCTGTAGGCCTTCCACTCCTCAGGACAGAAAGAGGAAAGAGGTGGGAGACAGGACAAAAAGTGCCACAGGGGTGAGTGTCGTGATTGGTGGAAGGTGTTGTTTGGCGGTAGGGTGGCAGAGAACAGGGAAAAACCAGCAGATGAAAATCAGAAAACACAATTTGTCACACAATTGTTGGCTTCTGTTCCTCTCTCTCGCCCATTGCAAGAGGAGCGCGGATACAAGTCAAAGCCTGCGTGTCGGCCCAGCTGCTGCATCTATTCAAATGAGACTCACGGTTTCATGAAGTGAGACAGCACACCCTTTCAATATGCGGCTCTGTAACTACTGTGCATGTCTGTAGAAAGAGCGAGCGAGATACAAGGCTGAGGGTACAGCGCAGGCCAATATGAAGGGAGCACAAGAAGTAAACCAATTTCTGAAGATAACTCTGCATAAGCAAGGGTGGGGCCGAGAGTGTGGAGCAGGTCTGCAGCCTTAATGGGCCCCTGGGTTGCATGAAGTGACTGTAAAAGACAAACCAGTGGTGACAGGAAAAGCCATCTACTCATGCTCAGTTTGTCAGGGGAGGAGAGGAAAAGTAGGAGGAAAAGTGTCTCTCACGCTCCGTGTGGTTTATTTCATCAGATAAAGGATTCCTTTGAAAAGACGAGCTGAAATTCATTAAACATGCTTGTCTCTACTGCTGTTGGGAGGTTTATCCTCAGATGGGGTATGACTGACACACCTGTGAGAGTTTAATGAAATATAAATTAGATTTCATAAATGGATCAAAATATTCTGATAAAACTGTGAAGGAGAACAAGACTGATCTTTTCAAAGGACTTCTCTGGACATTTAAAGGAAACTTCTTCAAATATTACATCAGGGTACAGGTGGCCCATAGAAATCAGTGTCAGAAAGTTGAAAAATGTACATTTTAATTTATTTTTAATTAAACAGAAAAACTCAGGATATATTTGACAATATATGATATTCCTGGTTGGCCATTTGGCTCTTATAGGCACAATTTCCTCCCACAGATCACTTTTTCAACTAGCATGTTTGGTCCTGAGTAGGGATGGGAAACAAAATCCAATACCAGATAGCAACTAGCTTAAGGACTCAATATAATTTGTCTTTGCATTTAATAGTTCCCAGATCAATTCCTTACATTTTGTTCTGTATCCCTTGCAACTCTAGGACATAAAGCTGTTATCAGAGGCAGTCAGCAGAATGTGGGATCAGGGCAGAAAGGAGGTAGAATTGGTCCAAATTGTGGTCTAATTTTACAAAAAAAATGCTTCCGACATAACATTCAGAGCCTTTGATCATGGGATTTTAAGTAAGAGTGTAAACTCAACCAACTTACAGAGGCTCATAGATAGATAGATAGATAGATGGATAGATAAATAGATGGATAGAAAACCTGTATCGTCTGTCACAGGTAGCATAAACTTATCTTTGACAGATAAAAAAAAAAACAGATAAAACTAGAAAGCACTCAAAGAGCGCAAACCTTCGCCAAGGTAGCTCACATATTGCTGTTACATCTATAAGCAGTAGTTTCATGATAAAGTTACCATTGTAATATGATTCCTTGATCCTGAAAACCCACATCTAGCTGTTGATATCATGTTGATATCATTATTAGTTAGACTGTTACTGAGCAAAAACGGTGGCAGTTATCTGGATCACTACTAAAATCAAATCATTTTTAAGTTGGGCCATTACCAACATCTTCTGAAAATTTCAGCAAAATCTGTCCAGTAGTTTTTGTGTAGTCTTGCTATTAAACAAACAAACAAAGAAACAAATAAACATACGCCGGCAAAAACATAACCTATATGGCGGAGGTAACCATACAAGACAAACCATATGAACACAAAATGAGCACACTTGCATACAAATGAAAAAAACATCTTAACAAGACTCTGGTTCATCTTTTTGAAAAGTTCACATGAACACTGGTGCTGATCAAAGAACCGGACTCTGGTCCATCTGAAATAAAAAAGGTCTCAGCTCACTTCCAAGCAATCCAGAGTTCGGTTTGTGGAGGGTGTGAAAGCCACCTGAAACAAACAAGGACCAAACATAGAAAGCAAACCAAAAAGCAATGCATTGTGGCTTGAATTTGGCAAAATATCACAACAACAAGCAAGCTAAAACTGCATTATGAACAATGTCATGCAGGGAGTGGCTAATATTAGCATTACTAGCACTGCCAGCCTCTGGTCCTCCTTACAGATTAACGTGTACAAGTCTGCGTGGAATATGGTTACACATCGTTCAGGTCAATATGCCAGTGTCATCATATGTGGCCTATATACAGCTATGTTTGTTTAATTGCTGAAAATACTGCAAAACGGCTTTGAGCTGAACAATCTTACTCCATAATGCCTGGTTGTGTATTTCCAGATCAAAGTGCAACACTTGGTTGGATGGCAGGAGCAAAGACTCACAGATACAGCCTCAACAAGTGGCAGGTGACTATATCACACTACATTTGACAGGTTTTAGTTGGCCTGACAGAGTGTGGTGTCAAAGAAAACAAAACCAAATGGAAGTTGCAGTTTAAGCTTGTTTCAACTTCATTCCTACACCAAGCCAAGTCCAGATGAGGAGGAAAGGGCTGAAAGGTTGGGGCTAGGGGTCAGGGGATTAAGGGGTGACTTAATAGTTGTGATAACCTCTTTAGCTGGTTGTTTGCAAATAGTTTGCATGTGGGTTGTCCTTTTATCATTCTTTCCAAGAGCCACATAGCCAGCTGGGCACTAGACTGAGCCCTCACAGAGGTTAAAACACATGATCAGTATTTTGTTTAGGCCCCTTACTTGACAAACTCCATTTTTTCTTTGTCGCATCTGTCAACTATCTTTTAGCTTTGACAATTGTGTCAAACACTACCAAGAGAGACCAACCTACTCTTTTTCAAACTAAAGATTCTTGTGCTTTCTAGTGGAAACTACAACCGCCAAAATAACTGTGTTGAAAGCAGGCAGATGGGAACCTTTTGGGATAGGATAGACACGATTATCACAGTTAAAAGATTATGTGCTGTTGAATCATCTATGAAACTACTCTTACTATTTTTAGGCAAGGAAGACTGCACATTACTGCTTCAGTCAAATGACTAAAATACAAAAACATATGTTTCAATTCCAGGTTGTTAAACTGCCAGATGTGAAGAAAGCAAAGGTGATTAATACTTTCCAAGACATAATAAGATGGAAAAGAGACAGACCACTTTTGTCCTCATGGGATGACAGTTTTTTGAAGTGTTCCTCTTTGAACCTTGCTAACTGGAAAATGTGTAAGAGAACATCTGTTTTGACATCAGTTTAGTCTCCAAACTGTCAACAGTTTTGGGAGTTTGACTTGTGCACAGAGGGGGTCATTTTTATTAGTATCTAGAAGAACGGTGGGATTTTTCAGACATATCCAGGTGTTCAGGATATCAAGGGCAAAAGATTCAGAAAGGAAAGGACAAAGAAAGAGCGATTTTTGAGTGATCATCACCTCTGGGACTCAGACTGCTTGCTGGATCAATGAACCCTGCAACAAAGCTAACAAAGAGTGTTTGTTTCCTGCATTTGTGAGAGTGTGTGCATACTAGTGCTTTTTACTGGGTGTGTTGAATTTCTAAAGGAAGTGAATCAAGCATGATGTGTCTTTCATCTGCTGCACTTAGTTTCCACTGTGTCTGTGGTCCAGTTTCTTTGTGCTTTCTTCATATGAGCTTAAGCAGCACATCTTGAAACCCATGTCTGCTCTGAAATCTTTGCCTGAGAGAGACATTGCTGATATAGTATAACTATCTTGTGTCTTGATGCTCAGTCTTGCCGTGGTGTGTGATCTATGACTTAAAGCCATCTTCCACAACCTCATCTTGGTTGTTTTTATTTCCCAAGACACAACAAATGGTTATCCAGAGCTAGGATTGTGAAGTAAGGTATGATTCCAGAAACAAAATGGTGTAGACACCTTTTTGATTCCACAGGGACATTTATATAAGTATGTGACACCAAATATTAAAAAAAAAAAAAAATGCAGACGAACGACTGCGTGTCCATCATTTTTGTAAACTTTTGCCTATCATTTTGACTGCAGAACAGAACAGTAAAAACAGGGACTTGCTTTTGGTTATTTGCTTACATTAGAAGACTTAATTAATATGCTGTTAAAAGATTCAAAAAATTCTTTGAATTATGCCCAGGAGGTGACCACATCTGCAGCAATATGTAGCTCTAGCTTCTGTGCTGACAAGTTCTGTACAGAAGCAGAGATGATCTCTGATGCTGTGGCTAATGTTCAGGCTAGTGCTATGTACCTCATACATCCTCACTTTAAAAAAAAGCTATTCTTTTAAAGTTAGAAGATACAAAACATTTTTTCAGTGCAAAATATACCAACAAAAACAGTGGTTGTTATTTCAAAGCTGCATACCTGACATATAGTACGTACTGATTCTGTCAAAATGTTGTCCCTCGTAAGTAGGCTAATATGCAGACATTTGCAAAATCTACAGTATGTCAAAAATACCTAGATGTAATATTACCTCATGAAAAATTACCAGTATGCATTGGACCAGTCTTATTCAAGTACTGTTACCCACAATGCAAAACAACAACGGATCAGGGGTCAAAAGGGCAGACAGCCAGCCTTAGCAATATTAGCATTAAGATTGATTCTGAATAATTTATATAACAATAAAGCAAATCAAATTCAGTAAATTGAAAAACTGAGTCATAACATAATGTTACACATGTGTGTGAAAGCACAATATTAGATTACCTCTCTATCTGCAAAAGACCAGAGTTTAAGATAAAACTATTGAGCAAACATTCTTGCTTAAAGGGATAATTCAGTATTTTTTAAGTGGGGTTACATGAAATTCATGCCAGAAGTCAATACATTAGCCAAAGTTACTCTGATCACCTTTGCCCCTAGAAGGACAAAGTGGCAGTGCATTGCTGCAGATAGGGACAAGAGCTCCTTGCAAGTTACTAAATCTTCAGTGAACACATAGAAAAGAAAACGAAATTTCAAGGAGTTTTTGGCTCAGTCTACAACAATGTAAAGCATAGCTCCTGTGCTCTCTCCTCACTGGGCCAAAGCTGATCAGAATTATTGTGGCTAATGTATTTATTAGAGGCATGATGTAATAAAATCTGTTTAAAAAAAAAGCTGAACTATCTCTTTAATTACAGCTGGATTTAGTATCCATTGTCACCTACTACAAAGTAGTTCTGTTGTCCTCTTTTGTTTTGTGAGCAGAACAGCTACAATTTGAACTTAAGCTCAACTACAGACAAGGTAGAAGCAGTTAGTCAGCTTCACATGATTATCATTTGACACGTGTTCACTGGTGAAAATCATGAAAAAAAAACCCCACACAAATCACTTGCTATACTTCTTTTAGTCCTTTAAAGTACGTTAATTTTGCAACGACAGCTGTTAACTAAGCTGTATGAAACACATTTTTATGTGTTTAAGGGACTTTTTATATTGCCAAAATAGTTGATCTGATCCAGACTTAGCACAGTAGGTAGCAGTAATGAGCCCGTTATTTGCCACCTGCCAGGAAACAAAAAGAAGAATCAGCTCGGCTGTGCCTAGCATCATATAAAACAACAGCTGTTTGGTGGTCATACTTAATACTACTACCAAATACAATATACAGTGTACATTATACTGCATAGTAGTATGTAGTAAAGTAGGCAGTTTAGAAAACAGCCAATGTTTTTTTAACCAATATGTAATTTAAATTTTTACAGCTTTATCTTAAAAGTTCAACATATTGAATAGCCATGGTGCAGAGACAGGATGAGGAGAGAGTTTTCATGATTTCAGTTTGTCTGACAGCTGTACCAGGCCTCAAGTGGCTGTCACCCTCAGGTGACACCTCTGCTACCTTGGCTTGTTTACCTCGTTTGCATTCAATAATCCAATCTGATACATGACGTCAGGTCAACTAATATGGACTAATTGCGATGGATGAAGGCGGGTGGAAAATGCTATCAGCAAGCCACATTAGTTTTAATTACAGCTGATAACCAGATTTAGCAGATCTGTCAATCTCAAACTCACTCTGCAGCTGGGGGAGAGGGAGCTTGGCAGCGGGGTTGATAGAAATCCAAAAGGAAAATAGAGGAGGAAGATGGCGAGAGGAAAGTAGAGAGGCTGTGGCGAAAGAAAAAGAGCAAAATTATATTTTGGCTCCTGTCATACCAAAGAAGCATTGTTCGGTTTGTGTGTCTAACAGTTCACTTCGAGCTGAGTGAGACTCTGCTGCCCTCTATAGGTCAAACTCTGCTAAATATGGACACATTCACAGAGGTGATGTGTTGATGTACATGTCGAGTGTGTCTGTGTGTGTCCTGATTACTCGTAAAACCGTGACACTCTTTGAAGACGGGCTGAGGGAGGGATTGGATGAGCTGTCGGTGCAGGGTCAGGTTACTTGGGGGGGCGGAGGAAGAGGAGAATGGTGCTGATGTGAGCTGAGAAGCATGAAGGAGGGCCAGCGACAGCAAGCAGGAAGAATGGATTAACACACACGGACAAACCCTCCCGTCAGACACACACAAGCCTCACAAACACAATCACACCAGAGGAGTCAGCGGCCTGCAGGTAGAGGCCTCCTTTTAGGAAGTAGATTTTTTTTTTCTCAATTTAACAAAATACAGAACTCTTCTTTGGCACATCATCGCGTTCTGTGAATGATGAATGGACAACGCTATGACATTTAGAGCATGTGTGCCAAAGACCCAGCATGGAAAATGTCTCAAGCTTAAACAGTGGGATGCATTGATTTTTCTGAAATGTCAGGGGAAAGTCTTTCAATTTAATGTTACATCCTTTGAAATTTAAGGTGGCACATCCCTCAGCCTGAGCCAATGACCAACAACACACCATAGAAAGTGAGTTCACTTAAAAAAGAAAGAAACAGACCTGAACTTAGGGTGACCATACATCCTCTTTTGCCTGGACATGTCCTCATTTTTGGTTGTAAAATTATGTCTGGGGGGATTTTTGAAAAATTCCCTAAAATGTCCGGGCTTTGCTCAGCTTGTTCTACAGACAAAGCTGTCACCGGCAACAGAAAAAGACATGCATGATTCAAACCACTGTAACTCTGAAAGTATCAATGCTATCCAAATAATTCCAACGGATTGTGAAAGCTGAGAAGTGGAGCTTTCCAGTTATATATGGTACATTATGGTAATGGCTGGATTGCCTGAGGGGGAGGTATGGGAAGTGAGCTGACTGAGCAGGAGAGCAGAAAGCTCTCATCTTAATGATGATTATTCATGTTTGTAAACTATGAAATGGGCCTCAATTCAAGTCTTCTGTTAAACAAATGTGACATTTTATGCCTTTTTTTTAGCTTAATGTAATACTTGAAAAGACTGCATGCAATATACCTAAATAAACTGGCAGCTTTCACCTGCTTGCAGGTATTCTTGTATAAGGCACATTTCAAGGAGATTAAGTGAGACAACATGAAAAAACCTGGAGGTCTGGGGAGTTCCATCACAAAGAAATATTTTAGATCAGATAGAGCACAAATTTAGATTTTTGGGGACATATTGAGTTTAAACTATGGGGGAAAACTGATTTGTGTCTCACAGCAATAGCGTTGCTGGTTTGATCCCTGGATTGATCAGGGCTTTCTTTGTGAAGTTTGCATGTTCTCCCTGTGCATGCTTGGGTTCTTTTTGGGCACTACAGCTACCTCCCTCAGACCAAAAACATGCCCGTGAGGTTGATTGGTGACTCCAAAATTCCCTGAAGTTTTAGTGTGAGAGTGAATGGTTATCTGTCTTTCTTTGTGGCCCTGGGATTGGCTGTTGACCTGCTCATAGTGTGCCCCACCTCTTGCCCGATGTCAGCTGGGATAGGCTCCAGCCCCCTGCAATACCAAAAAAGGGATAAGCGGCATAGATAATGGATGAGTATATGTACTTTTCACTGAAGCAGACTTAAAGAAGTCAAAAAAAAAAATCTCTAAGTGTTTTACACTGGGGTGAAAATATTCTGGTAAAACAACAAAAGGCAGAACTGAACTGTTTTTGATTATTCTTATTTTTTCTCTTTTTTTGTGTTGAAGTTCCCATCATTATTACTGCAGACTACATGTTGTGTGCTAGTTAATAGTTTTTTTCCTTTTTTTTATTTTGGGGCATTTCCTGCCTTGATTTGATTTAGAGAGAGAGACAGTGGATAGGCTTGTGAAAGGGGGTGAGAGAAAGCAGGGGAGGACACTTGGCATATGGACCTTGGGCCGACAGAAGCATACATGAGATGTGCCTGGTTGCTTTATGCTCTCTGCCAGGCCATTAATCTTTATCAGAACAATTACTTTTGAGATTTTATCACGTGAATATATGCATTTTTTTCACCCACTCTGTCAGATAACACGGAAAAGTAAAGTAGCACTACATAATTAAGCTTATAACATGTCTGCGAGGTGTTCATGAAAAGCCATTAACACTTGAATCATTTTGTGTCGCTGCATAGCAGATGTTGCATCATGTGATGCAGACGTGTTGTTTCTCCTCACATTGTCACAGCACTCTAGGGGCCAGATCCACAAAGAATGGATTGCTCCTGCTAATAGCGCCATTGTTTGTGCAGAATTAGCTCACGCAACCTGCCCTGCTTTAGCGCCTTATCCTCAGAAGAATTTGCTCTCATCATATGCCGGCGCTAACATGCTCACACAGTTTGGCAATTTGCGCCTCTGATTGCAATAAGCCACGTGGCATATAGGTGGCTTTGTTCCAAGATCACAGTTGACTCGACAATAGCATTGTCAGACAGAAAAAGAAAACAAAAATTTACTGACCTAGAACTCAAATCCTCACTGACAAGGTGCAGAGACATACATATCAACTCCAATCTAAATATATCACTGCAACAGAGAAAAGTTGTACATGGGAATCTATATCCCATTGTGTCAGTGCAGTTGGTGTGTGCAAACGCTCTCCTCCAGAGTGCAAAAGAAGATGGCATGATCTGAAGCACAGGACCAATGAAAAGATTTCATACAACCACAACCCAAGCATCTGCAACTGGCAGACAGCCACCCCAGGAACAACTTCTAACAGATCTTGTAGATCTTGAGGACATAGTTCAGAAGACCCTCCAGCCTGAGCAAATTGTCGGCCTGAAGGGAATCGACAAGGGCGAGTGTGTTTTACAAGAACTCCAAGATAAAGGCAATTTTTTGTAGCATGTGTCATATGTTTAACTTGGGTTAGTTTGTTAAAAAAAAAAAATATAGGCTAACATAAATTAATAGGCCACCATTGTTTAGACGATCCGATGCCTGGCCCATCCAGCAGAAAAAGAAAATTTTAATTTATAATGACCTTATTTGACATTCACTTTTTCTTCTCGTTTTCAGACTCATGTGTTTCCAGAAATGCTTAAGGCTTTATATGTTGATTTATTGTGTGCGAATGGAAAGACTCCTCCTGATGATCTTCAGTGTATAAATGGGTTAAGGTCGTCTTGTAGTATACAGTCGATTAATTTTTTTCATGACACAAGTGCGATTGCATCTTAACAACAAAAACAAGTCGATGCGGAGCTGTCCGTGGTCCTGAATCTTTTGTACTGACCTGTTTACCTTAGAGCAGAGCTGTCCGTGGTCCTGTCTTTAGATCAACATAAAGCCCACTGTGACCTATCACTGAGGCCGCTGGATTACTATTGTCAGGGTGAGAAGTTGAGTTGCATATATTTCTCGGGTTTGTTTGGGTATTACTGATTTATCCAATTACTTAATGAAGCATTCCGCATTTAGTGGACGACCCTTAACTCCTGAGACACAGCTGCCAAGTGTATAAATGTCAAAGTATTAATTGTGCCCCTAAAGAAAAAAACTTCAAATTATTTATAATGAACACAAAGTGGTTCAAAGTGGTCAAAGGCCCATATGTCCATAGGTGTCGCTTTTTTGTCTTTTTTGTTGTTGTTCATTCAGGTTTTTTTATTTATTTATTTATTTTGGCCTTTGTTATTGAAACAGCCAAAATAAATGCAGAAACATGGCCCTGCTGATGGATGACTGTGAGAGCCCTGAGACGCCTGCAATGGGGTTCTGGAAAGAGCCAGATACAAGAACCTGTTAATGTAGACACTAATTTGACAATGCCAGGTAAAGCATGGGATCTCTGGGTGACAGGCTCAATGTCATCCTTGATGTCATCTAGTAGCGCAAGGATCATGCGGCCTGGCAACCGGTATCTGTAAATGATTTCATTGTCACTTAAATCAAAAAGTGATACTCTCCTCCGATAAATCCCTTCTTGTGTGCGCCTGCCATCTCGCCTGCCACGGTGCCTTCATCTGGCTACAATCACTGCTGCCATGATTACCGGAGAGTCCTGGCATGACAGCCCTAAGTGCAATTTGCAATTGTTTTGCGCGAGAGAGAGTGAGAGAGGGAGAAGGAGAAATTGCGCAGATTTAATACAAGGGTCTCACTGGCGTTAAATAGCACCGCTTTACTGCCTGTGGCAATTAGCACTGGTCTTTGTGGATTAGGTGGTATTTGCAGTGAGGCTTATTTGCATAGGAAGGGGGCAATTTTGCACTGAATTTATGAATATTCCCTAATTTACAAGCATCCAAATTGGACCGGTGCAGCTAGGAGTGGCAGTGCAGTTTGTGTTCAGTTTGCGTGCATTTCACCCTTTGCGTATGCTTTGTGGATTTCACGCTATTTTTTTCTCTCATTTGCACAGGTTTAGCGGTCGCAAAAGCAGTGCAATCCTTTTGAGGATCTGGCCATAGGTTTCTTTTTCCATTTACAGGTAACACAAGATGGCAAACTTTTGAGGTTTACCGTCCTTGCGTATTCACACAGCTGTAATGAATAAAGTTTAACAACCAAACAGCGAGTATGGACTTAATGAACTGATGCATATTAATGTTTGTTATCAGAACAACCTGAAACATCACAACTCTGGCCTTGGCCGTCACCAGCACAGGTGCAATGTTAGGTCTCTGATGTGCAAAGATGGAGGGATTTCTAAACCAGACATCACGTAGTTGATGTGATAAAAGTAACATATGCACACTGAAATGACACAGAATACAATACTAGAGTCAAACAACAGGATAAATGTAAAATTCTGAGCCTCATGAAATGTCTGTTTGATTTTTTCTTTCATGCAGGTTTGACAGTGACAGAAAATATCATTGCAAATATGGATATCCGACATAATGATGGAGATCTTTAATCCTTATGAGATTATAACTTAATTTGTCTATCCATTTTGACCCCTGGTTTTAGTTTTACCAACAGATACCTGTCTCTCCCCAAAGTCAAGATACCTGCTAGCATTTTTCATGCTAGGATTTGGTTGCTTTCCTGCTCAAAAGTCAATATTTTAAAGTAAGCCATTTAGGACCTCTGCAGTGTAAGGTTGCGTATGTAGTATGAGCTATGGCTATTAAAAAAGGCAACTAATGCTGTAACACAATTTTATTGAACAAAAATGTTTATCAGTGTCGTTCTCCTTCAATCCCCTCCCCCTCTGCATCGACACATCCCTGCATTCAGGTCTTCCTCTGATCACAGCAGTGCAGCAGGTCTTCCTCAGACAGTTGTCCCAGAACCTCTACAAGGTGCTAGATCAGGTGAAGAGGGTGGGGGATCAAGCCCTGTGGTTTGGTTCTGGACCAGAAACTGCTTTACCAAAGGCGCAGCCATTTTTTCACAGTTGTGGTTTCTTTCTTCAGACTTTTTCTCACCGTTTTTCTTGAGCCTGTTCGTAATAGTGTTGATTCACTTTTGACTCTTTTGGAACCCACCCCTCGAAATTATACCCCTGTTGTCAAAGAAACAATCAACCCTTGCCTTGGCCTTGAACCCTGGCCTTGAATTTGGATTTGCTTTGCAGCACTTTCTTCTCCTCGGTGATGGTGGTCTTTTCCAGTGCACTGCTGTTTTGTTTTAAGAATCGTATTTCAAGGGCCCAGGTTTCATTGTAAGTAATTTCTCCTTCACAAAAAAGGGTTTTTTTTTCATTTGTTCCAAAATATCTCTACAAATTTTCTGCATTTTCCTTTTGATTTCGGGTTAGAAGTTTAGCGACAACTTTGTTCAAATTTTAAGTTGAATTTATCATTTTTGTCTCTTTATCAGTGGAGGCAATTTCTGTTATCACTCTTAAACTGAGTTGTTAATTATTTCAAGCAATTTGTTCATTTTGTTGAATGACTTCAGGTATTTTAATGTACATGAGCAATCAGGAAACCATTGTCTTGGGTATCCTCTCTACCTTCACAAAACCTTTTGTGCCAATAAAACACACCTGCACAGGACATGCAGGTTCTCCAAAAACCTCAGTGTGCGAAATGATTCAGCTGCTGTTTTCTTCAGTTTCACCGGTAATTCCAAGTTATTACATTTCTCAGCTTTTAAGCTAATCATTTTACAACTCCTTAGTAAACACACATGCTCTTCAATCATCAGCTAGCAGTGAACTCAAGTTGTCACTTATTACTTAATTTTTAACACTCAGACTGTGAACCAGACTCATAAATGCAGTCTTATTATTAAAGAGCCATGCCTCATATATTAAAAGTAACAAAGTTATAATTTTCGTGAATCAGCGATAGCAAGAGATTAAAGTCACATATTTTTTTTTTTAGATAAAACTTCAAAGTAAAAGCTGAATTCTTTCATACGTGTATTTTTTTTTTAGGGGGGCTTCTGTGCCTTTATTTAGAGCCCATATTATGCAGTTTTCAGTTCCATATGTCCCTTGCTGTGTTTTAAATGTCTCTTCTGTGTGATAGAGTTCTTCTATGCACAAAAATATAAGTACACGGCATCAGGACTTCTCCCTCTCCTCCTCATTAGGACAGTAGCTGCATATAATGGCTGATTTCCCCTTCACTGCACATTTTCATTCTTCCAAACTGTAAAATAACTAATTGTTTCCTTCAATTTGGTCTCTCTGGATTAAAATGCCGATATAGAATTTTCTGCTAAAGTTTTGAGATTATGCTCCCTGCATTTGACAATTCTATTGTTTAGAAAGGACTTTTTCCACTTGTTCTGGTTATTTTATTTTGTTTGCGACATGTTCACACAGTCTGTGTCATTTTCAGTGGCAAACACATTTCAAGAACTATTAGATAGAGCTATCAGGACTGAATTGTTAGTTTCACACTTCAGAATATTGGTTCAATTCACATCTGAAGCCCATCCTATGAGAGACAAAACAACCTGCATTTGATGCATTTTCAAGCTTTAAAATATTTTTTATCATTTATTTCAATGAGCTTTTAGAGTTCCCACCAATTCATGGTCACTGAATTATAATATTACAATTAAAAAAAACAAAACAAGTTGTTTTAGACATAAAAGGCAAAACTTTTAAAGGCAGTCCCTTCAAACTCCTCAAACAAATGAAGACAAAAGACTCTTAACACCTCAATCTATTTCAGAATAAATAAGATCCTGAAAATGCCGGTGCCCTCCCTCAACCATTTCTGTGGCCACTGTGAACTGTAAAAAATGAATTAGCTTCATTTGTAAGGCAATTTCCTCTGAACGGAGGGCGAGAAATGAAATACATCACCACGCACACATGCACCTCCCATCCTTATAAAAAGAAATGGATCGTCTGAATTACCAGATTATTTTTAGGTGAGGCATCAATATCCGCAGCAGGGTTACTAATCAATTTTAATCAGGTCTTTTGCTGCTTTTTAGAAAGTATTGAACCTGGGACGTGTCAGACTACGGAGCTGCTTGATGGTGAACTTGGCTGTGAATTCATTACGAACATGTTCCAGCATGAAAAATGTGACAAAACTGTATTCTGACTGCATACAAATGGAGACTGGTCTGAGCACACATGGGATGAATGTGGAAGTAGAGAGTGATCAGAATCCCTCCTGCTATATTTGCCTACAAAGGAAGCTCATACACAGATATCCCATTTCAGTGCTGTTTGATCAACGTATTAATAGTATCAAACACCGCCTTTTTCATAATGAGATTTTCTCCAGTAACATGTTCAGACTTGGCTGCTTTGAACACTAATTTTCATTTTAGCTTCATTTAACACATGAAAAAAGGGGACTTGATTGGAGTGTTGCTATTTTAAAACAATTAAAAATCAGCCGATGCAACATTGTTATCTGAAGCCTCTACTTAGGTTTGTGTTGTTTTGTTATACTGACTTGATGAGCTTGTTAACCAGATATCTTTTTGTGACTGCAGCACTTTTCTTTGCTGCTGGAAAGGACACCTCAACAACAATTTTAAAAGAGGTCATTACGATGCACCATATGAATTCCTCAGCAAGTTTGTGGAAGTTATGATTAAAAGCAGCTGGACACATAAACCCAATCTTCCCTGTGGTCATGAACATCGGTTGCTCCTGAGTCAAACAAGCTGAGACTGACCCCAGCAGGTATGAAATTTGTCATTGTTGTTTCCATGGTGACACATACCACCACATGCACAATATTAATTTTTCAGTGTGTCCCCATAGGGCTTGGAAACATGTTTTAACATCAATGTACTCCCCAAAAAAGTTATTAAGTGTTAGTTTGGTCGATTATTTCTCCCCATTAATAATACCAATTGATATTGTATTTCATATAGTTGAAAACCCCGATTAGTCACCTTTAGAACAAGGTATAACTTATAAGGATTGTGCATTTGTGGAATGAGCAACACAGCTAAACATGTGGGTAGCACCCCGAAAAAAATGTGCCAAAATCCCCTCTTCCCCTGGGAGATGGCCTACAGTTCCTAAGTGGAGCAAGGCTGAGGAAGGGGTCGTCCTGAGCCTCATTTTCACTGAGTGTTCTGGTTGGTTAAGTGCAGTTTGTTGTGGTTTGGAGTGATGGTCCCTGGTCTTGTTTGCATTTTCAACTCCAGCTGTACCTACACTGAAAGAGTATTACCATTCCTACATTAGTCAAAAGAAGTTTAACAGTTGGCTGAATATAATCAGTTCTTTACTGCCCCCATTACCCCTCTGTTTCATCTGATGTTAGCACAGAAGGTAGGCTAAGTTGCGGATGGGTCTCACTGTGGTGGCTAAGTCGTGGTTAGCATGTTTTGATTTAGCCTGTAATGTTTGGGGGAAATGAGCTTTGCTTCTATCTGGTAACTGGCATGAATTTGCGGTTTGTGTGTCAGGATAGTAACATTAATTCCCCCGTTGTATGTTACTGTGTTGGCAGCTGTTAAAATGAATAGAGATCTGACTATGTGGCAAATTGCGCTGCTTTGGCTCATTAGCATATGAAGGGGACCGCCCTCAAATCCAGCCATTCTGAACAGAGGGGTTATGTGAGCATGGAAAGAATGCAGCTGTGCTTGGTTTATAGGTTTTTTGGACCAATGCATGTTACTAATGTTTCATGAATCAAGGATCCATGTTAAATTGCAGAAAAGAAGCTAAATATGTCTCCTTTAAGGACGAGGATCTGAGCTGGGAATAAAGGGTTTTGCCAGTTACGTAAATGCGTGACATCACAGCAGTACGACACAGTGGAGCGGTCTGAAGTATAGCAGGATTGAAATCAAAGAAAACAAACAAACTCCTGGAGCATTGTTTCATACTGACACTCTTTAAAGCAACAGCAGAGAACAAATCACAATAAATCCACGGCTTATTTAAACATGGTGTGTGTTTTAGTGTTCTCTGTTGTCTCATGGGAATTTATATTTGTGACCAATGACTGCTTTAGCTCCACCCTTTAGGGTCAGTTTGGCATGCTCAGCACCCCCTCAGAGGGATGCCAAAAAGTGGGACAGCATGAGTTGGTTATTTGTTTACCTTTTCTCCTTATTTGATGGTAGAAACACCTATAATTGCAAACTTTACCAAGCTGAACTGCACCAGACTGTTTGGTGCAGTTTTGGGGTATTGTCTTCCTCGGTGCCCACTTTGCCGTCGTCTTTGACTTCACCAGTCTCAAGTCCCTTTCCAACTTCCTACATTTGGAAATGGTACCATGGCTGACATCAAATAATCGGGCCACACTGTGTACCGGGACACCAGCTTTCTGTGGGGGGGATTTGTGGATCTTTTTTTGGGGCGCTACCCATATGTTAAGCTGTGTTGCTCATTTCAAGAAAGGACGATCCTCAGAAGTGGTACCTTATTGTAAAGGTGACTAATCAGGCTTTCCTGTGATGTAAAATACAACATGGACTGGTATCATAAAAGGGGAGAAACAATCAGCTGAAATAACTTTTCCAAACTTTCTTTCGAGTTGTATAGTTAATGTTGAGGGCAGCACAGTGGCGCAGCAGATAGTGCATGTGCCTCACAGAAAGAGGGCTGCTGGTCGAGTCCGGTGTTGGTCAGAGCCTTTCTGTGTGGAATTTGCATGTTCTCCCCGTGCATGCACAAGTTCTCGCCAGGCACTCCGGCTTCCATCCACAGACCGAAAACCTACTCATTAGCTTGACTCCAGATTTAGAAAATGGATGGATGGATAGTAAATGTTGGTTTAAAAAGATGCCAGGCCTCATGCTTGCTAAAAGAATACTAACAGTAAAACTCCATCCACACAAGGGCAGGTATTTCTTAAAACCCAGTAGACTGTTGTGCCAGCTATGTGCTAGTTACGTATTAAAATAAGCTCTTGTGTAAAGTCTACATTGAATCCTACGTTGAAACTAGTTAAGGTCTAACTTAAGTTGCGTCTTAGTTCAGTTTCACCACAGAGATGCAAGGTTCTTCTTCACTAGTAGTATGACGTTCAAACTAAACAAAATAAAGTCGGAGATATGACATTATAACTCCATTCATGCAATCAGTAAAAAGCATTTTTGGATTTTTATACTGTGCAGCCTCCAAATTCTGAGGCTAAAATAACACACAATATCTCTGTACAGACTACAGCTGGAAATAACTCCTGGTAACTGCTGTTAATGGACATATAGCAATGAAAATGTTTGTATTTTATGTTAAAATATTATGATAAGGCATTATCTAAAGCTTACAACCTTAATCCACTGACAAAGTAATGTAGAAACAATTACAAAATACTTTACAATCATCAATGAGAGATCATTTAACCATACTTTGTCACTGAGAGGCTGAAATGACCTCTGCTGAAGGAAAACAAAAGTGCAAGTAAGGAAGTCATCATATATTTCTGAGGGATTTTATCTCTTATGAAGAAGAAAGTCCTTACACCAATCAGCCTCTTAGACCCTCTGTTCCCCTCATCCTTAAAGTTTTTACACATGGCAATCGTGTCTTAACACTTACTAAAAGGTAGGTGTTAAATTCAAGCTATAACTTGGGTCTGTGTTGAAGGTATTTCTGGTGGCGCAACACCTCAAACATAAGTAGAGTGTAAATTCTGTCTTAAGTAATAACTTGCATTTATACAGGGCTGTGTTTTGAACTTGTGCACAGCTGGTGTAACCCAAAGCAGGATTTCAATCAGTGTTCTTAAAAATATTCTTATCACCACATGAACAAAGAAATACCTACCATTATTGTGCACAGTGTACCTATCATGAAATTGTGTGGTTCATTTTCAAAGTTGTTCCCTGAATCTAAACTTTAACGATTGGAGATGAAACTGTGACCATAATAACTAGCATTAATTATCATTCTTTGCAAATATTTCATCATTTATTGATCAATCCCAGACAAACTTGATGTAGTAATGCTAGTATGATTCAAAAAAAACATCATGACTTACAGTTAACATTAGTTGTAACATTTGACACCAAAGAAACTGTCAACTGTTGGCAGGAAACATTTTCAGCAGGTTTCTTCCAAAATGTCCCAAGTGTTTGTGTCATCTGAGTGCTGTATAAATAAGCACCATCAATGTGGAAGATCAACTGGGAGTGTATGTGTAAATAGTCCAGTTAGCAACAGTGAAACCAGAAAAAGACATCTGCCATAGCACAGCACTTCTGTAAACGCAGAGGTGTCACACATACAGAAATAAAGAGTGACATTTCCTGCCCATGTCCTTCCCCATGTTTACCTCGTCTACACATGAACATTGTAAATGGTAAATATTGAGTAAATACTTTGTGTATGCTCTACAGAAATAAATATTTTACTTTAAGTAAAACCGTAACTCATTACTTTTATCTTGCACAACATTGTTAGCCACAACACCTCAGCAAGGAACAACAAACTACATACTGGTTCAGCAGGTAGAGTTGTTGCCTCACAGCAATAAAGTTGCAGAAACTGAGGACACACTAAAAGATTTTTTTTGCCAGAAATGACCCAAAATTCCCAGTAAGGCAGAGTCTGCACCAGACTGCACCAGTAGGGTACAGTCAGCATGGCTAGTTGGCACAGAAATCTGTTGACAGACCCCACGTGACCTCAGATGCAGTCAATAAAACATGTTTGAATTTTTCGAGCTGAATTTGGACACAGTCGGGTTGTGTGAACTGATTACAGACCCAACTGCAAACATGTTGTCAACAGTCAGTGAAAAAGACAAGGTGCGACACATAAAATAGCGTCAGAGGCAAACAAGAAATTGATGCATCACTGCCACCAACTGGTATGTCTGTTTACCCTCTAAATTGACCCGGCGGGAGTGTGATGCATTCAGTTGGCTTTAGCTGGTTTGACAAATCATGCAGTCTGTGATCCCTCATCAGGAGCAGTTATTCAGTGTGTGACTCCCCAATCTTAGTCGTCAAAACAAAAATCTGCTTAATCCAGTCTGTAAGTGTGAACTCCCAGCCTTTAAAAATCTGCAAAGACTGTGAAAGTTGTGGAGTGTGTCCCCAGCTAAACTCATATAAACCTGGCAAATATGATACAGCTTGGGAGAACTTCACGTTTGGGTCATTAATGACCATGTGTATAGACTCGGGGCCCATTTAAGGGGCCTATCAAGGGTCCAGGCATGTCTTTGGGCAGCCCTGTTTACAAATGTCCCAATGTTGCCAAGGTTTCTGTGTAAGTTAGGCTGTGCTCTCTGTCTCTCTTTCACTCTCTTGGTTTAAGTGTGTCTGAGAATTAGTAAGTTTTTGAAGCTATAAGTCACTAAAATAACGGAGAATCTATCATTTTGAAACCCATTTAGAACTATTGAAAATTTTGACAAATGCGTAGCAATGTATAAAAAAATGTAAAACTTTTGCTGAGGTCAGACTACAATTTTTTTTTTCATTGGTAGCAACGGTCAGTATGTTGGATTAGGTGACCACAGAGGCATACATTTGCGCAGTGACTTGCCTGACGAGTATGACAGACTACAAAACAGAGAACAACTGCATGTAATAACTGATGTAATGACAGTGGAAGGAGAAGCGGCCACACTGAAGACCACAAACACACTGTATTTAGAGTACAGCTAGGGCTGGGAAATACATCAATTAAATCAATTAATTCAATTTATTTTCTGCAGAAGGTTTAAAATAAAAATTGTGATTTTTGTCTCCTCAACTTACTCATACTCCAATCATAAGTTGTTGCATTGTTTGAAAATATAAAATGAAAATGTAAAGTTTTCATGATGGTAGGCCTTGTTAAGTTTTGCACAAGCACAAGTTAAGACCTTTATTTGTTTCTTAAATGAGATATAACATTGATCAAATGTTTCCATGTTAATATACTGTGAAAAATAGCTCATCTTTCAGTATTTATGTAGACAGGCCTCCCTACATTCAAACTACATAATCAACATTTGATGATAAAATTACAACATGCATTTTAACGATAAGAAGGAAAGTCTGTTTTATTCTGGAACATATTTTGATAACATAACGGCAAAACTTGATTCATATAATTTTTGTGTCATTTGGAGTTTTTTTTGTTTTTTTTTAGAAGGGATAAAACGATTAAAATCGGAAGACGAATTTTGTGGTTCTGGTTTTGTTATTTTCAGAGCTTTTACTTTGTCTCACAGCTCTTAAGGCATCAGCCTTGTGTTTGTTTACTTCTGTCATCGTTGTACATGCTCTTGTTGGTCAATGTCTCTACCGTGGAGGAGGAGATCATAGGAGGCAGGACAAAAATCAAACTTGCTAGACCTTCTGTTGAAGAGTCTTGTGGCGCCCCAGACCATTAGGTTGTTGTCGGTCATTATTAATGTTAGGTCGAGCCATAATCATGGATAAATCATGTAGTCTGACCCCGGAATTGTACCAGGTTTAGGATTTTTTTTGTAGGTTATAATATTAACAATAAGCCAGAAATTAGCTACTAATGGGTATGTTGAATTTTTATTATCCCTGCCAAGGGGGTTATGTTTTTGCCAGCGCATGTTTGTTTGTTGGTCTATCTGTCTGAAAGAATTTTGCTGAAATTTTCAGGAGATGTTGGTAATGGCCCAACTTAAAATTGATTTGATATTGGTGGTGATCCAGAGAACCACCATTAGCAAAGGATCGTTTTTGCTCAACAACTGTCTAACTAATAATGATATCAGCATGATTCCAAGTGCTAGGTGTGGGTTTTCAGGGTCAAGGAGTCATATTATGATGGTAACTTTATCATGGAACTATTGCTTATCAATGTAACAGCAATATGTGAGCTACCTTGGCGGAGGTTTGCACTCTCCGAGTGCTTTCTAGTTTTTGTTGGCATAAAGAGAAAGAAATGTGTCTTTGTTGGTAAATTTTAAAAGACTAATCTCAGTTTTTAGTTCTTGTATTGTGACAACCGTTTTTTTATTTCTTCACTCAAAGAAAGTAGACTGGTTTATATTGTTTATCACCATCTAGCAAAAATATATCAAGACATGATTTATGGCGTATAAACTGCCATGTCCCACTCCCACCTACATGAGCAGACAGAGATGGGAGGGGTCTCTGATTGTCTCTAATATCTCCCGTGACTCACACTATCTGTGAAGGGCATCCTTTAAACAACTGTCCTTTATATGCTTCTTTATTCCCCTCCCCTCTCTCCCGTCTCCACAACTGAGTGCCATCAATCTCGCCATTTACTTTAACTTTATTTCTCACTCCATTAGTTTCTAGGACACAGAGCAGCACGGGGTGAGAGAGGAGGGGAGAGATAGAGAGTGTGAAAAAAATGAGAAGAAAGTTTGGCTCCTTGGAGAGATAAAATGTAATTTCACAGTCAACTTGCTGTGATATATTATTTCACAACAATGGGACGTGGGCTGATATGAGCCCCTGCTTGGCACCTGTACAGAACAGTTAGAACATCAGCAGTGGCTCTCCAGGGAGGGGAGAGGTGCTGTATGTCTGTGTGTGAATGAGCATGATTGTAAAATCCTGCATGGAGGTACAGTGAGGGTCCTGCATAATGGTTCAGAATGAGCATGGGCTGTAAAATGTGCTATCATGATAAATGGAACAATATTTAGCTTTTGTTAGTTAATATGAAAGATACTTCCAGTCTACGATTTCACTCCTTGGGGCACCGAGCTTTAGAGGAAGTAAACAATTTAGCTGCAGGTGTTTATAAACCAGACAAGATAAAACCAATTCTCTTCTATTGTCCAACATGTTTGTGTTAAGTCTGTTCAGCCAAATGAGAGAACCACAGCATCATTTATTCAAGTAGCTGCTCTCCTTTAATGCTCCCGCGCCACCATTACACACACTGTTATCCAGGAACATGGCAAAGCATTGATAGATGCTTCGTGCTTCATTAGCCACAGTCTCTCAGCCTGCAGTGCACTTACACATTATCAAACTGCTTCAACTAGAAACCTAATGGTGCAGGCAGTCTAACCACTGCACTGCATGCAGGAGCGGGAAGGAGACATTTTGTCTGAGAAACGTCCTCATTTCAATTAAACAATACGCTCATCGGATGTCCATTCAGCTCCCAAATTTGACCAAACATGTACATTAGAAATAAATTAGACAAACGAAGTCCTTATATTTATGAATTAAGTGCATCTCAACAAATTGGAGGAGATCCATTTCTCAGAGTTTGCTGCTCTTCTGAAACTGGCTCACCAGTCCGAGAACCTGCTCTGAAGCTGTGATGACTTTATTCTGCAAGTAGAGGGCGCTGTTTTTAGAGGTCTCGCTCAGGAAGTACCGGTAGTTGACCATGATGCCGCAGGAGTTCGCCACTCCCCTTGGGCTTGTATCAGCATGCCAGTTGAGTCTCCACATGGTGGCGCCGTTCTGCAGGTGGAAGTTGGCGACAGGGTTGAGAGCGTAGCCCCGCCTCTTCTCCCCGTACAGATACCAGGCGCAGAGACGCATCAGAGCAGGCTGCAAGACACGGCACAGCCGCTCAGAGTGCATCCACTCACTGGTGCCGATCAGCTTGCGGAGAGCGTCGATGGCTGGTGCTCCAGGGACTGAGTCGGTGGCTTGTCCCACCTCCCTCCACTCGTGCTCGGAGAGGAGGTCAGAGCTTCGGCTCTCCTTCTTGTACTGACTCAACAGACCCTGGAGCCAGGAGGAGAAGCCGGGGATTGGAGACAGGCTGGAGAACTGGTTCATCTGAGGAAACTCGCTCTGGAAGACATCAGGAGACATATTAGGTGTTAGAAATAATCCTCAAGGTTACACTATATATGGTATATACTATAGATAGATACCCAACAAGGTGCCCACGAGCACTTGGTAGCCCGGTGGGAGCCATTGAGGTGCTCCCAGGGACATTTAAAACAATAACACACGCTACCATCACAGAACTTTAAACAAGAAGACCTTTTTAATTTTCCTAATTTTCCTTAACTTTTACCTGCATGGGGTCAAAGTTTACACTGATGCTGACACAGAAAATAAGTAATTAAAGATGCATGTAAGTATATTGTTCTCATATAATGTAAGATTCTGTGGTAAAAATGATTGATGGAATAATTAAAAGTAAACATACAGTGTTGTATGGAGCCTATCAAATGCAATATATTTATTATTTTCGTTAAATTATAACATTTTTATTACTGAAGAACATTAAATCAAGCAGAGTCTAAAAAGTCTCTCCTGTAAGCACCTAAGGTCAGTCGCACCCCTCACAACAAAAAAGGTTTTCAGAAATATATTAATTATTGAATATTGAATATTCGTAATTATTAATAATAACAACAGTCACTCTGCTAAACAACCTTGTTAAAAGATCTAACACTCATCTTTAGGCATTTCTTTAATGTTTTATAGTATAGGATCAATGCTGCTGAAGTGAACTTCATCAAATCATAATTACAAAAAACTTTTCAGCTGAATATTTATAGTTATATTTTATTTATTTATAGTATCTGACTGCTTACTTCACACTGAACTGTGTGTGTTTGCACTCAGTGGCTGCAATTCTACTCACTGACACTAACTGTTACGTCATGTGCATTCCCTCTTTACCAAATTCACAAAGCTTTCCAAGTTCAAAGTGGCTCTTAGTGATGAAATTTAAAGACAATTCTTCACCCTTCAGGGAGCTCTTAAGGTAGAATACAGTTAAGGACAGTGAGAAGGACTTCTAAGATATGAAGAGTTTTTGGAGCAGAGGAGAAAATGGAGAAATTATTTCAAGCATTGAATAAACAATCATTATTCAATTCGATTCAGTTCAGTTCAGTTTAAACAACTTTATTGACCCCTTTTGGGGCAATTTGATTGTAACAGCTTATACAACAAAAAACAGAAACAAACCACAGAAACATACAAAAACAGATAAAGCGAAGAAGAAAACAAGGCCTAAAACTGTACCCTGATATAAATATTTGTTAATATACACTATATTGCCAAAAGTATTCCCTCACCTGCCTTGACTCGCATATGAACTTAAGTGACATCCCATTCCTAATCCATAGGGTTCAATATGACATCAGCCCACCCTTTGCAGCTATAACAGCTTCAACTCTTCTGGGAAGGCTGTCCACAAGGTTTAGGAGTGTGTTTATGGGAATTTTTGACCATTCTTCCAGAAGCGCATTTGTGAGGTCACACACTGATGTTGGACAAGAAGGCCTGGCTCTCAGTCTCCGCTCTAATTCATCCCAAAGGTGTTCTATCGGGTTGAGGTCAAGACTCTGTGCAGGCCAGTCAAGTTCATCCACACCAGACTCTGTCATCCATGTCTTTATGGGCCTTGCTTTGTGCACTGGTGCACAGTCATGTTGGAAGAGGAAGGGGCCAGCTCCAAACTGTTCCCACAAAGTTGGAAGCATGGAATTGTCCAAAATGTCTTGGTATGCTGAAGCATTCAGAGTTCCTTTCACTGGAACTAAGGGGCCAAGCCCAGCTCCTGAAAAACACCCCCACACCATAATCCCCCCTCCACCAAACTTTACACTTGGCACAATGCAGTCCGACAAGTATCATTCTCCTGGCAACCGCCAAACCCAGACTCGTCCATCAGATTGCCAGATGGAGAGGCGCGATTCGTCACTCCAGAGAACGCGTCTTCACTGCTCTAGAGTCCAGTGGCGGCGTGCTTTACCCCACTGCATCCGACACTTTGCATTGCACTTGGTGATGTATGGCTTGGATGCAGCTGCTCAGCCATGGAAACCCATTCCATGAAGCTCTCTGCGCACTGTTCTTGAGCTAATCTGAAGGCCACATGAAGTTTGGAGGTCTGTAGTGATTGACTCTGCGGAAAGTTGGCGACCTCTTCGCACTATGGGCCTCAGCATCCGCTGATCCCGCTCCATCAGTTTACGTGGCCTACCACTTTGTGGCTGAGTTGCTGTCGTTCCCAAACACTTCCACGTTCTTATAATACAGCTGACAGTTGACTGTGGAATATAGGAAATTTCACAACTGGATTTGTTGCACAGGTGGCATCCTATCACAGTTCCACGCTGGAATTCACTGAGCTCCTGAGAGCAACCCATTCTTTCACAAATGTTTGTAAAAGCAGTCTGCATGCCTTGGGGCTTGGTTTTATACACCTGTGGCCATGGAAGTGATTGGAACACCTGATTCTGATTATTTGGATGGGTGAGCGAACACTTTTGGCAATATAGTGTATAATCAGATTTGGTAAAAGCCAACACAAAGTATAAATTTAAAAAAAAGTCTGGTAAAAAAGTGAAATGGCAGGGAAAATAGTCACAAGAAAATGGAAAAAATAATAAAGCAGAAGTAGCACTAAATAATCTGAAAGCAGAGGGGATGAACAATCTAGAATACTGTCCAGTTTTACAGACAGGTGAAACATTACGTCCAGTAGTCATTAGCGAAAATTCCCATGAGAGCATTTTAGCATTCCCTGCTAAAATAGAATCAACCTTACGAAGCATCTACTGGTTAAAAAGCAAAGTCAAGTCTGTTTCACACCAGAAATATTAGAGCAGATTCTAACCATACTGTGAAACTAGCAGATAAAAAGAAAAAAAAACAAAGACAGAGTAGTAAAAAATGCTTAGGATCATAGGAGAAACTAAAATGGAATTTAGTTTCTGTAAAAGGTGAATTCCCTGCTGCAGCCTCTTTATTAAATCATAGTTGGGCCGCATTGACAAAAAACAATGCATGCAGTCATTTAAGAATAGTTTGGGGGTTTCATTTTGAATGTGGTTTTCTCTACAGGTGAAGATAAGCATGAATTAAAGCCCTTTTACATGGGCATGGGTTTTAAAAACATCCCAACAGCCAAAAATCAATGCTTGTGTTAGGGTGTCTAAACAGATGAAACTGAAAAGTCTTCACTTATTTGTCATCTTTAAAAAAAACAGACTTCAATGTCCCCTTTCCTTTTGTGTTAGTTTGGCACCATAAATTGGAGCTTTTTCTTTGACACAGTAACATGATGGCACAGCAGCACTCAGTCAGAAACACGACAGACTGTGCAGTGGTACTTTATTATATTTTAGAGTGAATTTTATGACAAGTCTGGAATGAAATGAGCCTAAAGCTACCAAAGATGAGTCATATTTCTATTCAAAGTGATCTGTTAGATAATACAGAGGCAGAGATGGAGCTACTTATAAAAACGCTTGCTGAGAGGTCATGATCCTGAAAGAGTAATCGTGGTTTAGTGCATGCAGTTCATGCAACACTGATGCAATAGCCAAGACAGCAAGAGAGGGACTGTGGAAAAAAAAAGCGTGGCATTGAAAAAGGATCAAAACAAATGCTAAGAAGAATTTTACTGATAGGTTTTATTTTTTGGCCACAGTCACCAGTAACTTCCTCAATGTTTTATTGATATTTGTTCTCAAAATAAATCTTTAAGAATCATCTATGCTGGATTCATTAAACAGCTGATTAGTTCTTACTTGCAAAAGATATATGTCGTGTCCCCTCAAATTAATACATCATAAAGTCGCTAACTTTTTCATAACGCTCCAACTGATATGCACTGGAAAACTGAAAAGCTATTCTAAAATCTCATGGACCTAAAGAAACTGGAGGTGCTAAAATGCTAAAATGTTTTTGACTCATTTCTGCACCACTCTATAGCAGCTGTTCTTTGTTACTGTGTTATGTAAACATGTGATCCACCTGATTCAGCATCTGTAATCAGGCATATCCATCCTGCCAAGCTCTAATCAACAATGATTGTGAGCAGCCCAGAGCGGCACGGTCCAATCAGTGTCCTTTAGAGCAGGAAAAGGTGGAGGCTATGAAAAAGACAATAGCAGGTAGTGACAGAGATGGGTATAGATACTAACAGATTCAGTAGCAGTTTTATCAGATCTGGACCGTTTTTTATGATTAAATGAAAAACAACCACCAACACTGAAAGCACTTCTCACTTCTGGTATGTTGCGGTGAAAGTTGGTTTTACCAAGTGGCTCACGTTTTGTATTTCACACCGTGGCAGTAGCACCCACCTACTACATTATTGTGATTGACAGAATTATCGTCCAATCACCTGTCGGATATACTTTTGAAGGCTTGTCCATTCTTAAACCCTTTCTATGGGCTGCCCAAATGGACTAGTGAATTATAGTGAAAGATTCACCTGTAGGGCCCCATAAAATCTGTGTTATTATTTCCCAAATTCCATTTTAGTTTCTCTCATATTCCGTTTTTTTCCATTTTATTTTTTGAGAATTCGGTTTTTAGTATTTTACGCAAATTTAACCCTGAGACACTGTATAAAGTAATGAAATATAATCACTCACTCTTGAGGTGGTCTTCACACGTATCTTTACGGGTCCAGTCAACAGTATGTTGAGAAAATTTGCAGAACATTTTGTTGCCTAACGCATGATAATCGTTGGGAAACTTCTCTGCTCTGTACTCTGGACTTAACCGGAAGTTTGGTAGCTTCTTTGCCAACTTAGCCGTCGTCTCAGATGGCCGCTTCGGCATGTTTGCATCGTTAATGAGGGGAAGAGGAGGGGGAGAGGAAGTGAAGCGTTCATTGTCCCCAGCCTCAGTGACGCCCTTGGAGCACTTTCCCGCCAGAAATGTTCCTTTTTAGTCGGAAAAAAAGCTTTTATGTAAGATGTCGGCCATTTCTGTAATATTCCGCGTTTATGTTGAATTCTGCGTTTAATGTCCAATTCCATGATTCTGTCCGCGATTCTATGGTCACAGATTTTATAGGGCCCTACACCTGGTTCGTCAGGTTAATATCTTCTTGCCTGTAGTCGTAATTTATGCTTGGCTCCAGTTTTGTAATAGTTTGCCTAATGCTATAGCACGGATCAGAAAAAGGTCTGGATACTGTAACTGAAAAACGAAGCACCTGTACAAAAACAGACAGTCGAGCAAAGCTGAAAAAGCACCATGTCTCCTTTCTCCTCCTCCTACTCCGTTCCCCTTGCGCTGTTTCTCACCTCTAAAACCCTGCCTCTCCTTTTCTACTTCACTTTGGCTCGCCTCGACCACCCACACACAAAAAACGCCCACTCTCAATCCCAAGAACTCTCTGTCAACCATCTCATTCCCTCCTTCTATCTCTACTCATCTTCCTGCCGTGGTGTGTGACCAGAGCGACATGGCAGGCTGAGGAGTGAAATGCTACACATTAAAGTAAGAAGTGTCAGGCCGCTCCTGTAGGGACCCGATGCTGCCTTCCAGCTCTGAACTATTGTTTATCCTTACTTCTTTTTTCACTCAAATCCTGCCACGTCTGACTTTGTCTTTCCCTATCAATTGTATCAAGCTCTGGTCTTCATTGCTGTAACCTCTTCTTTCAACTCCTGGATACCTCCTATGTTGAAAGTAAACAAAGATACACAAAATATAGTTGAAATGAGGACATAAGCAGTAGGAAAGGTGAGAGAGTAAGGAGAAATGTTGGTGAGAAAAAAAAAATGGAGCCAGGCCAGGACTGTGCTCCAGGGTCCAATCTACAAAGACAAGCAAGACCTCCTCCTTTCACCTTAAATCATGAGTCTGACCTTTTCTTTTCCACCCTATCATCTATCCATCACCATAGTGGTCCCTCTGTGGCTGCCTGCCCGCTCCTTTTCACCTTTACGTAAGGTAATGCCCTGTCAGACAGACTGGGAAACTGCATTACACTGATGTGCTCTGGTTTTCTAAGGCCTCAGTGGTCAGGGGCCTGAACTAACTCTGCTGGGTCAGAGGTTTGAATCCCAGCAGAAAAGAATAGCATTCCTTTGGACTTTGCTAAAATTCTCAAAAGAATTATAATCATGATTATTTTGATCTACACTGATTAGACATGACATGATGACCTCCTGCCACCATGACTGGTCTGCTGCTATACACAACAAACTGTAAAGCACTGTGTATTCTTACACCTTTCTATCAGAGCCTGCATTAACTTCTTCAGCAATTTGAGCAGCATTAGCTCTTCTATTGGACTGAACCACACAGGCCAACCCTCACTCACCATGTATATCATTTAAGCCTCGGCTGCCCATGACCCTGTCGCTGGTTCACCACTGTTCCGTCTTTGGACCTCTTTTGATAAATTCTGACAAGGACTGAATGATTTTATAAAAAGATTTAATTGCGATTTTTCTGGCAGAAATTGCGATTTCAATTCGATTCACTATTTTCTTCAAATCAAGCTTCAGTGCAGTGTTTACAATGTGTACAGTAACATACAGACATGACAGAAAATTACATCATACCATCAAACATTAAAAGCTATTACTCCAGGGCAAGAATGACAACTAAAGGTAAGAATTGCTTCCAAATGTTTTTACTAACAAGAAACATGCATGCAGACTCTTTAAAGTCTTTGACCAACTGCAGTTATAACAACTGAAGCACTAAAAGAGCATCTTTGACCGTCTTAACTTAAAAAAATGTGGTGCAAAAATCCTTAATTGTGTTAAGCTAAAAAAGTTAAATAAAATATAAAAAATTCCCCTAAAAACACCAATGTTAACTAAGTAATAATAAGAAAAACAAAATTCAACAATTCCAATAAAGTATGAAAGACAGCCATGCCAAACCACAATGCCAACCTTTGGTGGTTTTGGACATGAGCGCTGACATGTGACAACATTACCACAAGCAAATAGTTGACACAACAGATCCTGGGACAGTCAGGAGCACTGCAAGAAATTGCACCTTTGGCGATCACATGATCATGTTTTGTGAAATCGCGGTTTTGATCTGAAAAACAATAAATTGTTCAGTCCTAATTCTGACCACTGCAGACCAGGAACACCCCACAAGAGCTGCAGTTTTGGAGATGCTCCGACCCAGTCGACTAGCCATCACAATGTGCCCCTTGTCAAACTCATTCAAATCCTTACGCCTGCCCCTTTTTTCTGCTTCTTAACACATCAACTTTGAGGACAAAATGTTTACTTGCTGCCTAATATATCCCAACAGGTGCCATGACGAAGAGATGACACGAAGTGTCATTCACTTCACCTCTTTGTGGTCACAGTGTTTTTAATTGTTTGATGGTTAAACTTGTCTATTTTCCAGCGTTGTAAAGTAGATACAACAGATGTTGTTCGACGTTTAAACCATTTTCCTCTGCCAAAGGGGCCCAACAGAAAAACCCTGCGAACCACTGCCTACGCTGTGGCCTCTCTTTAAATTACGCAGAATTGGTGGCCCCATGTGCATGCCCCATGTCTAGCTTGCGTCAGCTCTTTCTGAACAGATACAGAGCTGATCTTTATCACCGTGGCTAATGTTCAGGCTAATGCCATGTAACCCATGCAACTCCTCTTCAAACATCCTGTACTATCCCTTTTAAGACTTACAGCCTCTACACATGGGGAGCACTACCCACCAGCTAGGCCGATTGGTGCCTAACACATCTGTTCTACATAATGCAGCAAACTATAACAGATGTTGTCCTTCAGAATACTTGAATAGCCCATTCTTATTCCTCATAATCACTGATTTCTGACAGCTCTGGCTAAAAGTGACCCTTTTTTTTTTTTTTTTACTTGTGCTCAAATTTGCATAAGAAAGAAAATATCTGACAGGAAGAGATGCTGATATGCACAGCTAGTAGACCTCTTGATGAAGACATCATTTCCCATCTGTGAGGCTCTTATCCTGCAGTGCTTCATAACCTACTTTTTAATCTGAAAGCACAATATGCAAAACAATATCTGCATCACTGAACCGAATGTTGACATTAATAAAAATGCCAATAACTGAAGAGCTTGCAAAACAGTCCTGTTGTACAAATAAGTTTAGAGGAGGTAGATTAAAGCTCCGACACCTTATTTTAGGACACAATATAAAGAGTTTTTTTCCCATCTGTTGGGTAAAGTGCTTCTGATGTTCCGGTCAACATTACAATCACTTAACAAGTGCTTCCTGGAGTGGCCCGCTATGGAGGGCCCTTCTGTGCTTATTGAGAGGGATGGATGGGATTTCATTACTGCCTGTCTGGTGACTGCTGCTCTGTTTGTGTGTGTATGCATGCAGCAAGTGCTACAACAAGTGGGTGATTTATGATTCAGTGCTGGCACTTAAATACAAATGAAAACTTCTGGAAAGCAATCAAATAAAAATCGAACTCGTCATGGCTATATTACCCACAGGGTAATAATGGTGTGCCAGCTGGATCTTGAATGGAGGCTACTGTAGGTTTTAGACACGAGTCATACAGAAGGAGACGCGCTGTCTGAAGGGAGGAGACGAACAACACTTTTAACTACTGAACCACGGGGGGAGGGAGGAGCTCAGCAGGAGTTAAGAGCAGCATCTGAGCTCTGACATGATAAGGCAGCGTTATCAGTTTTAAGGAGACAGGGCTGTTGAAGTCTTTGCTGATAAGACAGGGTACTTTAAGGTTACTTTAGATAACCTTGTAGTATTGTTTTGTAGTTTACCTTAGCTGTGCTCAGGTCTTTTGGATAATCAACTGAAAATAATTAATCAATTCTTTAATTAAAGAAAAATGTGAATTAAGCCTAGATAACATCGCTCATTGTTTGAAACCTAAACACAGTTATACAAACAGGGTTTTTTTTTTTCCCTTTCCAAATGAACATTCACACATCAGGCCTAAAATGCACTTGTTAAATATGAGGCTGTGGACTTATAATGGCCACAATGCGACCCTGTGTCAGTTGACCATTAACATGGCAAAGATGCGAGCTACCGGTCTACCTGGCCCACATCTGACTTTTTTGCCCGTATGTGACCCATTTCTGATTTTGTTTTTTATGACAGTCTGTATAGCCGCACGGAATAAATCGTGACATATGTGCCTCTGCTTTCGTGAAAACCAAATCACAGCTAAATTCATCCAGGATAACTAGACAATCCCAGCTTAATCCCCTAACTAGGTTTTGTGACATATCCCTCATGTGTATGTGAAAAAATAGCTGAATAAAAGCAGAATGAAATGCTAATGTATCATATTTCTCATATCTTCCTTTTAAAAACCAGTTTTTTTGTGCTAAGGGAATGTGAGTGTAACTAAAATTAGACCCAGCCTTTAGGGTTTGGCTTGTCAGTTAAAAGCACTTTTTTCAGTCCAGTTCTTTGTCCTGGTGTTGCTTTATTTGCCAATAAAAACTTTAATCAATATTTTCATGATAATGCTGTGGACTGTATTCTCTGTCCCATTATCTCTCTCACCTGTAGCTCCCGCACAACCCTTTTGATGAGGTAGTTCCCTAGCTCCACCCCTTGCAGGCCAGCCTGAGTGGAAGATATGGAGTAGAAAATTGCTGCATTTATCTTGTTCACATCCTCCTCTGAGTCAAGTGTTGCAAACTCACGGACGATACTCTGGAGGAAAGAAAGAAAAAAACATTTTTGAGGAGCCACAAAGGAAAGTTCTGCCCTCCTCTCTGACAAAATCCCATTATAAGAGTCCACTCTACAGAGCTGCAACAGCAGGAGTCTATAACAGCTATTTCAGGACTGTGAAAATGTTGCACTTCTTCAAATGATGGAATATTTCCAAATTTCAGTGTGTTGTCAAAACCACCTTTTTCTTTCCGTAAACAATAAAGAAGGTCAACGCAGTAAAGGTTGTTCCCAGAGGGCCGAGCAGTTTAAAGGTCTCGGTATTGTTTTTCACACAATCCATTTGTCAGCCGAGAGGAGGAACAAAAGAGTAAACCCTGGGTGTTAAACTATCCCCACAGGTGTAGTTAAGAGAGACAAAGCATTACAAAGGCCTGCAGCTACTTCATCTTACCTGAATGTTATCGGAGATGTCTTCAGTGAGTGCCACGTGTAGAACAACCAGCGGCTCCCCAGGCATGGCTGCATGGGTGAAGGCATAGCAACGGCGGTAAGGGCCGACTCGGCGCTTCAGGTCAGTCCAGTTCCTCACAGGGTGTACTGCTTCATACCTGGAAGAAGGCTACTGTCAACATCCTCTTTGCATTACAGTTTGATACCCACCACACTTAATAATGAGGCTACTGTTGTTATTCAGTTCATCCTAGCATTTCCGTACAGCTAATGTCCAGTTCAAAGTGACAATACAGGACAGATGCAACATTAAAGAGCCTAAGGAAGTTTTAAATAGTTGGAGGATTCTTTCCTTGTAGAGGTAGATATTATGTTGGCCGTGATCACTCCAGCTGCCATGGTTCATTGGTGCTTAATGAGTCCCACACGGTTAGTTAACTCTGCAAATGCAAAAGAACTTTGTCTACTAATAACTGAGTTCCCCATGTTCGAGTCAAGCAAACCTAACATGTCCAGTTTTAAAAAATGGATGGTAGAATAAAAATGATGAACCCAAGTTCAGGCAAAATATGAGCTTTTTAAATCAAGTCTCTCTGTGTATACAAAAACAGATATTCAGTGACAAACTGCTGCACAGAAACACAAGATTACAGGAGAAAAAGGGCATTTGACCCTTAAGCTGAAGAAATACTTTCAGTTTGTCTATGAATTCACCTTGCATCTGTTGGCATCATGAGCATCTTTCTGTACATACTTCCCTGTATGTGACACGTGTTACTGGAGGACACTACCAGAGGGTGCAAAAGACCTCAGGCTGTATGTAACTACCTGTTGTGTTAGAAGTAAACTGCAACCATGGTGGTTAATTCTGAGAGTACAGTAACAATAATCAATGTTGCCATCAAATATTTGTTGACAACTGAAAAAAATGGGAAAACATAAATAGTTTAGAAGTCTTTTCAAAAAATTGTTTAAAACTAAAAATCATTTTGAACAAGAGTAAAGAATTTAAAACTGAATTCACCTTTTAATAACTGAATTTTAGACGGCTAACTGGGCTTCCTAAGAGGTCAAACTTAATGAACATAACATTTAACAATTAAAACTACATTTTCTGTTCAGGGATGCAGGTAAATAATTAAAATTTACATTTTAATCAAGGAATAATAACATGCTTTACTATTTTTCCACTTTTTTGTAGAACAGTACATTTAAAATTCATAAATAGCAATAGTTATTATATGTTAGCATTAAAAATATTTCAGTCAAAGAGTTTCTACACACTGGTGTATTAATATTTAAAAAAAACATGAAATGGTTTTGGTAAATACCAATGCTGTCAATTTAGGGCAGTTACATGAAAATATATATTTCATGTAAAAACAACCCTTTTTTGCTGCCACACAAGTTTAAGAATTCCTCATTTGTCATGTAAAAGTGTTTGGTTGGGGTAATGTGCACACAGGGTACCACCACCATCTCATTTTGAGCTGGTAAAATGTTGGTCATGTTTTGCCTGGTTCATAGAAGAGTGTGTCCACAATTGCTGATGTTAATAAACCCGCCAGTATTCACATAAAACTCAAAAGCAAAATATGGGCTACTTAGAGCACACATAAGCAGTATTAATTGGAAAAAATCAAACATAATAAATAATGAGAGGAATCATTAACCCTGCGACATTTGCAGGCCAGTGATCAGACTTTCACATGTAGTTTTATATGAGAAACAAATATGAAAGAAACCAAGAAAAAGGTTGATAGAAAGTAAAAATGTTCTTACTGGCTGATCTTTTGCAGGATCTCACAGGGGGACTGCCAGGTGATTCTCTCCAGGCGGAGCAGACCAACAGAAAACCACTCTGACAGCAAACTTTTCAGGGTGCCATTCAGGTCCTTGAATGAAAAAAAAAGGTGAGAGTTTAAAATCAACATCCACACTCAGCCAGATATCAGTGTGCTCTCTTTCTTGTTAAGAGCAGCTCAGGACTGGTTTTATGGTATAATAAATCAGGATTTATACTTTGGTTTTAATAAAAGAGAAGGTCACATTGCATAAATAGATTAAACCAACACGAAAAGAAAAGAAAAGGTCATGTTATACAAGCTTATCTGAGCACTGTAATAAATGCCCTTTAATTGTAACTGTGGCTGATCTTACTATTATTTTTATGAAAGAACACCATAAAAATATATGAATGTTAGAAAAATGTACAATTTAAAGTCTTTAAAACCTCATGGCCTCCTCCATTGAAAGAACTCAGAGGCTCCAACTTATTGAGTGACAGCAGAGCTTCTTAAGTTTTTCTTTAGGCAATCAACAACTCCATACCAGCGCCTACCACACTGTGCGGGGTTGTGCGATCCCCTGGGTGTCTGTATGCTGTTTGAATGTTTTCACATTATGAGTAGTGATTTGTTTGAGCTCGCAATGGGTGTGGAGGAGGCACCTCAATAAACAACTTGCCATTTCAAAGCAGGCCTGTCCTCCTGCAAAGGTCAGACTTCATTTAAAGCAAATCTTTTGCAAACACACAAACAAACACACACGGTGCATGCACACAGGCACAGTCAAACACATAAATACAGCTTATATTGACTGTTCCATGGGATAAATTCACTGCAGGCTTACTTTATTGCCAGCTTGTCAGTCATAGTGAAGAAAGTCTGTGTGTAAAAGCCACTGGAAACTATCAAAATCAAAACAAACAAATTTTGAATGCAGGCTCTACATTATTCAGTTTTCTAGGTGAAAGGTTTTGAAGTACAACATTTTATTTTCAAGTCCAGTGTGTCCCGGGGTTTGTGTGTTAGGGACAAGGGCCTGGTTCGAACCAGGGAGAGGGTCAAAAGCATGGACTGTAAAAAAATATCAGACTAAGCCTAAGTGACATCAGCTGTGCGGATTCTTACTATGGGGTGCTTTTGAGTTGAAATCACAGTGGCCACCATTTTGAAAACACTGTTTCTAGGGATGCATATCCCCATCTCTTCAACATTAGTATTGTTCCTTTTTACAACAATTGTCACCTGGCAAGTATATGTGGTGTAAACGGATATCAGCTTCAGATGTTTTTCTGTTGAGTCATATCCAACTTGAATATTTCACACCTAACTGCTGATTGCAGGGCAGTGTAGCTCAGTCTGTAAGGGCTTGTGCTGGGGACCAGAGGGTGGCCAGTTCAAGTTAATATACTTGGATATTGGTTTGGTAGGTGGGGAGTTTCAGGCTCACTTCCTGGGGCACTGCAGCCAGTTATGGCAGTTGGTAAAGCAGCTGGAATGGGTTGGCATTCCTTGCCTCCAGGGCATAGGGTTTGCACCTTGGCACCCTTAAACTTATTTGCATGAATACACCTATGAATGAAGTAGGGTCAACTTCATTCTGCTGGTCGAGCAGACGAGCCATCAGGAATGATGAATGGCGAAGCACGGACGCAGCTGCAGTAAAAATGCCCTTTTGGACAAACTGATCAGTTTTTAAGATTGAACAAGAGAGAAAATATTGGCATTGTGAGAGAATTAAGCTAAGAGGGGTACTACTAAAAGCATTTGTATCAGCTAAAATGATAACTTTAAACATTGGTATTGGCATCAGCCCAGAATTTTGGTGCGTAAGTTAATGTCTCAGAATAACCTAACAAGGAATATGTGGGTGGGGCAACTGTCAAGACATGAACTAAAATAGACCAAGATGTGCTTGTTTTTGGTATCTGTTCAAACATTGAAAGTCTGGAGTTTTTCTTATGCCCTGCTTTTAGTGGAACGTTGAGGACTTTTATGATTCTTCCTAATATCAAGGGGTGGGGTGGGGGTGTAATTACTGCTCACCAGATATACAATGGTGATACACTTATATACACTTACTGACCACTTTATCAGGGCAACAGGGAAATACCAAGGCAAAGTCAGGTGGATAAACCCTGATGTTTGTGTTCACACAGGCAGCTTGCATTGGTAAAAATGTGAATTCTTCGGGTTCTGTGCATGCGAGAATGAAGTATTTGCCCATCTGTGTTGCACATCAGTATTGTAATGAATGTGTAACAGGGCAAGGAAACCAACCACTGTTATCCTCCTGAGTGCCCGGTCTGTTTACGTGATGCTTGGCGCATCCACTTGCGTCACAGGAATATCCGGCGCATCTACTGACGCAATGATGTTTAGAAAATTTCAGTGTAGTGTCCGAAATCTCATTCCGTTATTCCCTATGTAGTTCACTATTTCATTAACACTATATAGGGAATAGTGAGTGAGTGAGTGAGTGAATGAGTGAACGGTTTCGAACACAGCTAATGAGTCAATCAGAGTGATTGTGTCAAGGATAAAAACTGGCCACCCATAATGATCAGGACAGGGAGAAGCTGAAAACGTGCTCATGCTTACATTTCAAAGGCTAATTAAGCATTTGTGACTTTCTCTTGGTGGGAGTTGCACCCAAGCGGTGGGCACAAACTCTGAAAAAGTAAAATACAAAGTTCTTCCTCTAACCTTACAAGCTGCCTGCGGAGAAATGGATCTACAGTGGCTGATAATCCCAGCCGGGCTTTTCTGTGGGAACATAGCACATCAACAAACCCATGAGTGTGCAGCAGCTGCCTGTAGTAGCAAGTTCTCCCCCACACAAAAGGAAGGCCAAACTGAGATGTGTTTTCTATTGACCGAGCTGAAAATGAAGCCTTTTGAAATGGAGGGAGCCTAGTACATGCAGCCCAAGGTCAGGAGAGGCCGGGAAAAGGACGCTTTGGAAAAAAAAAAGAATAAAACCCTGCACTCTATCGAGAAGAAAACAAGCAATACTTCTAGACACTGGAGCTGTGTCAATGCAGTGAGGTGCCAATACTGTGTGCAGATCCTCTGCTACCTTGAGCTGTAAGCAGTTACATCGCTTTTATATTCAGCAATTGAGACTGCAGTGCCTGGAAAGAACACTCTGTCTACCAGAAACAGAATGACCACAGACCGCCAGAGTGTGTAGAGGTCAAACTCATGGTGTGCCAATACCTCGTCTCCAGTAGCTGCATGCCACTTGTCAGCCTGGCAGTCCATGTGTGGGGAAAAATAGCCTCTCACACTCTCAGTGGAATCCCAAGCAGCTGACTTCAATTATTTCTTTACGTGTCAGATGTTCTGTTAGTGGACAGGTGAGCGATAAAAAGGCCTAAAGGTAAATGGAGTAAGTGGTAGTATCAATCATCCAACCGAGAAAGACTAATATAACAGAGAATTCAATGTTACACTTTTACAAGAGCTGCACATTCCAAACTTTCATTCCTTCAGTTTTTATACAAAAAATATTTTTCCCAGAGTTTTGCCTCCAAGCTTTGATTGCATACATTTACTTTCCATTGCAAATACTCCCTATCCCCTGGTTTGCATGGACTATCAATGCACTGACTAAGAGCTTCATATCTCCCTGACCTTTCCTCATCTTCAATCAATTCAGCAATAACAGCAACCAAGACCGAGGTGTTCGGCAGTCAGTGTAAGTGAGTGCTCTGTAGGTAGCGTAGACCTTTGTGAGCTACAAAAGGTCTCAGTGGGCCCCGGTTATTGGGATAAATTCATCTGAACCACAGTTCAGCGGGATTTAAATGGATTCGAAAGCAGAGGGGTGAGGTTGGAGGTCCTCTGTTAAAGGTGCAGTCTGTTTTTGGGAGTCATGGTGAGTGACAACACTAAGCTCTTATGATGAGGCAGACTTACAGCACACAGGTTAACCATTGCATTAGAAAGCAGAACAAAGAAAAGACAAATGGAAAGAAAACAGTTTAGACCGCAATCATAATCAATGTGTGTAATGATGTGTGTAAATCGTCTGGGATTAAATAAACAGTTTAAGACTGTTCCATGCAGCTTTTCATGGCTTCTTTCGGTTTGATGGATTCTGTTATCTCAGCAAAACAAACTCTCACACTTAAATTCTGGAAGTAACACTTGTTACATTAGATAAGGCAATGCCACATAATCTCAAAAGGATATCTGATCAAATTCAAACCAAAGGTAGGGAGAGTTTATGTAATTTCCATAGATTATCTTTACACAAAATCAATACTATGCCTCTAAGGTTATACAGATCCTGCTTCCAAAAAGTTGGGATGCTGTAAAATGCAAATAGAAATTGAATTACATGGTTTTCAGTATTCTGAAATCCCATATTCACTTTTGAACATGGCTGAAAAACACAAGTCAAATGTTAAAACTGAGATATTCTATTAATTTTGGGAAATATATGCACATTTTGAATTTTGACATGTACAATTTAGAACGAAAGTTTTCACATTTTTTCACAAATCTGACATTACTTTTCAAGCACTGCTCTATTTTCTCATAGTTTTCCACAATGATACATCAAACCTTTACTAAGGAAAGGCTCAGCCACTCTGTGAGGCTGTTTTAGACCGCTCATTTTAATAACCTGTTGCAAGTTACCCTTGTTGAAGGTTAATGTTTTATTAGGTGTTTTAATTATTTCTTCAAAATTGAAGGAAAAACATTAAAAATGGCATTTTATTTTTTTAACAATGAAATTTCTCAATTTTTACATTTAATATGTTGTCTTTGTGCTATTTTCAACTGAAAAAGGAGCAACAATATTTTGCAAATAATCACATTCCACTTTAAATACATTTTACATCCTTTTAAGTGAAATGTATTGTAAAAATAAAGATCAGCTTGTGGCCAGTGTCAAACACCCAACTGGCCAGCGAGCCTCTGTAGCTCTTATGTTTGTACTTGATATAATGGATTTTAATATCAGCTCAGACATCCTGATTCAGCTAAAAATAACCACTGATAAAAAATAAATATATTAACAAGTCAAATTATTAAGCTTTTATCACATTAAACATTGCTTATTTTAAGTTTTTTTCTGTTCTCTACAATAACAAGAACATTTTATAGTATTTTCAAGATGATAATAATTCATTAATCCTGTTAAAAGAAAGCTGATTAGCATGCCTAATAATGATGTTAGCTGATCTCTTGAGCTCTTATTACAAGGACACCAGCTCTGTTGTTCTAAGATAAGAAACATATCTAATCAGGAGGACATCATGAAACCACAAGGCACTGTTGATATTTCCTGATATTATTCTGAATGTCTATTGTCTGTATTTAGCTCAGCTGCAGGCAACCTGAAAAAAATAACTCAGTAAAATGATGAAATTATCCACTGGGGAAACAGGACCAACCATTTAAGGAACAAATCACTGATGAAAACTTACTTCTGCCTTTTTTACATAACAGTATCCTCACTATTTTTTTCTAAAATGTTTTTGTTAGTGCTCTTTGTAATCAGTCCATTTTGCTCTTTACATTCTGGAATATGATTATCCAATAGTTAATCAATTAATAAAAAGGTCTGTCAATAAAATACTTGTACACTTCTCCTTTAAAATACTGTGTGGGATAAATATAAATAGTAAAAGAGTTTAGGAAGCAAGAATGAAGCCAGTGCTGAAGTGTTACCTCTGTTAGTACAGTACCTTTTGAACAAACTAAGTGCAAAGAGATGACTTGACAGCAAGCTCCCTATCTGAAAATTTCTCAGTTCACATTTAAAAGCGTGCAATGAAACTGCCATTCTTCTGTGTTGAACATTGTCATTTGTATGACTGAGAATGTCTGACTCGACTTGAAGGTACAAATGCTGGCAAAGGCAAAGTTCCTGCAGTATAAGAAAGTTTCCAAAAAGGCATTAGTGGAGCAAAAAGAAAGGGAACAATATCAGGCTTTTCTAACACTCTGTGTGTTGCTCTGATTTCAACTTTTCAAAAAGTTCAGTTAAAGAACTCATTACTTGATGGATTTATGCTGTGCTCTTTCAGATTCTTGCAGCAGTGGATCAGCTCTATGCTTCTCATATGGAGACTGAGCAGAGATACGTTGACAAAAGAGGCTTTAAGCACCAATACAGAGGAGCTGCAGACGTCAAAGCACCGCTCATCGAACTGCAAAGACAAAACAGGAAAACTATTATGAAGCTTAGTCTTATCGTATGCCTACAACCTCAGAGTGTGAATGAAACTGGCAGCTCCAGACAGCCTGCTTTATATTTCTGTGTGGAGTTCTCACCACACCTGTGACGTCTTCAGTTTTTATACTTGAATATTCATGTTTCTTTGTTGCTTTGCAATACTGAGTCAAAATGTTCAGTGATCGTTTACTGTGCTGGACATGTTGCCTATGCTTTACTTTTCTGTTAGCGAGCCCCTTTGTTTTGGTATAGCTTGGCAGACTGCCGAGCCGTGCCTTTCAAAACAAAGGGGCTTGCTAACAGAAAAGTAAAGCACTGGAGTCTTCATTACAGTGAAAATGGCCTAGTTATTGTTTTTGCAATTTCATTTCAAATTCAGTACATTACACAAAACTCTTGTTCACAGCTACAGCAATTAGGGGTGTAAGAAATATTGACACACAAATATATTGCAATATTTTGCTGCACAATACTGTATCAAAATTATTTGTGCATTGTTTTGTTTTGTTGTTACTCAATAATTTATAGAAATTCAGGACATTTTCGTATTTTTCTGCCGCCTTTGGCTACAGACTCTGGCAGCAGACATTTGACTCCCTTGCTGTCAGGCCAAAACCTCTTATCTGATTTTCTTTTCTTTTTTTTTTTTTAAATCTTTTACCAATAAAATCAATTAATCACAATTTGTAATAAGGACAATACAGTGTTTACTTCTTCCGTGGTAATGTGTCATTTTTATGTACTGAAAAGAAGCAATTTTGGAACTAAGTTTTGGCCCAACAGTGACAATTTATTACCAAAGAGGGGGTTTGTTTTTGTCTGTATTTCTTTTTCTGTATATTAATGTGCAAGATAACTCAAAAGTTAAACTGATTTTGATGAAATTATCCAGTAATACTTGTCATGGCACAAGGAAGAAGTGCTTAGATCTGGATGATGATCCAAATGAGAATCCAGGAACTTTTTTGAAAGGATTTATCTACATTGTGAAATAAAAAAATAGAAAAAACTCAGCCAACAATGTCATTAATGGCTTGAAAATTCGTGCTGATTTGAGTTATGTGGGTCCATGCAAAACCACATTTAAATTTGGATTCCAGATCAAGATCCAGACTTGATGTTTTCTTCTGGACCTCAGTCTGGATCAGGGGTATATGTGTATTTACCTTGTTATCATTTCTGATTTATATTAAATAACGCTGACAATAAATATTATTTTTCTGCACACAATATTATGTAATTTGATGCTATTGTTTTATTAAAAAGACTTTACAGTGAAAAAATATCATCATGATTGACCTGTTGATTGTATTGGGATATATTGTGCTATATTTTATCACCATTCATGTATCGCAGTGCACATCATATTGATAAATTCTTGCCAATACACACCCCTAACAGCAATGTATAGCATGACTTAAACATTGGACATGGCGGTTCTTTTCTTACAGGGGGCAGAGCTGATCATTAAACTGTGGCTGATGTATTTACAACTGAAATGAACCACATTCAAATCCATATCAGAAACTAGAAAAGCACTCAGAGAGCGCAGACCTCTGCCAAGCAGCTTCGGTCCACTTTGGCGAAAATGGTCCTATCTGGCAATGTTAAAGAATCCTTTAAAAAATTCCTGGATCCAGACGGTGATCCGGATCACCCCCAAAATTTAATCAGTTCTTCCATATCCCATTTCCGACAATTCCTGAAAATTTCAGCCAAATCCGTTCAAAACTTTTCAAGCTATTTTGAACACAAACAAACAAACAGACAGACAGACAGGCAAAAATATAACCTCCTTGGCGGAGGTAAAAATGAACTATCCCTTTTAAGCTATTATATTATAGATTTAAGCTATAATATCTGTAATAAATAACTGTTGATATATTCCTGCAGACACTAATAATTATCTTTTGAAGCAATTTTCTGCCAATACTAATATATTACCAATAAAATGTGCATATCTCTAAGTTAAGTTTTATAATAGCAATAATGGAAGAATGTAAGAAATTGACTCAAAGTCGTCTCTGGTCAAGTTAATAAAAGGGGAGTTAGTTATTTAAGATAGTGTGTCTGTGTGTGTGTGTGTGTGGGGGGGGGGTGGGGGGGTGGGGGGGGGGGGGTCAAACTAGGGTAAAGGTATCGGCCACCCAAGCTGTGATGAAATCTGACCCATGTGAGGGGGCAAAGCCAAGGGTGCAGTTTATGGCTCTCTGAGGACAGCTGATGTGTTAGCGACACTACCCTGTTATATAAAACACACAGGCCCCACTACTAAAATATTTCAGGGTACAGATTCACGCAAATGCCCTGAAATGCCTTCAGAGTAAAAGCGAATGGCACAGTTTGACACATGCGAGCACCCGTAGAAAAAGTGAAGAGATGTTTTACCCTGATGTGCGGGCTCTCGCTAGCTTTGGAGGAGATTATTTCAAGCACATCTGCTCGGAGATCCACCAGGAACTTCACCCCACCCTCGACCCTGCTTATATGATTGAGCAGTTGTTTATAGCGGGGGGTCAAACCGTACCGCAGCCTGTCTTCGACCTGTAAGATGGTCGCAAGGTCTCGAACTTGAGTGTCCAGCAGCTTCAACGCAAGCTCCGAGACCCCTTTATGGTCCACTCCAAAGTCCTGGGACAGCTTCGACAGCACGCTGACTTTCTCTTCTTTGTCCAGGCTGCCATAGAGGTGCATAAACTCCAAACTGTTGGACTCAGGAGGAGGAGGGGATTTGTCTCTCGTCTCGTATGAAGGTAAAGGTGCAACGACCCTCGCCAGGATCTCCTCCATGCCCGGGACACCGCCACGCGCTGCGGCCGAGTACCAGCGCCGACCGCGGACGTCCAAGACCCACGGAGCCGCTTTATGGAGAGCCCGATGTCGCCAGCACCTCACACTGCTGCGAAAAGTCCAAATAACAGGGTGGGATATCATCGCCAGGAAGGAGCTCAGCTTTCAGTTTAGGACCCGTGACCAGTGCACGCACTGAATGGAACCGTTTCCGGGTTTCTTAAAGAGACAGGCGCTTATCGCTGTCATGGCAACAAGTCGAAAGGTCATACCGGGCCTCAAAATCGTTAATATTTGACTATGATGGTAATAATAATAATACTAATACTAATACTAATACTAATACTACTACTTCTACTACTACTACCACTACTACTACTACTACTACTACTACTAATAATAATAATAATAATAAGAAGAAGCCATATCTGCAACTTCCCTGGTTGTGTAATTGTTTGAATAAGAACCAAGGGAATAAGAAAAGAAAGAAAAAAAAAGAAACTATGAGTTCAAATTTTCAAGCAGGCATAATGTAAAAAAAAATAAAGGTAAATTCAGGTTGGTTGACACATAAGGTTAATTGAGACAATCAAACAAGAGGTTTTTTTTTCAGAGCTAAAGCTGAGGTCTTACATTATAATATAATAATCACAATAATTGTAATAACCATAATAATAGCTTTACTTATAGAGCAGTTTTTAAAACACATGGTTTACAAAGTGCTTTTACAAGAAACAAAGCACAAATCTCAAGCTCAAAAGAAGCAAACATAGGACAATAAAAACTTAAACTATAACCTGAAGAACCCAAACAATGAAACCCAAGCAAAATTGATAACTGAAACATGACCAGAAGGAGGTAAAACATAGAATATCAGAGAACAGTTTGACCCCAGCAACATAGAAATGTGACCAGAAGGACCAATAACAGAGGGAGATAAAAGCCGTGAATAGTAAACAGAGAATAAAATGTAATAGAATTAAATATAGTTGTTACATTAAAAATGGGTAAGAGCCAAAGAATGAAGCAGAGGGGTACAAATAGTTGAAAAGAAGTAATAGAAAGAGTGGAATGAAATTGACAATTAAGACATTAAAAGCTATCCTGAAGTATAAGTACAGAATAATAATAAAAAAAATGCTAGCACCCATTGGTATGATATCACAGGTTGATAGGATACGCATCAAACTGGAGGCTGACCCTGAAATTTAAGAGGTTAAGAAATTGGTGTATGCTGATATCATCAGGTCATAAAACTGTTATAGCAAGCAAATTGCTCAACTTTTTTGATGTAAACCTAAAGTTAGGTAAACTACAACAAAAATTGTTTAGCTAGCATTTTAATTTTTAATACTTTAGCTGTTGTAATACTGTCCCATCCAAGGCTGCCTAAAAAGGGGAATAAAGGGAAACATTTTATAAGGCCCAGGGTCATGGCAGGGGCCCAGCATGAGTAAGCATGCTGGGCCATCTTGAATTCAAGCAAAATTAACCTTTTTCTTAAACCTAAAAATTCTGTATTATTTGTCAAAGCAACATATGTCTAAATTTTAATGTCACATAAGCCTTCTCTTTTTGAAATTGTATTAACAGTTTACTTATGCCAAAGAGAAAGCAGTCTAACAATATTTAATTAAAAAAAAGGAGACAATATTATATCACAGACAATAAATAAACAGTCAGTGCATTAACAAAGATGCTCACTGGCACTGTCACCCTCATGTGGCCTCCTTAGGTAATGAAAACTCACAAAAACCTGGCAGATATGACACAGCTGGGTAGAACTTAACTTCAGGGTCAGTAAGAGCCATGTGTTTAGACATGCAAGAACCAATCCAGGTCCCATTCATGGGGCATTTCAGGGGTCCAGCCATGTGTGCAGGAAGCTGCCTTCCCATCTGCCTAAAGTACTATAGTCAATCCCTATAGGTGGGTTTTGTTTGGTTGGGACAGTGCTAAAAGACTTATGATATTAAGAAAATTACCAGCCTTGCAGTATATCGTTTTGTTTTCTCTGTACAGTCTAAATAAATTATTTCCAACCTCTTGATGTGTGAAGACCTGTAATAAATCATGATCACAGTGTTCTGTATTTGAAAACTAGACTTTTTTTGACAATGGTAATTGTGAACATAGCAGTCATCAAAAATACAAATAAATGAACCTGATTTGGCTAATATGTGCTTTGTAAAGGTGTGCCAAGGAGCAATTGATGTTCCATCACCATGTATACTTCAGCACATAGGCCTACTGCCTCCAACAGCAGCATTTAGACAACATATTTTGGTTAGGTCATATTTTGCCTTAAATTGGGTTCATATATTCATTTTAATGACTGCATGGGTATGTTCACAACCACTTATGTTCATAAAACCATCTAGACTTCATATACAGATGACCCCCTGATGGTACCATATTCTCTCTGTGACTGAGAAGCTAAGTTGGAGCTCCGTGGGCTCAGTCTGCTCTGATTGGTTTACAGTTGTAATCTGTAGTATTTGGACAATTCAGTGCGTCTACTCTCGGCTTGCTACTGCGAGCCAATGGGCTACAACTGATGACAAAACAATGGCAGAATATCACACCGGTAGGTCTGTTCAGGGGGGTTAGGGAATGAGTTATTTTAGGCAGCTGCTGGTGCCGCAAAGAAAGGGAGGGGTGAGGTCTTAATGCCTCGGACTATTTGTTTTGGTCACAGAGGTACTCCAGGGAGCATGTTAAGCACACTAAAGGGGATATAAACTTAGAACTGTATAATATGACTTCTATTAGTCTTTAGTTTGTGACAATCCATTTTTGAGAGGAAGTAAGGAAAGAGGACTTTAAGTCTCTCAGAATAGGTCTTCTGGTAGTTGTTGAAAATATGTGAAGGAACCGTCAGTTTACTGTGAGAAGCCAAAGATGGCAAATCCAGAAACTGGCTGAGAGAGTATTTTATAGTCCCATTTTTGACCTGGAACCTGTTAGTGACAGGCAAAACATGAGACATTTTGCATCTGTCATATAGTTATCAGACAGAAGAGCAGAACCTGTGCCACCTAAATTTGGAAAAGTGCAGACAACCTCAAATTGGATCAGGCAGTGTTTATTGTTTACAAAGCAAAAATGTATCATAGGTAGACCTGTACCCCTCACGGTTTCAAATAGTTCAGCGCATAAATTCTCTTTCGAGGCATCCCTGATCTTCACAACTGAAGTGTAGCCATAACACACAAAAAACTCAGAGATAATATGTCAGTCAGGAGGAATATTCAAGGTATTAAAACCAATCAAATCTAAAATTAAAAATTGTGAATAATGACTGATTTGTGAGTGGGAAAATGCAACCAGGGCAATTAAAATGATCTCTCAATTGGATGAATGATGCAGCATTAACAGTCTGTTGTGGACATGTAGGTTCAGCATCAGTCAGATGTTGTTTCAGCACTATTGTACATCAATGTTTATACAATTTGCGCAACTAACAACAATAAGCTGTACAATAAGCAATAAGCATACTGTGTTTGGTGTTCCATGTCAGTAATGAGCCATTTTAACAACTCTGAACTGAATCTTTATTAAGGACAGCCAAGTGTTGTGCCCTCACTCTGCAGTACTGTATGTGGCAGCTGTTGAAGCTATAATTGTAGGTGATGTGAATGGTATCAGGTCAAATCAGTACACTCTGTAGGAAAAGACAGTCATCAACCATATGTGTTTTCACTGATGGTATTCATGTTATTGTAACGCTTTTTGAGTCCCAGGACACCTCTATCAGACTTATTCATGAATAAATGTAAGGAAAATATGAGACACAAGGTTTTCTAATGTCATTGTTTGAACCTCAATTTTGACTTGTCACCTGTTAAATGTTTGTTATCAGTGGGAGACATCAGCTTTGTAACTTTTCTAATAGTGTCCTCACTTGGAGCTTAAAGTTTCGTCATCATTATTTATAAATTTGAGTGTCTTAGTCATAGAACTGTGAGCAAAAGTGAGGCACTTAACAATTTGATCAATCAGAGGCAAATTTAAGTCCCGATGAATAAAAAGCAGCTAAAGCCATGTCTTATCAAACTTTTTATAAAGGCCAGCACATTTCATTATCAGGATGTAACGAGTGAAATGGTTGTCACCAGTAAAGAGTGGAATGACAAGCTGAGTAGTGAGTTATGAATGGAGGCTGGGGCATGTCATGGACCACTGGATGGTCTTTGTAATCCAAAACTGATTAAAAGAGAACCTTCCTTTGACTCAGCTTCTTCCTTCTTGCAGTGCATAGGAAGTGAATTTTACTCTTGGCTAATATTGTTTCGTTTTCTTTGACTTTTTCTGGGAAAGTTGAGGAATGCTCAAAGAACACCTGTTTGAAACATTTCATGGGGGAGCAGGTTGATTGGAAACAGGTGAGTAACATGATTGGGCATAAAAGGAGCATCCCCAAAGGCTCAGTTGTTTACAAGCAAGACTGCGGGGGAGGTTCACAAGTTTGTGAACAACTGCATGAGCAAATAGTCCATCAGTTTAAGGACAGTTTCAAGGAATTTAGGGATTTCATCAACAGTCCATAATATCAAAAGATTCAGAGAAATCCCTGCATGAAAGTGGTAAGGCTGAAAACAAACCATTGAATGCCCATGACATTCAATCCCTAGGGCAATGTTGCATTACAAATCAACACAATTCTGTCAAGGATATTACCATTGGGCTTCGGAACACTTCAGAAAGCCAGTGTCAGTTCACAGTTTGTCGCTACAGCTACAAGTGCAAGTTAAAACTACCATGCAAAAAAAAGTGTGGGTACTAGACTGGCCTGCTTGCAGTCCAGACCTGTCTCCCATTGAAAATGTGTGGAGCATTATGGAGTGCAAAAATGCGACAACAGAGACCCTGGACTGTTGAGCAGCTGAAGTTGTTCATCAAGCAAGAATAGGAAAGAATTCCACCTACAAAGCTTTAACAATTAGTGTCAACAGTTTCCAAATGCTTGCTGAGTGTTGTTAAAGGGAAAGGGGATATAACACATTGATACACATGCCCCTGTCCTCACCTTTTTGGAACATATTGCATTCCACTGAGTTGTTTGTGTTGCAGCTTCAGTGACTGTGACAATTTCATAGTGTGGTTTTATAATTTGCCTAATGTGGTTAGTCTTTATCTGGTAGTGATGGATGCAAAGAGCCTATAGGGCTAGGCAAGTTAAAGTAAGTCCGACATAGTTATCCCATGTTTTCTTGATATAGCCAGAACTGAAGGTAATGTGTTGTAGTTTTTTAAGAATAATTTTCTCATCTGTAGCCTACAGAAAAAGCAGAGCTCGTTTATACTATTCCCGTTTTATGCCAGCCATTCCTGCACAAATCAACCGAAAAAATGCATTTTAAATCTTAAAAATTATTATGTGATCTAACAAACATATTACTGGATATCAGTGTCATGGTTTGAGTCTTTGTATTCGCTTCTTGTGCGTAAATAAGAGATATTACAAGACAATACCTAGAAGCAGCCCTACCATGCTAATCAGATCACAGTCCTGGAAACTTATTAGCATTGAAGTGCATCTCAAAAACTCGGAATTGCCATAAATATTTTTACCCTTCCTTTGTGTGTTTACGAGGCAAAGTTGTGCTAATAAAACAAACGAAACATTATAGGTAAATTGAATTAATTACCCATAATTTAATATGTTATTCAAATAAATGTGATGAATCTATTTGGATAGAAACCATCTCTTAAACGTTGCCAAATTAGCCAAAAGTTTAGTTACAACAATAAAATTTATTTATCACATCGTGTTAAGAATCAGGAAATTCGCTTTTGTAAGCCTCCTATCTGCAACATAAGAGTTGGCAACAAAAGTCGGCAGCCATTATTTGGTCCGATTTTGCTACTTGAAGAAACCATCGAGTAATTCTCCATATTTCTCTATGTAGACTTTGATTTTCCAATTCTCCCACAACACCTGAATGCGAATGTTCACAGCCAATCAGAGTTCAGCTGGAACTGACGCATGCTCAGTTCAAACTTCGCGGCGAACGTGAGGCAGCTGTGTCCGTCAGGCTAACCGCGCAGAAAGTTTGTAGTTTCCATGTCAAACTGTCCAGGCTTTGGTCAAAACTGAAAGGTGAGCGAGTTGGATGTTGCTTTTGATTTCAGAAGATAACCATGAATGTTTATGTGATTATTTTCTGGGTTTATGTAAAAACGATGAAAAAGAGGTAAGGTATTTGTGAGGATGAAGCTGAGAGGTGATACCATTGAAGCCCACAGTTAGAGGCTAATTGGCTGGTTTCCCAGGCTTGTCCAGGTAAATGTGAATGTGCTTTGACTTAACAAAGATACATGTGAGCGATGGGCGGAGAGAAGGACGCCAAAGGAGGAGAGAAAACTAAACACAAATCGGCGAAGCTGAAAAGACTGAGTGATAATGAGAGGGCTGGTGCTGCTGGAGATTCCACGAGCAGGTATGTGCTGTGTGCGCCTGCGCGGGTTTTACAGGGCAGAGAAGGAAAGGTGAAATATTCCCTGACAGAGAATTAAGCTGACATTGAAAAGCTGACACTAAATTACAGAGAATAAGGCCACTGCAATCATTAAAAAATGCCTACAAGACCCTGCTACCAAAGCAAAATATGAGTGATGCCCCTACAAAGAATACTGTTACTCGTATTAAATACCAAGGTACTTTGTGTTTGAAAATACTGAAGTGTGAAAAATACTGTTTAAAATGATCTCTTTTCATACAAAAATAACAGTGCAGCCAAGAACACTTGGGTGCATTCATAGTTATGGCTGGTTTGTAAAATGTTGGGTCTTTTCAAAATTGGAAACTTTCCATGGGAATTTACTAATTAATGAATGAATGAATTATTATTTCCTGCAAGTATACTTGAATATCTATGCTATCCCTCCTTCACATGCACAGATGATTTCCAGAACCCTGGATTTTTGAGGCCACATTTTTGAGCCCAGAGCACACAGCTATTTTAGTCACGAATTTGAGCCTGTGGAGTAAAGTTGAAATTAATTGATCAGGAGAATAATCAAGACTATGTAAATTTCTACTTACAAATAAACCAAACATGGACACACCAGCACAGTTTATTGTCTGTCAGATTGGATTAGAATGAAGGAATTTCATCAGCTAATTTAAGAACTAAAGTGGCAGGTCATGAGAACATCCACAGAAATGTTGGGGGAGCATAAATTCTCGCATTTAAAATGGGGTTAAATAAAAGTGGTAAGCTCCTCAAAATAATGTTTAATTCAAGTAGAGAAACTCAGAAACTGTTCTTAAGTTCTCAAATGAGTTTTTTTTTTAATCTGCTCAGCATCAGCACAGGTCACAGGGAGATGTCTTAAATATCACGTAGCATTATCCTCACATACTGTCATCAGTGATACAAATTAGTCCGCTAAAAGAAATTAATACATGCAGTGATGATAAACAAGAGAAGTGAAAGCCATATGGCAGTGTTTGTGTGCTGCTAAAAGACAATAAGTGAGAGAATGGCCCGCTGTCTGAGCTGTCGAGCAGGCTGGTGCTGTTGACTGAATGCTTTCATTTCACCTAGTACAGTGTATACTCCATCTTCATATGAATAAATTAATTTACCTTGATATCTGATGCGTTTATTACCATGCTTATGTGAGCAGACAAATGAATGTGGAGTGATCTGTCATTGGCTTGTGTAATTGATGAGAGTGGGGAGATAAATAGACACCTGTAAGTGTTACTGGCAGTGAAGCAGGCAGCTCTCTGTGACAGCTAGCCTCATGTCATTTCATGGCACACTGACTGAATTACTGATTAAGGATCAACTTATCCTCATCAGCTACAGGACTCATAGAGCTAATTTTTCTGAGCATGACAGGGGCTGTCTGCTTTCAAGAGAGTTCTTCCCTCGGTCTGATGCTTAGAATTGGTAATTCTGAAAAATAGATGTAATTGCTGCTCAGATTCATGATACAGTCAGCTCTGACGGGAAAAAGGTCACATTAAGAGAAAGAGTGCCACTCTGAGGATGATACTAACAGGGCAAAGACATGAATCCAGCATTTCGGGCTGTATTGATTCTGTTAAACCCATGTTGGTACATGTATCAGCAGAGAATATCTGACAATAGATATTGCCATGTACATTTGTTTTCATCTTAGGAGAAGTTGTTGAGCAGGAGATTAGCATCATTGTTTTGCAGATGACTGAGTGATGCTATCATCTTAATATGGACAGAAATCTCTGAGACATGTTCAGCACCTTGTTGAATCTTTTCCATAAAGAATGAAGGCAGTTCTGTAGGCAAACACAGTACCAGCAAGGTGCATTATTAGTATTAATATTTTTATTTTATTATTACTGGATTTATATTGCACGGTGTTAAAACAGCTGCATTTGTACATTAATAAGAGTTTTTTGTTTCTGTCAATAATTGACTCCTTTTCCCTTGTTTATTGTATATAGGTATATTATATTTGGTTAAGATCCTTAGACTTCTTTTAGTATGTGCACTCCTGATCAAAATTTTAAGACAAGTTGGAAAATTGCAAGAATTTACATTTTGCAGTGTTGGATCTTAAGAAGGTTCGAAGTAGAGCTTCAAAATGCAAAACGAAGAAATGGGAGTGAGACACAAAAATAATTAAGTTAACAATTTATTGCAAACAACAACTAAACTGAAAAAGGCAAAAATATACGTTGTTTATTTCCTTTCCCTGAAACCAGCTGCTGTAATACAACAATTTTCAATTTTGAGATCAGTAATTTGCATCTTTCAATCTATCTGTCAGTGTTTCTATCTATCCATCTATCTATCTATCTATTTACCTAATACCTACTAAAGTGGCCTGTAAAGGGATATTTCAGACTGATTGGCTAAAAAATTGCTACAGAAAAATGTGACAGTGATAAATGATGTTCAGTTTGTTTGTATATATCTACGGATCATGGAGAATTCCTACTGAAATGATTTATTATATCCCATAATAACGCACAGGAGAGTATGACTTATGTTTCATATTCACTTGTGATACTGTGAATGAGTCAAACAACAGGAGGTACTGATGTAAAGACAGTTGTTAAGGTAGCATCAGATTGCTGACTCTGCTGCTTTGTCTGCCACCTTTACATTTGACACCATTTCTAGCTTTTTGAGATACCCCTGCCTTAAAGTACCTATGTGAACATCAAGCTCATAAAGATATCAGGCACAGTCTACCTTGAAGCTTCTGGAAACATTCAGAAATATATTCGTAAAGCTGTCCATATGTTACAAATGCTGTGTCACTAATGAGCATCTTCCTCTGCCTTGTGTTTTTATCCATTCTCTCTGGACCCCTATGGGAGCAGTGCAAAGTCACCCAAATCTACAGAGAAAACTCCCAATGGAAAATCTAAAAAGAAGGTAAATACCCTCACCCCATTCACCCTGCAGTCTGTAGAGCAGCACACTGTGCCATAGGAATGTAAGCGTTGTGGTCACATGAGACCCTCCATATGTTCTGCCTTTCCTGGAACAAGCACGTGAAATGCCAGGGTAAAAAAACTCCAGCCCCAGTAACCCACTAACCTCAGTTTAAGACGTCATAGCTGAGCTACAGCCTGTCCTAGCTGGTGACTTCTATGGATATTTGAAACCAGCAACACTGACAGTGACATACATTAGGTCAGTGGGGGTAAATGAGGGTTTTGGATATGATGTTTCTAAAGCAGGCTCACTCTTGCGTTGATATATTTTCCAAAGCTGAGCTTGCAAACTATATCTTTTCTCTCTTCAACCCAGAATATTTGTGCGGGTTATAAGAAAAAAAAAAAAAAAACTCTGATTTTGATTTAATTCAGCTTACAGGTAGCCTGTTGCGGCACTCTGTAGTGCCATACTGGTAACTGCTAGTTAAGTTCGGGATGCACAATATAATTGGTACAATATTGGTATCAACAGACAATTGCAAAAAAATGGTTGATGTCAGTATGGGCAGATTTTTTTCGATTTTTTTTTTATTTTTTTTTTTTTACTGATATTTACAGCCGATATTTTACCTGTACATATTTGTCACACTGTATATATCCCATGTATTGGCTGTGGTACTGTCACATTGCACAAATCTACCATGAAGGTTGACCTCATCAACACTGAATGTCAACTTTTAGAAATCAAAATTGTCATTTATTAATGAAGAAAATTGTGTTTTGATAGTTTTGCATTTCTTACACAAACAGAAAAAAATCACAATGACAGCATTCAGGGATTTTAGTTGACAGGAGGATTTGTACGCATGACAAAAACATATCAGTATGGCTGACTAGGAGTTCAGAAACAATTTCGGATTTTTTGCAAACATCAAAGATCTTGCATCTCTACCGGAGTTTACCAGAGCATCCATGAAATTTATTACTCCATTTTGTCCAAGGTTTTTTTTTAAGCTGGCAGCTGGACTTTTTCCTCAGCTTCCAGAAACTTAAGAAGTCCAGTTGCCATCTTAGAAGAAAACCTTAAATAAACATGACCTGGATAACTGAGAACTTACAGACATACTCCATTTTGCTTCCCTGACAAGGATGTTTGGCTGCTCTCTTGAGATCTTCACTTGTTATTATCACTAATTTTGGGAAAACAAAGCTGTTTCCTCTTAATAATGTTCCAGAAGACCTGGGCTATAAAAATAACTTTATGTTGTCATGGGAGACAAAGTAAATGAAATAAAAAGTATGCATGCGTATCTTCCCAAGGCCTCTGTAATGAAACATGTTTTTAAACATATTTGTTGTATCCCATCTCTTTTTTCACTTGCATGTTTATTCCCATTTTAAACATTTTTAACATAAATTTTAGAGTGTAAAAGGTTTTGAAAGTTTGTGTCTCATTTTCTCTTCAAGGACGTAGTGGTGGGTCCTCAGAAATTACAGTTGAGAATCACAGTTTTAGCCCATGACTGAATAGTTAGTAGGAAGGTGAAGTGACAATGTTTATTTGAACCAATATTTTTAGTTTACGTTTTGTTCCACGTGCAGATTTTGTTCAAGTTTGAACGTTGATGTACCGTTCGATGTCTGTCACTAGTCTGTCCGGGCAGAACCTTAAAAGCATGCAAGGCAGGTGTTTGGGCAGTTTCTCCTTCAATCACATTTATTACGGCCAATCAGATAATGTAGTAGACGGGCGCTACTGCAGCGGCATAAAGGACAGAACGTGAGCCACTTCGTGAAACAATTTCTCAGCAAAACATGTCGGAAGTGGAGCAAAAATATCCTTACTATAGAGATGCTTGTAGTGTTTATGTTTTTCATTTAATAAAGACATGCAATCAAGATGTGGTAAAACTGCTTCTGAAGCTGTTAGCATCTCTGCTAATTTCTGTACAGACAGTCACTTCCTGCTGGTGTCTCGCTTTTAGCTCTCACATCTTTCTGCTTTAAAGGATGCAGATTTGGCTGATCAGCTTTGGGAAGCTCACAATTGTAGGCTGGAGCTTGGCAAGATGGATATGTCTGATTACAGACATTAAATCAGGCTGAGCCATCTGCACTGCAAGCGATATGTTCTCAACTGACTTCCAAAAAGACAAATTATGTAGTTTGGAAAACACACAAAAATCCGAAGCACTCCGATAAAGTTAAAAATCCTTTATTGTGTCAGGGACATGTCAACGCGTTTCGACTCGTCAGAGTCTTCATCAGGACATGATAAGCAACACATAACAGGTGTTTAAAATACAATCCCTAGATCTTTGAGAGGAGGATACAGACTCAAACGTCTCTTACAACGTGAAACATTTTGGATTTATACCCTCAAAGCCACTTCCTTCCCAGGTCTAAATGAGAAAATAGATTTCTCTCCCTTTTTATAATCTGTTTTGTCCATCACTGTTTTGCGTAGTCTGTTCATTTTTGTGCAGCCAGGCCTCAAATGTCTTTTTAATATCTGATGTCCTGTTACAGTGTCACATGATACAATCACATGACACCTCCCATGTGTTTTAAACACCTGTTATGTGTTGTTTATCATGTCCTGATGAAGACTCCAACAAGTCGAAATGTGTCGACATGTTCCTGACACAATAAAGGTTTTTTAACTTTATCAGAGTGCCTCACAGATTTTTATGTGTTTTCCAATTTACCGCCGTCCTTGGATCCTTGAAGAGCACTTGAACCCTCCATTTTTTCATACGTCTTGACCCAGTGCAGCACTCACCCCTACATGTTTTCTCTTCAGTTTATGTAGTTTGGAACTTGGACAAAACAAAAAATATGTGAATGAAGGAGAGGACAGGAAAAGATATACTTGCTTAATGTGCACATCATAACAGACGATCTAACTTAGACAGTTTCCTTGAGAAACTAAAATTCTGTCTTTGGAAGTTCAGCTTTTTTGTAACAAGAAAAATATTTTTAGAACTTTAAGTGGAAAAAATCCTGACTGTCACAGCAAAACGGGGCACAGTGAAATATATCTGTGTATGTCTGCTGAAGGCTTTCATATATTTTTCCACCAAAATAAGCTCTGCAAACAACTTTTGGGTTCCGAACCACCACTTCAGAACATCTATATTTTTATGAAAACTAGGACACACAAACCTAACAGGCTGTCTAAATCCTTTTCTTTGCCAATGCTCATTATGTTGTTCCACTCACAGACGTACACGTTGGTTGTTTGAAGATTGTCATAGTTTTATATCTCGAACTTGGTGAACTATTCCTCTGACTTGTATTCAGTTTTCCTTTTAAAATGATCAATGATAGTAGCTGCTTTGAAATAAGGTAAATGATGAATATATAGCAAATGTTCAATGTTGCCCTGTTCATAAACAAAATTCTAAATATACCCAAAATTACATGTTTACAACTGGCACAACAACCAGTGCATGATGGATGGACCGTACCTTACAGAATTTCCAGGATTGAGACCTTATTATAAGAAACTGTCTTAAGAAGAAGGATAAAAATACTGCTTTGCTAAAATATTGAAACCCCAAAAGGAAATGTTTGCAGGACTGTAGAGACCTTCTCAGGGTTGTGCTCAGATGAAAGCCTCAAGGTTTTACTGAATGTTTTTATTTGTCAAAAGCCAAAATATGACAAGCAGTAAATATGACCCCATTAGAGTGTTAGAAGTTAGACAAGTTAATGTTTTGTGCTTAAAGTTACTCAGCTGTGGGATGATTGTCTGCATTTTCTTGCACTGTGTTTATGTTTCTACTTGTTTTCCTCTCGGGACAAGACGCAGGGGAAAGAGTCGCAAGAGAAACTCAGCAGCCCAAGGTGAGATGAAATCATTGTTGTTCATCTTTGCTTTGATTACAAGCTGTGATTATAAGTTCATGTCAGAAAAATATAATATTAGGGGAAATATTTTATTAAATTTGAAGACTAAGTCATCTGTGTATTCTATCAAAGTGTTTATTGCGTGGTAATGCAGCAGATAGTGCACTTGCCTCATGCAAGAAGGTTGCTGGTTCGATCCGAAGGCTGTCACTTTCCCCCAAAATCAAACTCGAACGGTTTTCAAACATACACGCAAATAACCAAAGATACCCCCCACCCCCTAATCTTTTTATATAGTCTCAGTGTTTGCCATGTAGCATTGTAATGTTTCACAATGTGGCTTGGAATGGTGTAGCATGGCTCCAGTTCTATCATTAAATACTGAAAACACTCTCCCGTAACCACACCGATGGGCCACATATCCTTGCATATGAATCTCACAATCTTATCAGTGATAGGGTTAAGTGAATAATAATGGATGAAAGGATGTTTGTTACTGTAATTCGCCCTCTGGCTGCGAATTGTGCGCAGTCATTTGGCCATCTGTCTCTGTAACATTTATTATTGTTATTTTTGTCACTTGGACAGACAACAAAGTTTATTCATGTTGCAGGACCATGATTTATGTGAATACCACCAATAAACACTGTATTTTTTATGCATATAACATTGTAGGTTATTAATTGGGAGGCCTCGAACTTTGCTGTGGGATTTCAGAAACAGGAAAATCTTTGTAAAAGTAGACATTTGACACCCCATATAGCTGTCATGAAAAGATCGACTAAGGCCCTGATGAGGAATTGTTGAAAGTCTGACTCTCTGAGGATTCTGTTCAGGATACATGAAAAGAGAGGCAATTGAAAAATAGTATTTAATGTTTCGTCCTTAAGCTAGCGAGCAGGTTTCATGCAGGGAGAGAAGTTACTTCCTGGCAGCACAGTTTGAGAAAGAACATAAAGCTATTCGAGCCACAGACTGTAAATGTCAATGGACGCAGTGACCCTCCTTCCTTTGTATAGCCTTCTATGGATTTTGTTCAGTGATGCAGTGTGGCATCAAAACACAGTCATTTCTCCACACACTCTTTGTTTCTCCTCTTTGGACTCTTGGACTGAACTGCTTGGCTTAAGCACACAGTAAAGGCTGGAAAAAAGAAGCAGGAAAAAGAACCAGAGTAAGGTGGTCATTTTTTCTTCCTATAGTGTATCTTCTGCAAAAGTTATGATCACTAACGTGTCAGCATGAGAGCAACTTGTGCTGGTGATCTCTGCAGGCAGGGAAGTTTCTCTGACTTCCATATAAAGTGAAATCCTACGTGCTTCTTGATAACTGACTCACATAGAAACCCTTGTGGTGCATCTATCTTACATTCTATGCCATATTGCAGATAATACATAGTTTGTCAGCATGATGTCGTATTTAAAAGAAAAAAAGTTACATGTTGGAAAGCACCCCCTAACTATGAATGCATGTTGCTGTAGGGGCATTTATGTCAAAACTATGTTCAGGGGCGCCGTAAAGTACTGACTGACATTATGTTGTCACAGGAGAGGCTTACTGTTCCACACTTCGAAACACCTGCTACATAGTATATATTTAACTGTTTATCTGGAGTTTCAGGCGCATTTTTTATTTAAAACAGAATAAAACAGTTTGCATACTTTAGATAATGCTTGTTCATTAAATAAAGCAGCTGACAGGAGGTCACACTAATATTGAAACAGTCACTCTTATACTAGAGTCTCTTTATTTGGGATCATATGACATTATCTACTCTTTAGCTTATTTTGTTATAATATGAAAAAGGGCCTGTGTTTTAATTTGGTATTTGGAGTCACTACATACCAGTCATCACTCAGGCTGAAATAGCCTTATTTACATATCTGCCAGGCAGAACATTTTTGCAGTGAGCAGTATTGATTTATGTGGTACACAAGGATGATAATGGAGGAGTATCAGCAGGACAAGCTTAAAGAACAATTAAAACAGCAATGAAATAGACTAAATGGCAGTGGGCAGGATTTGGTGTTTGTGTTTGCTTGTGAAGTGAATATGTTTTACTGCTCTTTAAAGACACAGGTTAATCAGTTCATAGTTACATTTTCAGACATTTTGTCAGATACCAGGTGAGTATACCATGAGGCAAGCTCAACTTAGCAATGCATTCTTCAAGTCAGCTGACTCATAAACTGATCTGGCAGATAAAATGGCACCATGAAGCTGGTCATAAAACTATGGCCCTGTCCACACAGAGATGAAAACCCCCTGTATAGACGACATCATTTCAGGACCCGTTTACATGACAGCGTTGTCACCAGTAACGGAAAAGTTTCTACTTTGCGTTTTCAAAAGCGCTTCGTGTTCACACGGAGATGCAAGAACGGCTGTAAAGGCTGTAGCATGCATGCCAGGCCAGTAGATGGCGATGTAGGTTTGTAGTGAAACAGCAGTGTCAAAATGTGTATGCTTTCAGATGAAGACAAGCTTTTCATAAACAACAATGGCGAGTGGACTCACAAAGATGCAGGAGTTTCATGTCTGGACAACAAATCTGTCTGGATATTTTTGTCTGGATAACAAACCGAGCACAGTTAGTAGCATAGGTTGCTTGGTAGACGAAGCTGTTGTTGTTCTTCTTCCTTTAGCTGAAGGAGTACTGCGCATGTACTGCACATCAGCATTTTCCCTGGAAACACTGATTCCTGTTTACATGGAGACGGATGTAAAAAAGGTTTTTAAAACTTTTCACTCTGGACCCTGGTTTCAAAAGTTTGCAGATTCAGGCACTCCAGGCACCGTTCTCATGTAAACATGAGGCGAAAACGCAACGAAAACTCTCCGTTTTCGGCCGTGTTCGTTGTCATGAATGGGGCCTCAGTAAATGCGTCTGTCCACATGAAAACACTGAAAACGCTGTAGTACATATGCCAGGCCTTGTGAGTGGCGCTGTAACACTGCTGCAGACATACACCAAAACCAGCGAAGAAGACATTGAGCAAGCACATACATCACGAGAACTGTGAAAAAAACACTGGCGTATGCTGGTTTCCATGTCCGCTCGTTGCTCACGGCAGTTGTAGTGGAGCAGGAGATTTTACTGTGAAAGCTCAGTAGCTTCTGCAGCATCAACGCGACACAGTATTCAGACATTGTTTCTGTTGTCAGGGTTCGCGCATGCAGTTTATGGGAGAGATGGGCCCATGACACCACCACTAAAAACTTGTGTGGATACGCCTGAATTCATCTCCATGTACCCTGTGTCTGTTCAATCAGGCTTTCTGCTCATGTGAAAGTGGTCATGAGCTCTGCACATAATGAAACAATCAGTGGGTATTTAAGGCAAATTATTCAATTAAAACAGGAGACGAACACACAAAAGTTTTGTGGCAAAAACACCAGTGCTTCTGACATCAGTTGCTTTTACTATTTGGTACCTTGTTGGTGCCTCTTTTTCTGTCTTAATGAAAACTTTGCGCAGCGCAACCCTTAATCTTTTACAATGATGCATATGATTAAGTATCAATGTCAGGTCTTACCATTTACCTTGAAAACTAATACTGGGGAATACTACCAAATCAGAGTAAAACAGTAGAATCAGTTGTAAATTTGATGATATTTTGAGTCAGATTCGTATTGCACATTATTTTGGTACTTGCAGATATTGTCCTAAGAAGTTGGTTATCATATTGTCTGATATTAACATTTTTGCTGATATTTACAGCTGATTTATCAGTCATACATATCAACCATATATATCCCTTATATTGGCTTTAATCTCAGCAAAATACATGACTGTACCATGAGGCCTTACCCACTGCATAGGTACGTTTTAGACAATCAAGAATTTCATTTTTTTCAAGGGTGAAATGTTGTTTTTCTTGTTTTATATATTCTCCTTACACAAAATAGACTGTCCCAGAGAAAGCAACAAGTCAGTTTTAACAAAGTAAAGACTTTGTGCTCTTGTCGAGAAAAAAGTGTTGATTTAATGAGTTTTAAAATATACAAGTATCGGGTGTCTGCAAACATCCAATATTAAACATTTCTCTTTTTCCCTTTTGCTACTGGAGAGATGATCAGCTGAAATATCGTCATTAAAGTGTCATGAAGCAAAAGGAAAAACTCAGACTGACTTTGTGTGGCTTGTGCTCCTCAAACCGATGATCATTGGGCCCCCAGAATATTTGTGGGTAAAAGTCAATTAAAATAACAATTTTATCACTGATAAGCTGTAAACAACAACAAAAGAAAAACCCTGCTATGAGCCAATGGGCTTAAACTACTTATCAAACAATGTTATGATGTCACACTGATAAGTGTATTAAGGAAGGCAGTGGGAACAAGTCATCCCGACAGCTAATGGTGCTGTAAACAGGGAAAGGGGAGAAGTCAAGGACCTTCTGTCTTTGTCTTTGGCCTTATCTTTCAAAACTGATAGTTGACCCTTTGTCCTTGCTTGGGCCAATCAGACATCTGATGTTTGTGAAAAGCCTGGAATTGAATAAGATGCATAGGAAAAAAAAGCGCCATGGTCCTTTTTGTACTGAGCAAATATCACACTTGTTCAGCAAAAGAATAAAAGAAGTATTAGTAAAGGAGAGAAGGACACAGTTTCTCATTATCAGTCTGATGTGAAAATTTCTTAATTTGCAATATTTTCCTTCAGGCCATTTTCTCACTCCGCAGGGGACCCAAGCTTATCTTTTTATTTTTTTTTTTGAATTGCTGTAATTAAGTCATTTTCATAAGTGTCTGGCTAATGTTGTTTCATTTGTCATAATTATATGTGATTTCTTGCGGTCAGTGTGTCAATGTCTTTTTTATTTTGTTCTGTTCCACAAGGAGAGTAATTCTGTCTAAAATGTAGCCATCCATGGGAAGAAAAGCAGCCATTGGGTTTGTCCTCTGCTTGTTAGCTTGAAAAGAAAGGTCTGGAGTAAAAGATCAGCTCAAGCTGTTGTAGGGGAATTTTGAGAGAAACAGAAATAGATAAAATAATAAAATGAAAATGTGGTGCAAATGTTAACTGGACTAAAGAGGACGAAACAGACTGGAGTTTGAGCTGAGGTACAATACAGACAATAACTGTGCTGTGTTCTTTGTCCTTAAGTGAATCTGTGAAAAAGGAGCAAGAGGATGATGACTTTACTCCAAAAAAGAAAGGACTGAAAAGAAAAAGAGTTAAAGATGAACCCATGGAGGGTCTTACACACTCCACCACTACACCGAGGTAAGTCTGAACAGGTCTGTGTGCTGAATTTTTGTTTTCTCATGTAGGCATCCAGATTGTTTAAGTATGATCTGAAACATTTTATAGATCACTGTTAATGTCTTTTTACTAATTCAAAGCAATAATATGTCATTTGAAATCCGGTGTTTGGCTTTTCAGCAAGCAAATTGATTTTGTTTCAGTTTGTTGCACAGTTGTAGTCTGAGCTTTATTTACAAAGCATTCCAGAAAAAAAAGATTGACAAGCTTGGTGATACTTTTATCACAGAAAAAAATCCAGACCATACAAACTTTTTGGAAAGCTTAGTTGTTATGGGTCAGTGTGAAATGTTACACAAACTCTGGTGTGGACCAAAGAAACTGAACTCTGGTCCGACTGAAAATACGGGGTCTCCCTCAGTTTGCTTCTAAGTGGATCAGAGTTAAGTTTGCAGTGGGTATGAAAGCATCCTGACCAAACAAGGCCAAAGAACCAACCGTGGACAGATTTCATTACAGAGAGAAAGGCTAACAGAGCATTCACTGACAGTATCAAGCAGAGCGCAGCAAATGATGGCGTTTAGATTTATTCATTTAGATTTATTAATTTGTTTTTTTTTTTTAAATGGACAGTATGCATTAGTAAACATTGACATGTAAATGCATGGGATTATAGCCGAGTGGCTTATTTCCATCCCCAGTCCTTTTAGCAGGTGGGTGTCAACACATAAAACAAAACAGACATTCGTAACAGGAATAAAAACATACAGAACATATTAAAAGACATACAGTCATACAGACAAAAAAATGTCATACAGTCCAAAAGGAAATGGGCCAGAAGTTGGTGGACCATGGGAATTATACACACTGAATTATAAAGTGCTGGAGTGACAATCAAAGTGCCGCAGTGCTTAAGTGCCAAATGCTAAAGTGCATAGTGCTAGCTGCCTGGGAGCTCTGGTCCTCACTATATTGCACATTGCCCAATATTGCACAGAGATATAAAGTGCATGTTGCATTGCACATTACCCTACTGCCCAAGAAAGTATGCTAGTATGCGTTACAAGTAAGGCTGTCACTTTTCCCAAAAATCCAAACTGATCAGTTATTGAGTGTACTCGCTAGTAACAGAAGATATTTGGTCATTAGAAGTTAGAAATTGAGATTCATCAGACCAGGCAACATTTATCCAATCTGCTATTGTCTAATTTTAGTAAGCCTGTACAAACTGTAGCCTCAGTTTCCTTTTCTTAGCTGACAGGAGTGGCACCCAGTGTTGTCTTCCACTGCCGTAGCCCATCTGCTTCAAGGCGCGTAAACCATTATTCATGCCCTGGTTGCAGGAAGTGGTTATTGAGTTATGGTTGCCTTTCTGTCATCTCAAACCCCTCTGGCCATTCTCCTCTGACCACTGGCATCAGAGTGAGTTTGAAAAGGGCCAAATTGTGATGGCTACACAGCTTTGTCAGAGCATTTACAAAGCCGCAGCCCTTGTGGGGTGTTCCTGGTCTGCAGGGTGATAGGTGGCCAAGGCTCATTGATGCATGTGGAGAAAGAAGGCTGGCCCATGTGGTCTGATCCAACAGATGAGCTGCTGTTGCTCAAATTGCTGGAGAAGTTAATGCTGGTTCTGATAGAAAGGTGTCAGAATACAAAGTTCATCACAGTTTGTTGTGTATTGGGCTGGATAGCTGCAAACAAGTTAAGGTGTTATTCATGATGTATTTTCTTTCTTTTGGACATATGAAAAAAATCAGTTCCGCTATACTCAGACCAACCTGTCTGGCACCAACAACCGTGCCATGTTTAAAGTCATTTAAAGAGATACGCCAACTTTTTTTTCTTTTTTATGTCTTGCCTCACTCCAAAGTCCATGACAAGCAGATAGACACATTCTTTCGACTGAGCTTGCAGTAAAAGTAAGAGACAGGCAAAGCTCGCTCACTGCTAATTATCAAATTTCTTGGTGTTATAATAGATGAGAAACTGGGCTGGAAATCACACATTAACTACATCAAAGGAAAAATAGCAAAGTCAGTGGCAATTTTACATTAAGTCAAATTTTTCCTAAATTCATCTTCATTATACATTTTGTACTGCTCTTTCGTACTCCCATACATGAATTACTGTGTGGAGGTGTGGGGGAACACATACAAAACAAATACAGAGCCTATATTTATCCTACAGAAAAGAGCAATAAGAATCATAAACAAATCCACCTACAGAGAACCAACAAACCAACTCTTCATCAAACTTAATACATTAAAATTTAAGGATCTGGTTGACTACAAAACAATCCAAGTTATGTATAAAGTTAAAAATTTGCAGTTACCGAATAGTATCCAAAGGTTTTTTCAACTGAGAGAAGGCAAACATCATCTTAGAAGAATTTTTATGTTTAACAAACAACCAGTTAGAACTGATATGAAACTTCACTGTGTCTCAGTGAAAGGAGTTTCACTATGGAACAGCTGCAGTGATGAACTGAAATCGTGTTAAACTATAGGTAGGTTTAAAAACATCTTTAAAACTGAAACACTAAACAGATACAGAATAGAAAAAGAATAGAGAAACAGGGGTAAAATAAGTAGCATCATGGGTGTTGTGTATCCAGTGATGCTATTTTTTTTTGTTTTTGTTTTAAATTTTGTGGTTTATGATGTTATTCGTTTGATTTTGCTGTTGCTTTTGTTGTTAACTAAATTATTTGCTATGACCTGAACAGGGCTTCAGGGTGAATTTAAGCGATACATTTTGATAAGGAATAAGGGGTGGGACTAGATAAGTTGTTTTTACTTCTTCCTACACCCTTTTTGAACAGAATCTGGTTTTGAAATTGCTTACTGGTAGTAGAGTAAAATGATGTTATAGCTACAATTTTATTTTATCTTGTTGTATATGCATAAATGTATACATATATATGTATGTATGTTTTTTTTTCTTTTCATCCAAGTGTTTGAGCTAAGCCAATCAGCTGTGGACTCGCTTTACCTTGCTTTCTTGTTACTGCACGCAAAGTCAAAGAATGGTGTCTATCTGCTTGTCATGGACTTTGGAGTGAGGCAAGACACGAAAGAAAAAAAAAGCTGGCATTTCCCTTTAAATCCCCTGTTCTTCCCCATTCTGATGCTTGGTTTGAATTTCAGTTGGTTGTCCTGACCATGTCTATGTGCCTACACGCAATGAGTTCATGCCATGTTATTGGCTGATAATCTATTTGTGTTAACAAGCAATCAAATGGGTGTTCCTAATAAAGTGGCCAGGGAGTGTATACGTAGCTTGAATAGTCTTCATTCTTGTGTAAGCTGATGATATTCTGTCTGTGTTTTGATCACCAGCAGGTCAAAGAGAAAAAGTACTCAACAGGGACAGGAAGAAGATGGCGATGTGGAGGTCCCAAAGAAGAAGTCCAAGAAGAAATCTGAGAAGGTAAACAGACACTTTCAGTGATGATTATGGAATGCAAGCCATGATCACACTGTTTACATTCATATCCCATTTTCTGAGCAGACAGTAAAGAAAGAGGAAGAAGAGCAATCAGTCACCCAAAAAACAAAAAGGACAAAGGAGGAGATAGAGGAGGCCAGGCAGCTGAAGATCAAGAAGAAAGAAGAGGAGGAGCAGAACCGCTGGAGATGGTGGGAAAATGTCTCTCTGTTTATTTTGAACTGATCTGGTCTCGGTCACCAGCACAACCACATACACACTCCATTTATCAGACTCCACACTTTGGAACCAGTAAAAAGCAAGTGTGACCCTCTCAGCCGGGTTTTCATCATCCTTCTCTTTGCCAGGTGGGAAGAGGAGAAATATGAGGATGGGGTTAAGTGGAAGTTCCTTGAACACAAAGGACCCTGCTTTCCTCCAGAGTACCAGCCCCTACCAGATGATGTTCACTTCTATTATAATGGTCAGTAAGCATGTGTCAGAAAAGGTGACGGAAACAGGTTGTTGAGGGTAACATTTTAATACTTTTTCTCACTATTTAAGGTGAAATTTAGCACTGTGAATGACCTAATGCTAAAATAGTGAAAAGTCAACATATAAATCAATGATTGCATAAATGATGTTAGCAGTGTTGCATTTAAGGAGACCCTCTGCTGTGGTCATTTGTAGCTTTTGCAGTTTAATATTTCTCCATTCTTAATTCTTTTAAGGGCCTGAGTTAGGTAAATAACAATGATAAGGGGCAGAGGGAATTTTAGCATTTTTTTCTACAAATTTGTGAACAATTGTGAATGATTATGTGTTGAAATCAGATTATTGTGTTTATATTTTTTTATTGCTTTATTTTTCTGTAATACTAATTTAAAACTAGAAAAACACTTCAAGAGTGCAGACCTCTACCAAGCAGCTCAGTTACAGCAGTGACTCCTCTGCTAGCATTGCAAGGGAAGCTGGGAAATGTAGTGACATAGGCTTGAAAAACTAGATGTCAGTTTGCAAATGAACTACAACTCCCATAATGAAATAAATGGGGCAGAATCCTCAGAGAATTTAATGGGATTTGTCTTTATAAACTTCTGTGTTTTTTTGTGACGTCAATCTGGATCGAATCCACATGAAATTTACCTTGATGATAGTTATATTATATATATTATCGTGTAAATTTTGAAGTGAATCCATCAAGTGATATCAGAGATGTGATTTTATAAAATACGGCCCAATGTTAAGTTATGGGATTTTTTCCCAAATTTTGGGAATTTTTTGCATCCAGACAAATATGCAGATCAACACCAAAATGTAATGGCTTCTTCCTTGGACCAAACCACACCTCTGGTACAATTTTCATGTAAATCCATCCAGTAGTTTTTGTGTTATCTTGCTAACAGACAAACACACAAACAAACAAACAGACCCTGGAGAAAACATAACCTCCTTGGTGGAGGTAATAAGGTTTAGGTTTCGTTATCTATTTTTAGACTAAGATTAGAACTTTATCTCATTTTCGAAACAAATACAAACAAAACTAAACTGCAGGGTGCATGCACAAACCACCGTGGAAGTGCTTGCAAGTGGGTTCAAAGCACTTGTGCGGTGGTTTGCACATGCGCCCTGTAAGTCACGAGAAGCACAAAGGACCGTTTAGAGTTGCTGAAGAGTTTATCTGATGACTGTAGGCAGAGGCAGGCTAACACTACCCATTGACTCCCACTGTTTGAGCTAAGCTAATTAGCGGTGGGCGAGCTTTGTCTGTCTCTTGTTAATGCACACCTAGTTTAAAGAATGGTGTCTATCTGCTTTTCCATTTAAGCATAACAGTATTTGACCTTCTTCCTACAATTTTGACAAATGGTTAAACCCAGACACCTTTACAGATCGGTTTATTTCATATATACACTACATTTTTTGTGCAAATGTGTTGCATGCTATACCCTCTAGCTCATGGTTGTAACCAAAGACAGATGACATCACAACCTGTTATATTGCAAGCATTTATACTCATCTGCTGTTGTACAAAAGTCAGCACAGACTCTGGAGCAGGAGTGCAACAATCCAACTACCTCCTCAGCAGCAGAAATTTGTGCAGGAAACACTGAGTTTACAACTTATCCAAAGCTGTTAAACTTTAAAGCCACACTGTGTAGTTTGTTCTCCCATCTAGTGGTGAAACTATATTTTGCTTTCAAACGAATAGTGCTCTCTAGCGCTTCGCTTTGTCAAATGTGCACTGCAACCGCTGAACTCTATGGTAGATGGTATGTGCCCAGAAGTTATGTCAACGTGTCATCCAACACTTGGAGTTTTCTTTCTCGTGAAGAGGTCCGTTGTATCAAACAAACAGCAAACTGCATTGAGTCTTCAGTGTTAGGCTTTCAAATTTGCCGGGGCAGTGCTCCTTCTCCGTTTCAGTCACACTGGCTCTGAGCCAAAACGCGTTGAGCTTCAGCCAGTAGAACTACGTAGTGCTTTATGTCCCTCTCGGCTGTTCATAGTTTTTAATTGACCAGAAGGACATGGAGGCCTCTGTAGGACTTACCCATTCTATGTAAATACAGATAAGAAATTATTTGCTCAGGAGGACAAGTCAGATGCAATTTGACACAATTGAGGACATATATTTTTGAATGTAGACATTGTTTTTAGCTCATAAATTACTTCAAACTACAACTTATTTACTCTGTTGAAAAGTGTCTCAATCTTCTTGGTCAATATGTGACTGTAGGGAATATAGGAAATTCCACAAAAGAAGGCAAACCTGAAGCTAAAAGTAAAACACAATAAGGGAGAAAAAAGCAAAACGAATTAGGGGGCGGTTGTCCATCAAATTAAACTGTCTTGCTAGATTTAGTTGATCAAGAAAGTAGAGTAAGATTGTACAGTGTGTTTAAATTACAGATGAAGAAACACTTGCACTGTTTAACTCTTACACAAGGCAAAAAAGTTTGATCTTAAGAGTGCTAAAGGTTCATAGAGTCAAAAGCTGATGGATGACTGTGAACGTTTCTGCTTTGTTAAGCATTCTTTACCACAAAGTTATCCTTCAGGGAGCCTGGCTTTACCTGTTCATTGCTGTGCCTACAGTTACCCGTTATCAACTCAATATAGTACAGGGACTGGTGAAAGATCTCTGCCTATGTCTTGAACCCTCACTCTAAGATTAAAATAATCAGTTACGCCCAACGTTAAAGAAGCTGAGGATGGTGTTAATCATATGCACTCTAATTTGAGCCTCAAAATGTTGGTGTAGTTTCGGTGATGAATGAAAAAGGATGATAAAGTTAAGAAAAATGAGAAATTAAATATGTTCAGTGTACACACGCATAAGGGTGAACCTGTGTTTGTCTGCATATGTGTTTTTTCCTTTAGGCAAGGAGGTGAAGCTGAGCTTGGCAGCAGAGGAGGTTGCGTTGTTCTTTGCCCAGATGTTGGATCATGAGTATACAACCAAGACGGTGTTCAGAGAGAACTTCTTTAAAGATTGGAGAAAGGTAAAGCAGGAAAAAAGTGATCCAGTCATTTTCTAAGACACAAAGCAGGCATAATTGATCTCCTTGGACAAAAACTGTATCTTGGATGTTTTCTCTTGTATGACAATTGGTATCAATAACTAAGAAGATGGAGGTCAGTACGCACATCCCTTAAGCGGGGTAAACACATCAGGATTTTCTAATTCTGAAGAGATTTTTTTATCTTTTAGAGACCCCACACATGATATAAAATCAGGCATTGAACAGTTTTGATCGTACTGTTTGTGGTGTGCTCTGATAATCTCAACACAGCACACCACACACATAACATTCTGTGCCGCCACTGATCTAGAATCTAGTCCTCCAAGAAAGAAATCAAACCGATCAAATGTGATCTAACAAAACAAAGAAGACGAAACATAGCAACAACCGGAAAACACAGCACACAACATTGAGGAGGACATACGAGAAGAGAGGATGATGGTGGTTGGGACTATTTTTGACAGAAAAGTCCTATTAGAAAAAGAAAAAACTGTGGAAAAAATTCTGGAGACAGTGTGAACACGTGAGCTGGTCCATTTCTGAGGTCCACCAAGCTTTATGTTTTAGGTCGGCCATGCTTGTTTTATTTACACCTGCTTCCTTGTTCCTCAGTCAGCTCGCTTTGTGATGTGCTACATTCTGTTCCACGTCACAGTTCACAGAGTTGTGACTCGGGAGTCGTCAGCTTTCCCAATACACGAAGATTTTTGGTCGTAAATATCTAACAAGTTTGATATTTATGATTGTTGGCCCGACCTGTTTCAGAACTGATTATCAGGACAAATTCACTCTGAACACACCTCAGACCACAGGATGATCTTATAGGATAATCTTATAAGACATAAGATAATCTGACATTTGCCGTCCTTGGTCAGGAAGGGGGAAATTAGGACAAAAACAGCCCTATAATCTTTAGGTGTGTACCCTGATTAAGTCTCAGTGTAGGTGCTGGGGAAGTCAAAAACAGCAGAAGCAAGGTAAGGCATGCCTGCACACTCACTCAGTGCCACAATAAGTTTCTATTTCCTGTTTCAAGCAGAGGACCTCAGGTGATTTTTGAAGCTGTCCTCTGAAGAGGAGCTCTGGTTGAGACGTGATAAGCTTTTTTTGTGGCATTGAGTAAGTACAGGCACAACCTCTTTTATAAACAAAGAGGGCATATTATTTTATGGGTGCACAATGATCAAGGTCAAAGTTTCTTTTATTAGTACAAATCGGTAAATTTGTTTTACAGACGGGGAACTCAGCAATCCCAATATAAAAACAACACTCAACAGACATCATGTAATGACAAACAAATCACACTAAAAATATTTATAAAATGATAAACTAAAACCTTGGAAAAATGCTTAAACATCTCCCTGGGTCTTACCTTGTGGCCTTGGCATTCAGCATTGCTGTTGGTACAAAACTGCTTCTATACTTTATCAGATCAGCTAAATAAAACAGACACAACCAACATCGTGTGCATGCTTTTTTTAAAGCATCTTCTTCCTTAGATTGTTTCATGGTTAACTTAGTTACTAGATCTGAGCAATTAATTTCATTTTAGCAGGCAGCCCTGCAGCCGTGTTAGTTACTGTCTCAACTGATGACTTTCTGCTGATGGGGTTTCTAAATGTCATTTTAAAGAACTGATAAAAACAGAGTAAGTCCCCATATATGTCTCTTTATTGGAGTTTAGAAACAAACCGGTGGCTCCCTCTGTTGCTGCATCATTGTGAGTTAAACTATGCTCAACATGTGTCTTTGTTAAAGCCACACTTTAGGCTGCTTCTGCCTCTTGGCTACGGGGGTTATTTTCCTGACTCTATTGTTGTTTTAGGTGTTGACTGCCTCTCAGTAGTGTGACATCATTGCCTTACAAGGTATATGGAGCTAAGTGAAGCATTAATTGAGAATCGTCAAGCTTAAAGCAGATGATACTGGCGCCTTAACCGGTTGGCACAGGTTCTCAGCTGGAGCTGATTACAATTCCCCCTCCCCTGCTGGAAGTGGCTCCAACATCTTGTGAGCTCGAACAAGAGCTGCTTTCCAACAGTCTTTGAGATTTTTAAACAAGCACCACAGTGGAATCTGTCAAGCCAAGTTTATGTTGGTGATACTGAGGACATTCAGCTGTGCTTTTTTTTTGGTACATTATTATTCTGTGTTGGTAAAAAGTTAAAGTGTGACTTAAATGAGGTACTGCAGTGTCAGCTTATTTCAATGTTAGCTTCTGTTTTAGAGAGCTTCTCCTTCAGTTTCAGTTGGTGTCATTCCTGCTTTGAGCGTCAGTACCTGTGTGACGTGTGTTTGAAAAGCTACGCTCAGATGCCTGTCGTGGTGGCCTCAGCACAAAAAGAACGCCATGCCAACCCTCAAGGCATATCATGCAGAATTAATTTTGCGCTGCTTAGTGCTCAATGCTCTTGAAAATACGATTTGTGTGAAGGCATTGATATGCTAATCCATACAAGTAGCTCCCCTGCATATGAACAAATCCAATTAAACTGTTTTATTATAGCCGGAAAAAACTCTCCTCGCTCCACTGCCCCCAGTGCCCGCCCACTGTTGAGTGTCAGTCATGCTTAGACTCACAGACTGACTCTGTGTCCATACTGTCGGGGAGTTTCTTGAGAAAGGTGTGTGTGTTATTTAATGTGAGCTGATATTGAGAGGAGGATTTTAACTTTTGAGGTGCAAATAGACCAAATCACTATGAACAGCTTAGTAGACAGTGGATCCCTTTTTATTAGTTTTTCTGCCTTTGAGTGTTTTACAGTTAGAGAAATATAGAAATAACATTAATAGTTTAGCCCATTTGAAGATCTTTTCATCAATAATTGTTCATATTTGCCATCAGAGGCATGTTTGACTGTAACTGACATAAAAAATGTGACTTTTACTCCTTAAAATGTTGGACTGCAGTTCTGACTAGAACATCCTTTCATAGCACTAAAGGCAACTCGCGTTGTAAGATTTTGGCTCAAGAAACCTTTGAGATGAACTTTTGAATGTTCCCAGAAAATGTTTTTCTTTGCTGCCCTGAAAGCAGCCCTTGTGATAGAATGACCTCTGTGCGATAACCTGAGAGAGTCGACTATTATTGTTGAAACTGCTGCTTTCAGGGTACTGTTATGTGAAGCCGTTTTTTTAAGCTTCCTCAGAAAAGACCATCAACCACTGTGAGGAGGAAATGTTCTGTTAAAAGCTCTGAGTCACGGGACTGGTATGAACGGCCTGCAGTTTAAAAAGAACTCAAAAATAAAGTTCTCGCTATTATACACTTGTTGTGTACACCTTTTTTGCATTGGAGCTGCAGCATTGGCTTTTTAAATGTTCCAGCTCTTTGAAGTGGACATGTTCATGTTAACGTGCTAATAAACGCAGAAAAACAGAGGTACGGATTTAAGTGTATAATTTAAGTGTATCATTAGAGTTGCAGAATTCTGGGAATTTTCAAAGTTGGAAAAAATGTTCCATGAGAATTAACAAAATTTATTGGAATAAAGGTGAATAAACCTGGAATGTACAGAACTGAAGGGATTTAAGAGGGATTTTAAATCGAGTTGGGAAAAATATATTTTTGCATACTCTCGACTGGAACAACTAAATTTCATGCAGTACACTTGAGAATATCTGTGCTGTTGCTCAATCACATGCACACAGCATACTGCTTAATGCAGGGATGTTAAGGCAACGCCCCCTACATGCAGATGATTTCTCGAACGCTTGACTATCGAGGACACACATTTGACCTCATGGACTACATAAAGTGAAGCTGAAAATTGATCAATAAAATATTTAAAACTTGACAAAGTTCTACTTATAAATAAATCTGTTAAAATGTAATGGCTATTAATGGTATTATTTTGTATGGATGGCTGCCTATCACTAAACAAAATGTTAAAATGTATGTATCAGTATGATAGTTTAAATTACCCCAATTTTGAGTTAAATCTTATTAATTCCCTAATTTTTCCATAATCCCATGGAAGGTTTCCAATTTGGAATGTTTCCAAAATTCCCTAGCTTAACTTTCAATGGAAAGTTTCTGGAAATTTACCAGAAATTTTCCACCCTTGTGCAGCCCTACTTTGGACCCACACACACCACTTGGTTTTCCATCTAAACCACTAAAAAATGCCAATTCTTAAGGCCTTTGCACACCAGATGCAATTTTTTGATGCAAATAATTCACACATAAGTGTGTTTTTTTTTTTTTTTTTTTTTTTTAATCCATACCCAGTCAATGCAAGCTTACATACCACGGCTGAAATGTTGCACATTCTATTTTTCTAAAGTTTTGGGTCTGATAAGCTCACAGCTGACCAATTAAAGCATTGATAGTTGGCACGCGCATTACAGTCAGTCAAAACGTTAAACATCTGCTTGATTGTGTGTTTGTATCAGAGCAGCCCGTGATAAAGAGTGAATTTAAAGATTATGTATAGAGGATGATAGCACTGGAGCTTAAGCGTGATCATGGTGAGTGTGTACTAAAGCTTCTACCATTACCAGCAGTTGGTCCTGAAGTGACTGTTGTACAGTGGACAGTGAAACTCACCAATTCGCTTTTTCTGTACGGAATCAGATGGACCCATTTAATTTCTGCTACATAAATATGAGCACAAGGATATAGCCACTTGTGTGATGGGTCATCAGTCTTACTAAAATATTAATGTTTTGATACCCTACTGCACAGACAATAATACAACACAAAGTATTATGGGGAACATGGAAATGAAGAACACATTCTAGAAAGAACAAAAAGCTTATTTTTCATTTCAGGATTTTGACACAACAGGCAAGAGTGTGGCTGTCCCATTCTTTTTGTGATCAATACTGAGAGGCCTTGTGTTGAAAATGCGCTCGGTTTCATCAACATTTCAACTCCAGATGGAAGCTTTTAAGGACAGTTTGTTCTGAATAGCCATCAGACTGTGACAAGAAAAAAAAAATGTTTTCATTGACATCATATGTGCAACACACTCAAAGTGGCAAGCTAAATTATTCTGGCACTTCAAAACACTTGAGCTGCAATTAAATTAAGTTTAATTAGAGATTTGATTCTTTTTTTTCTGTGATTTCCTAAGCATGATTTGCAGTGATAGATGGGGGTAATAATTATAGTAGTCTATGATTTGCTAAAAGAAATAGGAAAACATGCCCCTAATTGCTCTGAGGGGTGTTTTGTGAATCTGTGAAAACTGGATTTCTTGATCATCCAAATTGTTGCTTAATCCTTTTATTATTGTTTCCTTGCTGGGTAATTTGATAGCTTTCATGTGATTGAAAAAATATTTTAGACAGGATCAGGACTGTAATCTGTCTTTTTTTTTTTTGTTCTCAGGAAATGACCCATGAAGAGAGGAAACTGATTCAAGACCTAAACAAATGTGACTTTAAAGAGATCCATGCTATGCACAAAGCCAAGGCAGAGGCCAGGAAACACATGACCAAGGAGGAAAAACTGGTGACTTTTGGCTTTTCCATCTGTGTAGTTGTTAACTGTTGTCCTAAACAGGAGGAATTAATGTGGAGACCTTACAGGATCAGTTATTTTTAACCAAAGCTGATCTTTTGACTCTCCTACTTTCAGATGCAAAACTGCATTCACTTTAATATCCCATAAAAACACAATATAATGATGATATAAAATGTTAACTTAGGAAAGAATGGCCTTGGGCATTGGTTATCGAGGACTGAATTGATAATGCATAAATCTTCGATCATGAAGGCTGGAGTGTCTCTTCAGTTTTGTTAACCATCAGTTGAATACAAGAACAACACAGCAGACATGAGTTACTTTTCTACCATGAGAAAACGGACAAAAGATCAGCTTCAGCTCTCAGAGCTCTGTTTTGAAACACCTGTTTTCTGTTGCACATTATGAGAGTCAGGTCCCATCTCTAGTCACCTGCAGCATATGGAGGTGTATTATATTACTTATTATTTATGATGTGATGAGGCTGGTTGAAAACTTTTACTTGAAAAGACAGTGGACATAATGTAAGCCGGCAAAAGGGTCTCTTCCTGTTACTTCGGGATGCAAAATATTGGGTTTTTGCGATATCTGATATGACTATATGTATTGCAGAGAGCGAGAAGAGCCTCCATTTTATTGTAATTGACCTGTTCGATTTTATGGTGACTATCTATTTGTGTAAGAACCAATGTGAAGCAAGAATAACATTTTAATCTCTAATGAATTATACTTTAGATTAATAAAAGTGGACATTCAGTGATAATTAGGTAAACAAATTATACATCTGTACACTCTGCTATAATTACAGCTAATAAACAGAATACATTTATGTGTGGCCAAAATATCTGCAAAGAATGTCCTATCTGCCAATACCAATAATCAGCTTTTAAGGCAATTAATTGCCAATTTTGATATTGCTTGGATAATATTGTGCACCCCTAGCTACTCTATAAAAGACAGTCATTGTCTATTCATTGAACACCCAACATATGCCAGCGTGCTCAAGTTTAAGAAAAATAAAGCAACCATAACCATTGAATATACAGGCAGACCAGGCTGACAGAGACACTTTTTGACAGCTTTTCTCCCTTTTTAGGTAATAGTCAAGCATTTCAAGAAAGGATTGTACTCTATAAAGTACATAAATTTCATTTAGTACTAGTTTGTTTCTCGGTTATAAAGACAGCAAGTGACAAGTAGAGGTGGGCACTACAGCTTATGGGTTGTGTCTGTGTTATTCACAATGATCACAGCAGCTAGAGAGCCCAAAACTGTGTCATAGCCAGCCGAGGGGGCAAACCCCAAATGTGTAAGATGGAAGAAAGTTAAAGTGAAACCCAGAAGCTGTCTTTTTGAGGCATTGTTGAGCACAGTTTAAATCATCAAGAGGAAGAAAGGGTGAACTTATCAACTTTGGGGGACCCCAAAAAAAACAAAACAAAACAAAAAAAAACACCCTGCTGCTTAAATACTGGTATACCGGTAAGACTTCTGCTTCAGTTTTTGTTTGGGCTGTGTTGCAAGAGGCAATTTTGCACCCCCCCCCCCCCCCCCCCCCAAAAAAAAACAAAAACGTGAAATCCATAGCCTCTGTTGCGATAAATCAAGAAATTATTTAAGTAATTGACATCCTCATTACATAATGACTGTTCTGTCCTTTTTCAGGAGATTTTGGATTGTCACCAAGGATCTGGACAATTATTTTTATGTTGTTTTCTGTTGCAGGCTTTGAAAGAAGCGAACCAGAAGATTGTGGAGGAGTATGGCTTTTGTCTGCTGGACCACCACAAGGAGCGCATTGGCAACTTTAAGATTGAGCCCCCGGGGCTGTTCAGGGGCAGAGGGGAGCATCCCAAACAGGGCATGCTAAAGAAGAGAATCCAACCGGAGGATGTCATCATCAACTGCAGCAAGTAAGCTCAGGGCAAAAGCTTTAAACCTTTAACTGAGATTAAACAATTTATCATGCACATATTGTAGTGTCTCCGATATATTCTGTCAAGATATTGTATGAGCTGATAGGAAAAATACTCCCTCAAAATGGAAGCAAAAATGATGCAAACCTGTTCAGCCCCACCCCATTTTTAAGCCTTCTTCTCGTAATCCCCAAGGTCTATTTGAATAATTTTGGTGTCATGATAAAAGTAACACTTGAGAGATTTGTCCAGATGTGTAATTATCAGTATATGTGTTACTGGGACAGAGTAAATGAAGATAGAAGTCAGAATAATTTGAAAATTTCATCCTCACCTAAAACAAAAACAAAAACAATTTTTTATGATGAATATCTCTCTTAGAAATGATGCTGGAGTGGCTGTAAAACTCTAAAAATGAATAATAAAATATTTTTACATCATCTCTGCAAAGGATTATTGTTATAAAGTGATGCAGAGCAAAATTAAAGAGGTTTGATAACAATATGGTCAGGTGAGGATTTTGAAAAACAGTGCGTATTGAGCCAAAGGTCAAAAATATATGTATTTTGTCAAATAAAAGCAGACATGACTGTAGTCTTAAAGGACCAGTTCATTGCTTTGTACTGTCATGTTGAGGAGCTTTTCTCCTGAGCACCTGAAGACCCAAATTTGGGTCCTATGGGGCTGAAGAGGTTAAGGATGTCTGAAATGTTAAATTCCAATATGCTGGCTTGTTCCAAACAAAAAAAAGGGTATATTCCACTTTATGCTCCTTAATACCAATAAAGGAAAAAAGTTATAATCCAGTTCACGCCCTTTGTCCCCAAAAGTAAGGGAAAAAGTTATATTCCAGTTTAAGCTCCAGGTCCCCAAAAAGCACAAAATGCAGAAGAAGTTCATTAAAGCTCAAACGAATCTTTAACAAACTTGTGGGTGGAGTTGAATCGTGGTACCAAACACCCCAAACTCCCTGCAAAGCTGTGAGCTGTTATCTCTGGGTGGAGCTCCTCCTTATTTACTTTTGTTTATTCATGGACTTAATCGTGTAAAATTTCCCTTCCCTAGGATGTCATACTAATTGAATGATGACCAGAGTTTCTTCATTTTATAGTTATAATTGGGCATTTCTCCCCTTCCCTTTTTCTCAAAATGGCGTCTGCTGGTCTGTCTGCTGCTTCAAAATGGCGTCTCTGTGAGCTTTCCAAATATGGGCTTTCCCCTTCTGAGCCTCTTTCCCAGACGTGTTAGATTCACCTGATATTTAAAATAGACATCATTAAAGGATAAGTTCGGTTTTTTGACACCTGGACCTTATTTTTAGGATTAAATACGCTCGTAGACTCACCCAGACAATTTTAGCGGAGCTCTGGGCCGTTTTCGAGCAGTTTAGATCCATCCAACAGCGTTTTTTTCTCATGCCATAGTAGCAGACGGGGCCAGAAATCGAAGCCCTTAAATTAGACATTATCTGCTGCGAAACTCACTCATTTCAGCTACGTTTTATAAATGAATGGTCAATGTTATCACCATGTCAGCTCAACTTTGTTGTTATGGTCATCCGGGGCTTTACAAGGACGGGTAACTTTTGGTGACGTCATAGACAAGAACATGAGCTATTTGAGAGGAGGACGCAGAGGGAAAGAGCCAAACAGCTGGCCAGAGAACAAGCAACCACTGCACGTCCACGAATGGGGGCTAACTGGTGGTGTTGTTGTGGACATTGCACGGCAAACACAACAGAGGAGGAGTGCCTTTGCTGCTCAGAGTGGGACTTGAGACCAGAGGAAACACGTATTGATGCCCCCCAAAATACGATTTCTGGCCCTGTCTGCTACTTTGGCATGAGGAAAAACGCCGTCGGATGGATCTAAATTGCTCGAAAACGGCTCCGAGCTCCGCCAAAATTGTCTGGGTGAGTCTACGAGCGTATTTAATCCTAAAAATAAGGTCCAGGTGTCAAAAAAACAAACTTATCCCTTAAATAGGTATTTTGGCCCCATGAAAGGGAAAAACTATGTTTTATGAACCTTTCATGCATACTAAACCAGGTACCTTCAATAAGTCAGAAACCATTACATTAAAATATACTGTGTGAAAAGTGTAACTTCTACTTTGTGAACTCATAAGTGTGTGATGCTTCTAACTTGACAAAGCATATTCCAAGTAGATAAGGCCTATGTTGTGACACTTCTAACTAATTCATCCGGTGTGTGTGTGTGAGGATTATATAAGGCACATAATATGTAACATAAACTTATGAAACCATTAAGCATATAAGCTGAACCCCTTAATCCAACATTCCTTAGAATGAAGAATATTAGTAAAAATAGGTCAACTATGACACTGAAGATATATAAAAATAAACAAATGACAGTAAATATAAAAGTGAATCATTGATTACAACAATGATTATAAAATCTAATATGTAAGTAAATTAATGGGTATAACATTGATTTTGACAGTAATAGCACTGACCAAAACAATTGATTAACCAGTACACTTGTTTAAGACCATCAGTCATCAATGTTATGATTCCACAATTTATATGTTTTTAATGCATGTCCATTTTTCCTTCGTGTGCAACAAAATGCATCCATTGTGAAAATCCTCAAAACTGCTGCTTTATTGAACTAATGTCACAAATATTCATAGTTCTGCTGTTAGACATCTCTGTTTCTGAGGTTTGTGTTTCTGTAGTGTGCTGCTGTTCCTCCCTCCATCTTGATCTCCGTCTCTTTGATTGACAGAGAGTCCTGTGTCCCAGTGCCCCCTGCTGGTCACCACTGGAAGGAGGTGCGGCATGACAACACCGTGACATGGCTGGCCAGCTGGACTGAAAACATCCAGGGATCCATTAAATACATTATGCTCAATGCCAACTCAAAGCTAAAGGTATCCTGCCATTCTCTTAGGCATTACAAATGAGGGATTTGATAGACCAGGGATGGGCAACTTTTATCACCAAGAGGGACACAAATGACCTTTTTGTTACATATTGTTGGATACTTTCAATGAGGAAGAAAAGTATATGTAACTGATGAAAGATCTGCACTGTGTTGTGCTAATGGGGAATTATAAAGTGACTCTGGAATTCTCTCTTTGGCCACATGTATTCTCCTGCAAGAGGCAACATCTGACAAATACCTCCATGAACTTTCCAGCCTGCTCCAGATCCCACGCAGAGTATAAGTACCACATTTGTGAGACAGCTTGATGTAAAGTGCGCATTAGCTGGCTTAACAAAATCTAGGGAAATACATCAAAATATCATAGGGAACCATGCAGTTCACAAACTATAACATTAGATGCAAAGAGGGAACCAGATTAAAAGTTGGACACAAGGATGACGTCCAGGGATTCACTGAGAGGAGTGGGTGCAAAAGGACGAAACACAATTAACCACAGAAGAAGAATAAAAGGAAGGAAGGGCGTAACGGATAAGGTAGTCTTTTTGGGCTGAATCAGAACAGAAAATTACCAGGTAATTTTGTCTAATTGTAACAGCATTATAGAAAAATACAGGTGAATATTTGACCCTGTTACATATAGATGAACAAATATTGCAAATAAAAAACTGTCATTAAACTGTTTTACCAACATTTACATATTTTATCTCAAACATAAATAAGAATGCATCATTTTGTCAGCCTGACACAGAATTCAAGCCTGTTTAAGCTTCTTTTTAATGCACTTCAACTGTGTTTTAACCAGTTTTTAAAGCACAAATGCATATTCTTTATATTTTTTCCAAATGTGGTATTTACTGATGATTTATATTATATTCTAATGCTTTATTAAATATATTCTGAGACACAATTATCTCAAAGTAAATATTGAATGACTTTAAAAAACAAAACATAAACCAGCACTTTAAGTTTGGAGGAATATTTTCATTACTGTCCTAATTTGCATGACGGTGTAGTGGTTTCTAAGGCTGAATGAATTTGGCAGTTTTTTTGTGATGCTTTCTTCGTGTTTACAATTTGTTGATATTTTGGAAGTGAAATGTGGGCCGCATTGAGTGAGGTCTAAGGCCGTACGCGGCTCCAGGGCTGCCCATTGCCCAACCCTGAGAGAGACACTTTTCAAAATAACAAGTGGTTTAATAACTAAAAAAACAACAAAAGTGTATTAATGAAAGCCTTTATTAAAAAAAAAAAATGTCAGTTTGGAAAATGTTGGCATAAGTGAATCAAAATTGAGGGCAAATTTAAAGTGATTGTAGTTCATTTTTTCCTTTTTTTTTAATCTCCTATTCAGTTAAAGGAAAATATGAAGAGACAAATAAATCCAGCCGTTCTTTTTTATGCTATTATGACAGAAAAATATTGTAAATATTATCACTGACAAGACGGATAATGTAGCTGGAGATACACTTGCTGTAACTACACGGATGTGTATGCATGATGGCCATCACACATCCCCTGTGTCGATTCAGCACGTCAGTTGTGCACGTTGTTGATTAACGTAACACAGATGCGAGCTGCAGTCCAATCTATTCTATCAGCACAGTCGACTGCAAGTCATCAGTTAACACAGTTACTCCTTTCACACATACAGCGAGACAGTTCCGACAGTTCAAGAAGGAAAATATTGTAGAAACGGAGTTCAGATGATGCTGACGATGAGGTCTGAACACTGGTCATTAGTTGTCGACACATTTTTTGATCGTAATATTGATTATTGGTGTTTATTTTGTTACTTTTACTTGCAGAATTGATGCTGTTTGCAGTTTACTTCTAACACAACATTAAGCCTGAGGTCTAGTGCGCCCTCTAGTGGTGTCCTCCGGTAACATGCGTCACACACTGGGAAGTTTATCTGCAAGTGTATCTCCAGCTTTAAACGATTCAATGAAAGGAACCACTTAGGGCTGAACAATTTATCAATTTCTGATCAAAATCACGATTTCAGAGAAGAGTGATCATGTGATCGCCAAAGCTATAATTTTTTTCAGTGCTCCTGACTGACGCAGGATCTGTTGTGTCAACTATTTGCTAGTGGCGATGTTGTCACATGTCAGCGCTCATGTCCAAAACCATTGGCATGGCTGGCTTGCTTATTTAATATATATATGTATATATATGTATATATATATTTTTTTTTTGCATTTTATTTTAACTATTTTAACTTAACACAGTTAAGGATTTTTTGCACTACATTTTTTAAGTTTAGACAGTCAAAAATGGCTCTTTTAGTTCATCAGCTGTAATAACTGCCGTTGGTCAAGGACTTTAAAGAGTGTACATGCATATTTCTTGCTAATATAAACATTTGGACATTTTTACCTTTAGTTTTCATCCTTGCCTAAGAGTAATAGCTTTTAATGCTTGATGGTATGATGTAATTTTCTGTCACGTTTGTAAATGTTACTGTACACATTGTGAATATTACACTGAAACTTGATTCAAGGGAATTCGTGAATCGAATTGAAATCGCAATATCTGCCAGAAAAATTGCAATTTGATTTTTTCCTAAAATCGTTTAGGCCTAGAACGACTACTAATTGTTTTTTTGTTGTTGTGAAACAGAGAGTATTTGCAACATATTTTATGACATTATAGAATTAATTAATTCTTTTTTTTCTAAGTTTTAAGTGGGGTGTTGCAATAAGTGTGACATTTGTTTGTGTGCTTGTGTTTGTATGCGAATGTCTCCTTAGTCAGTCTCCGTTTCTAATTTTTCTCTTTGCTCACTCTTCCTTCTTTCCTTGCTTCATGTTTAAAGGTTAAGTTATTCCACTGTTTATCTCCATGACAGTATGCATGTGTGGGTTGTGTGTGTGTGTGTATGTGTGTTTTCTGATGCCGGGTTCTTTTGTTTTTTTTGGTTATAATAAAAAAACAGCAGGAAAACTCAGCCTTGTCTTTCAAGTTATATAGTTGTGCGTACGCGTTTGCTTTCTTTCGTTTCATGCCTGTATTCATGTCATGTTTGTTTGTGTTGTTTTTTCATCAACATCCAATCTCTTCCTTTTCTCCTTTTGAATCCAGGGAGAGAAGGACTGGGAGAAATATGAAGTTGCTCGGAAACTGAAGACATGTGTGGACGACATCCGTAACAAGTACAACCAGGATCTCAAATCTAAAGAAATGGGCAGTCGACAAAGAGCTGTGGCCCTTTACTTTATAGACAAGGTCTGCTTTTTATGTTTTAAGATTTTTGAAGTCAAATGCATTATTTGTGATATGCAAGTTATACTCTCAAACTCTGCCAGTTCTGTAAGTAAGCTGCAGTCATTTTTACTGCCACCTCCAGTGCAAACACTTTGTATCAAGAGCCATGTGGACATTAAAAATCAATGTGATGTCTTGATTGCCTGTTCTGCTGCCTCAGTTGGCTGGTAGATCCACAGCAAGGGGGAAAATTGATAACATGTAGCCATTTTCTCCCGCTGACCCCAGACTAACCATCCCATTTTGTCATTCTGCATTGAAAGAAATGACAGATTGATGGTGTGATTCCCTTTGGCCCATGACAGGGAGCACATGTGTAGTGTTTACTCTTAAGCTCTGTATTTTTTTATTATGCATGTCATTAACAACCATCTGATGTCTGTGTATTCTGACACCAAACAAAGCTGGCACTGAGAGCTGGAAACGAGAAAGAGGAGGGGGAGACGGCAGACACGGTGGGTTGCTGCTCGCTTCGTGTGGAGCACATCACACTTCACGAGCAACTGGATGGTAACGAATGCGTGGTGGAATTTGACTTCCTGGGTAAAGACTCCATCCGCTACTACAACAAAGTCCCCGTCATCCGAAGGGTAAACAGACACAACATGCACACAAAGACATTCTTAATCTCAACGATTCTACCTTTGTGTTAATGAGAGAATTTATTTATTTACCCCATTAGTCATCAAAGTCATGGTAGCAACTTTTCTTTTTGAGGGTCAATAGAGAAAAATAAAGCTTAAAGGTCTAATGTCCTGCAAAATCAGTTTTCTTTGCTTTTAATGTTTCAAGAAGAGGCTTGGAGAGCAGGAGAACGTGGCACCTGTTACTAAACCACTATTTCCTGTAAAACTGCGCTTTTTCCCTTTAGAGAAAATTCCCCTTCTCCACTCCCCCGCCTGTAACCTCTCCTCCCCCCTCCCTTAAGACATAATTTAGGCAGCCAATCAGCACAGCGCTCATTATGATAGCCTTCTGTAGCCTCTGCACCCCTTCAGATCCAAGTTTCTCCAAAAAGGAGGGAAAAGGAGCTACATCTGATTCTCTACAGAGATGAAATTTGTCTTTTTTGAATCAATGTAAATCAAATCCTTGCTTCATAAACACCAGATACATTATGCAAATGGTCAAACACACCAGGACATGGGACCTCTAAGATGTAAAATCAATTAAATACACACGTTAGCAAGTAAATAATAATAATAAAAAATATATATAAATAGAATAACAACAAACCAACAGCTCAAAAATTTCACAATATCATGATAATATGGAGATGGTTTTAGTAGTTCAGGTAAAAAGAAATTTAACTGAACTTTTCGTCTGTAGACAAATACAATTATTTATAGTCACACAAGCTGTTGCATACAAACAACATATTTTTTTTCTAATGCCTGAGTTTCTCAATTTCTGTTAAAAACTCCTCTTATTATTATCTGGATTTAAAGTAGTGGTAGTATATTCCAGTTGAACATTGCCCTGTGCATGAGAGCACTAAAATATAAATCTGTTGACAGAAGAAGTTGATTTGAAAGTTATTGTTCTTTGATTAGTGTTAGTTATGCTTTATCTACTGATAAAACGTCTGTAGCCCTTTCACAGTTTCGCAAAAGCTTTATAACGAAGCTAAATTATCATTACATCTCCAGATATTTACATATAATCAAGCAAGTATATGGTAGTTGTGTTCATGGTGCGATATAGCTTTTGGTTGATCGCAGAGGTCAGCAACACTCCCTTCTATTGCTGAGTTTGCATTCCCCTCTCTCACCAAAACTACGCCCCTGATACTACCTCTAAAGACGGGGCAAATGGGTGGTAGACTTTCATTCTGTCTTTGCTTCATTCAGAGCAGAGGTTGCTTTCGACATTCTTCATGTCCGTCATATTGATGGACAAAGTCTCTATTTTTCTACATGTTGTTTTAATGTTCTTTTTTTTAACCAATAACAGAGCATAACCTCAATAACAGCATTACAAATGACCATTAATAGTACCTGATGTGAAGAGGAGTCTTACAGTTAAGAACATACCTTTATGTTTATTCAATACTTAAAACATAAAATTCTTAATAGTGTGGAGTTCACAAAGGACAGCCGTGTACATACTCTGTTTTTGTTACAAAGCCAATCAGAGAGCAAGCTGGCTGAAACAGGGAGCTTAGAAGCCATGTCAAAGAGTTGATATTTGTTAAAAATACAAGCACTTAACAGTGTAACCTGTAAAATAAACATGAGAGACTAATAAGGAGAGAAGCTGGACAGAAATGACTATCGCCAGTGATGTTTTAGTAAGCTACCTGCCAGCCACTTGTGGCTTCGCAATTTCTTCTGGTGTTGTCTGCCATGCTTGTTTGCATTGAAATTGTGTTTGATCACTCAAGATTATTAGGTCAAATCCTCCTGAGGAAGTCCGCCATGTTTTTTTACACTGAAGTTGCATTTGACTGTGAGAGTTCTCTGATTGTTAGTAAGAGAGTCTGCATGTGTGTGGTGTCCTCTGTCTCTCTCTCTTTGCGGCACACCATACGCTGCAAGAACAAAACTGATACATCTTCCATAATTTGTCTTCATGCGGGCTTTCTCACAGTTTCAAAACTTTGACATGTGTACGAGGCCTTAGTCTGTGGTGGAGTTGGGATTGCATTAAACCTCGTGTGTTTGGCTGCTCTGTGCCTGAGTGTTGGATGGTAATTAAAACCAAACAGAAGATGCAAAAGCATGGACTGACACCTGATGTGTGATTATTTTTTTTTTTTTTAAACTATAACATATTAAACCTTCTGGTGTTGTATGATTTGACTAATTTTCTGGTTTAAAAAATGAAAAAATAGTAATATTTAACACCAAAACGAAAAAATCCCAATACATCAGAATCCCAACATCAAACTGGCACTTTAGAAATGTAATGGATTCAAATCTTGACGAAGGCATACTGTCACAGCTCTGGTAAACGGCAGTTGTTATTATTAAGACAATTTTTCCACTCAGTAAAAATGACCTTGGCAAAGTGGAAACTAAACAGGGGCTCGTTATATTTATAATAATAATCTAAGTTTTGCCCTTTGGGATTTGGCAGAAGTCCCTGCAGAGAAGGTCACCTGCATGAATATTGACATGCACGGAGCCTGAGGCAGAGAAAGAGAAACTGAGAGATGTCCACGGGGCACAGTTGTCGATTGAGTCCCTGTGGCTGTGGTGCTTTAATTTGTCTGTCTGTTAGATGTGGTGAACTGTCCCCCTGCTAATCTCTGCTTCTCTCCGAGATTACAGGTTCATGTAGATGAATTCATCTTCTCCTTTCCGGTCTTTTAAACAAACTGACTTCAGTGTCATACTGAGCAGAAGTGCAGCAGGTAAAACTGTTTGCTCCCTTCAATTTTTAGCAGGAGGTGGAAAGTAACTAATTACAAACCATGTGTTTGTACCTCTGTTTAACATTTTGTCACCCCACTCTTTTTTGTTATAACCCCTTCTCCTTGAAAAAAAAACATTTTTGTATATTATGTGGGAGTAGGTTGTTTGTTGCTTTGTACATAAATTGTGCAGTTTGAAAATGAACCAGATCAGTGAATTTTAATGTTTGTGATTTTAAGAATTGTGGATTTGTGTGATCTCTGTAACCAGTATTATGAATTATTATATTTAATTATTATCCCACTGGCTCCCACTTATCCCACTTATCCCACTGGCTCTTTTTTGCAGAATGAGTAGTAGTTAAATTGTACATTTATAATTATTGCCCCAATCCTCAGCACAGTTACTTAAATATGATAAAACCAGTTAACAGTGAAAATGTGGAGTGATTTGTGGTCCAGAAAGTGTTTTGCCTCGCTCAGAACTAAAATGCTTCTTAACATTGTATTTTCAACATGTTTTATGAGATTTCCAGCTTATTTTGTCACCTATTATCACACCAAGAAACTTGTTTTCATAGACCCTAACAATGCCACCCCATCTACCTGTATCTGTACTTGAATATTCCTTTTTATGATTCCCAAATAACAGAAATTTATCTCTAGAATTAATTTCTTGATTGAATAATCATAGTAGAATTACACTGTGAGACTTGTGAAGATGCACAGTGCACATGGTGTGATATCTTGGCCCAACTGTAGCACATTAATACAACTGATGGCAGGAGTTTCTTGACCCCTGTGTGCTGACTCATAGGGCACAAACACAGCAGAGCAAATGCAGAGAGAAAAGGGCAAGAATGTAAAGCTGTTTGTGCTCAAAATCAGAAGTATTGCCATTTACACTCATGTATTAAGTCATGGATACTGAATACTTGAATAAAGAATTGTTGCATCTCTAACATATATTAAAAGCAAATATTAATATTAAACAAATTTAGTAATCTGTTTAAGCAGGGTACACACTACAAGATAATCAACCCAAGTTTGGGCTCTGATCCTTGCTACCAACCAAAGTCAGCAACGGTATGATTATCTGGTGGTCCTAAAGATTATCTTACCTGAATATCCTCTGGTGTGAGGTATGCTTAGAGTCCAGACTTGAATTCATAAATATTAAACATGTTCACTATCTACGATCAGAAATAAGCCAAGCATTTCCTCTGTTTTGTCACATGGACTGAAATTAAGCCAATCAGGGAGCAAGCTGGCTGAAGCAGGAAGCAAACATAGCCATGACAACAAGAGTGAAGGCGAAGCACAGAGTTAGACGAATGTCAGAAATGAAGGACTGACTTTTGGGTCCCTCTTGTGGCAAAACACGAGCTGTACAGCATTACCTGTAAATTACTGTCCATACAACAAACTGATAAGGAGTGGAGCTCAGTGGAAATCACAACTGCCAAGGATGTCATAGGAGGCTACCTGCTGCCACATTTAGCTTCGATTCATCCTGAGGAAGCCCGCCAAGTCACATTTGACTGTGAGAGATTACAAGCTGTAAAACTGCGTTCACACCAAATGCGACTTGGCGACCAAGATCACGTCACCAACCCAAGTCACGTTGCATGACCATAAATACCTCATTTATGTCCCTGTTGCTCTATGACATCACGCCTGGTCGAGTTTCACCATGATATAATAGTATGTATTAGCTGACATTATTCCAACTATATCCTTTTCACTCATCTACCAACCACAAAACACTGCAGCTGCTGACCCTGCAGCAGCATCGTCTGTCAGCTGTACCTCGAGTAGGGAGTTCTCTGTGTTCCCGTCTGGGCGAAACTAATGCAGTCACTAACTAATGTTTTCCACACGCACATGGATTGTCACTCTGTGAACAATAAAAACAGTCCTTCACAGGTACCGTCACATACCCACACAATGCTGACCAGGTTGCCCAGATTGCGTCCGTGGCATTGCAGGAGGGTAAACCCCGCCCCATTGCGGCTGTGCATTGACTTTACATGGAGAGTGGTTGCCCAGGTCGCCGAGTCACGTTCGGTGTGTAGGCGGCTTAAGAGTGAAGACCCTGATTGTTGGTGAGAGAGTCTGCATGTGTGGCGTGCCCTGTCTATCTTTTTGTGGCACACTACAAGAACAAAACTATCGTTAGTCCATCGTTATTTGACTTCATGTGTGGGGTGTCTCAAAGTTTAAAAACCTTTGTGTGTGCCAGCCCTTAGGTAATCTTTTGATTCATACAAGATGCATGCTTGTGGACATTCCTATGGTATTGTCAACACGGCCTCTTAGACAAGTTTTCATGCTGTCATTTATATTACCAGTTCACATAAATATCAACCTTACAGATGTCAACATTGTTATTTGAAAGTAAAGAAAGCACTGTAATTAGATTACACAGTAGAACAAATCCTGATATTTACCGACAGCTGCTGGTTGGAAAAATCCAAGATAAAAAAAAACTGTTCGAAATCCTTTTTTCAAACCTTGTTGGCTTGTCTGCTGACTGTCTAACAGCTGTCATTTTTACACGGGTCCATGTGTGCCTATGTAAATTTCCTACCCATCCTCTGGTGTCAGCCCATGCTATCTTCTTTTCCAGAGTCAGAGAAAGAAATCTTAGCACCTGACAGCCTAGGTGTGTTGTTTCTTGGCAGAACATGTAAGTATTCAAATGAGTTCATTCAAAGGTGATACATTAGCTCAGATTAATTACTCCCTTGCATAGTTTTGCATCATCAAGTTCCAGGAAAATTGGTAAGATGCTGCTAAAGGCTTGTGTGAATGAGACGAAAGAGGAGAAGGAGGGATTTATTTATTATTTTTTTAGCTTTGGTTCAGTAAACTGTTCTGTCTGCTTGTTCTCTCATCCATCTGTTTTTCTAACAGAAAGTATATGAAAATGTAGTATGTACACTGCCTGGCCAAAAAAAAGTCGCCACCACAAAAAAAGATCACACACTGATATTTTGTTGGACCGCCTTTAGCTTTGATTACAGCACACATTCGTTGTGGCATTGTTTCAGTAAGCTTCTGCAATGTCACAAGATTTATTTCCATCCAGTGTTGCATTAATTTTTTCATCAAGATCTTGTATTGATGATGAGAGAGTCTGACCACTGCGCAAAGCCTTCTCCAGCACATCCCAAAGATTCTCTATGGGGTTAAGGTCTGGACTCTGTGGTGGCCAATCCATGTGTGAAAATGTCTCATGTTCCCTGAACCACTCATTCACATTTTGAGCCCGATGAATCCTGGCGTTATCATCTTGGAATATGCCCGTGTCATTAGGAAAGAAAAAATCCACTGATGGAATAACCTGGTCATTCAGTATATAACCCCTGGCAAAAATTATGGAATCACCAGTCTTGGAGGATGTTCATTCAGTTGTTTAATTTTGTAGAAAAAAGGCAGATCACAGACATGACTCAAAACTAAAGTCTTTTCAAATGGCAACGTTCTTGCTTTAAGAAACACTAAAAGAAATCAAGAAAAAAAATGTGGTAGTCAGTAACAATTACTTTTTTAGACCAAGCAGAGGGAAAAAAATATGGAATCACTCAATTCTGAGGAAAAAATTATGGAATCATGAAAAACAAACGACCAAAAGAACACTTCAACACACCACTAGTACTTTGTTGCACCACCTCTGGCTTTTATAACAGCTTGCAGTCTCTGAGGCATGGACTTAATGAGTGACAAACAGTCCTCTTCATCAATCTGGCTCCAACTTTCTTTGATTGCAGTTGCCAGATCAGCTTTGCAGGTTGGAGCCTTGTCATGGACCATTTTCTTCAACTTCCACCACAGATTTTCAATCGGATTGAGATCCGGACTATTTGCAGGCCATGACATTGACCTTATGTGTCTTTCTTCAAGGAATGTTTTCACAGTTTTTGCTCTATGCCATGATGCATTATCATCTTGAAAAATGATTTCATCATCCCCAAACATCCTTTCAATTGATGGGATAAGAAAAGTGTCCAAAATGTCCATGTAAACTTGTGCATTTATTGAAGATTTAATGACAGCCATCTCCCCAATGCCTTTACCTGACATGCAGCCCCATATCATCAATGACTGTGGAAATTTGCATGTTTTCTTCAGGCAGTTGTCTTTGTAAATCTCATTGGAACGGCACCAAACAAAAGTTCCAGCATCATCACCTTGCCCAATGCAGATTCGTGATTCATCACTGAATATGACTTTCATCCAGTCATCCACAGTCCAAGATTGCTATTCCTTAGCCCATTGTAACTTTGTTTTTTTCTGTTTAGGTGTTAATGACGGTTTTCGTTTAGCTTTTCTGTATGTAAATCCCATTTCCTTGAGGTGATTTCTCACAGTTCAGTCACAGACGTTGACTCCAGTTTCCTCCCATTTGTTCATTTGTTTTGCTGTGCATTTTCTGTTTTCAAGACATATTGCCTTAAGTTTTCTGTCTTGACGCTTTGATGTCTTCCTTGGTCTACCAGTACGCTTTCCTTTAACAACGTTCCCATGTTGTTTGTACTTCGTCCAGATTTTAGACACAGCTGACTGTGAACAACCAACATCTTTTGCAAAATTGTGTGATGATTTACTCTCTTTAAGGAGTTTGATAACTCTCTCCTTTGTTTCAATTGACATCTCTCGTCTTGGAGCCATGATTCATGTCAATCCACTTGGTGCAACACCTCCAAGGTGTGATCACTCCTTTTTAACTGCAGATTAACAAGCAGATCTAATCTGATGCAGGTGGGAAAGGAAATTGACAGGGTGATTCCATAATTTTTTCCTCGGAATTGAGTGATTCCATATTTTTTTCCCTCTGCTTGGTCTAAAAAAGTAATTGTTACTGACTACCACATTTTCTTTCTTGATTTCTTTTAGTGTTTCTTAAAGCAAGAACGTTGCCATTTGAAAAGACTTTAGTTTTGTGTCATGTCTGTGATCTGCCTTTTTTCTACAAAATTAAACAACTGAATGAACATCCTCCAAGACTGGTGATTCCATAATTTTTGCCAGGGGTTGTATTCAGGTAGTCAGCTGACCTCATTCTTTGGGCGCATAATGTTGCTGAACCTAGACCTGACCAACTGCAGCAGCCCAAGATCATAGCACTGCCCCCACAGGCTTGTACAGTAGGCACAAGGCATGATGGGTGCATCACTTCACCTGCCTCTCTTCTTACCCTGATGTGCCCATCACTCTGGAACAGGGTAAATCTGGACTCATCAGACCACATGACCTTACTCCAGGACAGTTCTTAATCCAATTTTAGTAGTTTCTGCAATCTCCTTAGATGTTTTCTCTTCTTGATGCATGCCAATGATTTGACCCTTTTCCATGAACACAGGATGTGTCTTTCCACATGGTTGTTTAAGAAATGAGAAGCTACTCATTGCATCAGCTGGGGTTTAATAACTTGTTGCCAGCTGAAAGACGATCGCCCATGCGGTAATTATCCAATAGGAGGCTCATACCTATTTGCTTAGTTAAATCCAGGTGGTGACTTTTTTTTTGGCCAGGCAGTGTATTTATTTAAGCCATCTGTAAATCCAACCTAGTGATGTGCATCCAAAAATCTGCATGCAAAGTAAAGAGAATGAATTTAAAAAAAATACAGAAATGCATTAGAGCTGCAAAATAAATCACATTGATATTAATTGCAACATGAGGATTTTGCATCAAACACTAAGGGTGCTTTTAACTACTCCTCCTCCACCCATCGTATTGCCTCTGGTGTACTGCAGGATTCTATTTGAAGTCCGCTTTTTTTCTCTATATATATATGCTTCCACTTGGTGAAGTCATTCATAACCATAATCTGTCTTTCTACTGCTATGCGGATGACACACAGATATACCTCCCGTTGAGACCTGGTGACCCTAAATGCCTAGCAGCTTTTTTTAACTGTCTCAAGGACATCAAAAGTTGGATGGCCCAAAGTTTCCTGCAACTAAATGAATCCAAGTCACAAATTATATTGTTCAATTACCCAAACCCAAATATCACCCAGATCACCAGCACCCTTGGTCCACACTCTGCCAATATCACACCATCTGCTAGAAATTAAGGTGTAATTTTTGACTCAAACCTCTCCTTCGAACAACACATCAAGAAAACAGTCCAGTCATGTTTCATCCAGATCTGGTCCATCTCCAAAATCAAATCCATCCTTCCCCCTGCTGATTTAGAAAAGGTTATTCATGCATTCATCTTCTCCAGATTAGATTATTGTGACTCTCTCCTCTCCGGTATCTCCGACAAATCACTCTCCCGCCTCCAACTGGTCCAGAACGCAGCAGCTAGGCTTTTAACTGGTTTTAACAGATGGCATCGCATAACTCCTGTTCTTGCTTCTCTCCATTGGCTCCCTGTCCATTTCTGAATTGATTTTAAGATTTTACTGATCACTTTTAAGGCTCTTACAGGTCTGGCCCCAACCTACATTTCTGAATTATTGACTCATTATGAGCCAGCCCGCAGCCTCAGATCCTCTTGGCTGTTCCAAAGTCGAGGCTTAAGACGAAAGGTGATCGAGCCTTTTCTGTCAGGGCTCCTCGACTTTAGAACGCCCTGCCCGAGGAGATAAGGCGAGCTGAATCAGTGACATCTTTTAAATCACATCTTAAAACACACTTTTTTAGACTCGCCTTTACATGATCCTTTTATTGCTCACATACATTATTATCCATGTTAGCTATTTATTTTATCTACATAATTATTTTACAATTACTTATTTAACTATTTTTAAACTCTTCTGTTCTTACTCTCCTCACTTGTTTCTCATTGTTTTAGTCCTGTTTTTACCACATTTTCATGTTTTTAATATACTCCTTTTAATCGTTATCATTTCTCTTCTACTTTGTTTTATGTTTTTATTTATCTTTCCTCTTTTAATCATCCTCCATCTACCCTCTCCTTTTTCCATCTTCCTGATGTGATGCCATCATCTATCATCTATGATCTAACAACTGTCATCAATTTATGTATCTATAAACCTATTATCTATCAATTGTCTTATTGTCTCCTTATCATTATATATAAAACAAATATGTCAGCTGTCTCCATCTCACCAGTTTACCATTTTCTTTCCTTTTGCTGTTTTAATTAACATGACCCTCTGTGCCTTTTCCTCTGACTCTTTCGGTCTCTGTTGACCTGATGGTTGATTTTGTTGATTTTATTGTGCTCAAAGTTCTGCCTTTTTTGCTTTTGTTCTGTCTGTTAAAGCACTTTGTAAACATCTTTTTTAAAGGTACTATATAAATAAAGTTATTATTATTATTACTTTTGCACCTACTACATTTGGTATCACGTTTCCACCAAATGAACTCTGGTTCGCTTTCGTAGAAAGTTCGGTTTGATTGAGCTGGTGTGAAAGCTCACACTAACTCTGGTCTGCTAATAAACAGGAGTCATGGTTCACTTCCAGCCAGAGTTCAGTTCAGGGTGGGTGTGAAAGCCACCTGAACCAAACAAGGACCAACAAGACAAGCGTACCAAAAGGGAGAGAATTGTGGCTTGGATTTGGCTGAATATCACAACAGAAAAGCTAATGCAGGCTAGCATTAGCATTGCTGCCACTGCAGCCCCCGGTCCTCTTGACAGGCTAACATCTACAAATCTGCTCACAACATGTTGACATATCACCCTAGTCAATAGACAAGTGCCATCCAAAGCTGTCTAAAATGCAGATTTATCTTTATTATAGGGCAAAGAGACTTATGAAATGCTTTATGCTGTACAATATTATTACTTGATGCCAGTTACATATTTCATAATGCATTGTTGGGTCGGATGGCAGGAACTAACATTGCAACTACGGCCTCAAATAGTGGTGGGAGGCTCGATTACACATTTTACAGGCTTTGGTCCGTCTGACCAGGTACAGTTTTAAAGCAAACCAAACAAAGAGAAAAATTAAACAATGTTCCAACTTCACCCCTGAACCGAACAGAGTCTGCTGAATTTTAGGTCTGAAAGCAACGTAAGGCTGTAGTTGTTTAAAAAAAAAAAATCCTGACCTAAATTACTCCTGCACACAGACCAATCAGTTCGATGTTGGTTTGGAGAGGGACATCTCTGTAAATGTGCCTTGTTGTATTCAGTCTCATATGGAAAGGTCTACACCCACCAGCCACTTTATTAGGTAAACCTGGTTAAATCCCAATTAACACAAATAGGGATGGGAATTAAAAAAAACAATTCCAGTTGAAAAACGATAATGACTCCCTTAAGGAATCAATATCATTGGTCTTTTTGCTTATCAATTTCCTTATCCGTTCCTTTCACTTCACTGTCTCATCAGAAGCAGTCAGCAGAAAGGAAAACAAAGAAGTCAAAAAGCAAGGCAATATTACTAGTGGCATATGTTCGAGATTGTTGCCACTGAAAACCTATGTACCGACATTGGCCCACACAGAAAATCAGCAGGAATTGATGGGGGAACTGCTAAAGAACCAGATCAATAATCAGAATTGTAATCATTGGTATCAATAAAGTCTAAAAATTCCCATCCCTAATCACTAAAAGGTTATTACCTAATCAGATGGCACCTCCACACTTTTAGGCACATACACACTGTCAAGACAACCAACTGCAGTTTAAACCAAGCATCATAACAGGGAAGAAAGGGGATTTTAATGTGCACTTATACTGTCCACTCCTTGCTATGCCAAAGCGCGTTTTCCCCCCTTTAATGGGACGTTTGTGTAGAATGTGCGCTCTTTTTCTGGATCGAGCGCAGTCCACTTCCCTTTTCCTGGGATGCTTCCACATTGTTAAGCACACGCACGAGCAAGACTGCTCCTATCAGCGACAGCTCATCAGTGGACCTCTTGTCATTTATATTAGCTGATGTTTGTGGTTTTAATCTTGTGTGACTGCACCATGTCCAAAACACATTCAGTTAAAAAAAAACTGGTCAATGTAATGCTTTATGCAGCACTTTTCTCAATTTTGGCTGGATGAAAATCCACCCACACTGTCAATTTGGTACGATTAATTGTGGTCTTTTCTTCCATATGAGAGAATATCACATGTACTACAATGAACATTGGATTAATTTATCAGGGAATGTTCCCCCCTCAGTAAACATTGAGCAAATGAATGGGCCACAGTAATCTGCTTCGCAGTGGACTGACCAGCATACTGGTTTATCATTTGTCCATATATGTATTCGATTTGTAATCTTCTGTAATCATTATTCTGTTTTTGTTATCCATTTACTATGCATTTCATCCCTATGTGTATTGTGTTTGTGTGTAAGTTTGTATATGTGTGTTTTTTTTTTTGGTTTTTTTTGTTACATAGTTTTGTCAAATATGTTAATTATCAACGCGAGTTAATGAACTAATGCCGGGTCAACCGTATAAGAAAGTTATGAATTTGACATGTCTGTGTGCAGATTGTATCCTGCACTCCTTGCATGAACTGTGTTGATGGAATAATACATAAAGAGAAATTTCAAAAAAATGGAATAAATCCAGGGTAAACTAGAAAGCACTCGGAGAGTGCAGACCACCGCCAAGCGCCACAGTTCCTCCTATTTGTCATTTGCACCATAAATATTAGTCCCACATTTATTTTGACTATATTTTTAGATTCCTTGACCATGAAAACATACCATTGGCAACTGAATTCATAATGATATCAACATTAGTTCAGCAGTTATTCACGAAAATTGCATTTTCCGTAATGGCGGTTTTCTTCTGGATCTAGTTCCACAGCTTTTGAAGATACAGCAAATCCGTTGGCATATTCCAGATTCCACAGTTTCTTGGCTATATAATGGTGTTTGTTGTGTGTTTGTAGCTTCATTTGTTCTCTTCCTATGATGAAAATTCCGAAGGTCCCCTATTTTTTCATATTCTGGATCATAGTATCCGGAATTATTCCTTTATCTGGATCAGTCTTTGATATACCGTAGAGCATGTTAGAAACTTGTCCTGTATTTTTTTCCCAAGGGTCCTGACCATTATTTGTGGAGTTATATGCAGAAACGTCGAAAATGGCCCGATCCCCTATTGTTAAAGAATCCTTTAAAAAATTCCTGGATCCAGACAGAGATCCGGATCGCTTCCAAAATCTAATCATTTGTTCCTTATCCCAATCCGGACATTCCCTGAAAATTTCATCAATATCCGTCCATAACTTTTTGAGTAATGTTGCTAACTAACTGACAGACAGACAAACAAACTCTCCCAAAAACATAACCTCCTTGGCGGAGGTAAAAAAGCATTTCCTTGACTCACACGGGGTCCTCTGATGAAAAGTGTCCCTGTTTTTGCACGTGAATTTGAGTTAAAAACAGATCTGTCCTGTAAAAGTGTTTACATTTTCAGAGTAGGTCAGAAACAGGTCAAGGACCAATCGATTAGATTTTGGTGGTGATCCAAATCTAGATGCAGATCCAGAATTGTATTTAAGGATTTGTTAATATTACGAGAGAGGGCAATTTTCCACATTTTTGCTAATGACTCAATAAGTTCTTAATGGATTTAGATGACATTTTCAAGGAATGTGGTACATGGCACAAGGGAATAGTGATTAGACTATGATGACAACTTGCCCGGCAGTGTTGAAAGTGTGTTCTCAGCGCACTTCTACTCTTAAACACATTGTGAAAAAGGCCACAGTTTATGTCCAGAGTGATTTAAGAACATTGACCCATTTCTGTCCTAAGCAGAATGATTAGAAATAAAAAATGAAATTCACGAGACCTCCATGCTGCCTACTGAAAGACATGCACACCAATGCACACACATACACAAACACGTCACCACACCAATTAGGCGAGCTCACTTTGGTTGATTTACATTTCCTCCCAGTGAGGCATTTTGCACTTTACTTTTATCTTCACTTCATTTCCCTAAGGAAAACAAAGTGTGAAACTGCTGAAAATGCCAGTGTGCTTTTATAAAGCTACACATCTGTTCTCATTAATTGCTGTCTTGCATATTTGACAAGTTGATTCAGGAAGAGCGCTCCTGTGGCAGCAGTGGCATTGCTTGAGGTATCAACAGTCATTGTATCTTCTTCGCTCTCAAGAGGGTCTTTATGTCTTCTTGTATTATAATATTTTCTCCCTGAGAGTTAAGAAGAAGAATTATTTTTCTTAATGTTGAACTTATGTTAATATTAGTGCTGTTAAGGGCTTTGAACAGAGCTACCCTATAATGAATGCTGGACTTCAACTCAAAAGTCTTTTTTTTATTATTATTATTAATGGCAATGCACTGTAATGCCTTGGCAACTGAAGTTTGTGTGGTCTGGCAGGAAGGACTTTCTCATGCTGGACTTTGTGGTTTACCTTGATGTGATGTGAAGATGTCAAAGCACTACATGCAGATTACATTTTGTTTTACATCATCTTCATCTTTAAGCCTGAAAAGTTTGCTTGATGATCCCCTTTTTGGTACCAGTATAACATCATTCTCACCCTTTTTGTCATTTTTTCTTTCCTGTTAAAACAGCAGCTCCTACCCCTCCACACAAACTGTATCTTCCTCCTTTCTGCAAGTCTACATGTTATCAACCCTGTGGCTTGTCACTATATTAACTAGGAGTGTAACAGTTTTAAATTTTTCCAGAACTGCCTTGGTTCGACCATCAAGGTTCAGTGCATGCAGATCCAACAAATACATTAAAAGGTAGAAAGAACTCTGAGCACACCACAGACCGTTATGTGTTACAAGCAAAGAGGGTAGTGCTAATCATCTTCGCTCTTTGCTATTAGTTTTGGATTTAGTCAGGCTTGCCTACTAGGAGTTGACTGGGGGTTGGGTAAAACTGTGTGCAACTGCCAGCAACAAGTATCTTTCCTCGCCGCTGTTCCGCTTCTTTTACCTCTGGGTGATGGTGTGTGAAGCTGAGGACACACTACAACATGTTTTGCCAGATTCCCAGTTGGGCAAAGTCTACACCACTTTGCACAGACAGGACAGTTGGCATGGCTAGTTGGCACAAGAATCTGTTACTGTGTCAGGGAAACAGATCCAACCCGACCTCAGTTGCAGTCAATGAAACAGATTTGAAATTTTTTAGCCAAATCTGGATGCAATCAGTAACCTTGTGCAGCCGCTGGACCTGCCTGATTCAATGTCTGTAATCATGCAGATCCATCTTGCCAAGCTCCAACCTGCAACATTTGTGTTCGGCCCAAAGTAGGACAGCCCAATCAGAGTCTTCTAGAGCAGAGAGAGGTGAGGGAGATGAGCGAGACGTACAGAGTTCAGCATAGATGCTAACAACTTCAGCAGCAGTTTTTTCAAATTTTGATTGCATTTCTTTATCAAATGAAAAACAAATAGCACTACAAACATCTCTATAATTAGGATATTTTCTCTCAACTACTGACATGTTTTGACCTAAGTTTGTGTCACGAAGTGGCTCACATTCTGTAATGCAGTATTGCCCGCCATTATCTGATTGGCCTGTAATGAATGTGAGTGCTTGCAAAGCTATTAACTGGAACAAGAAGGACGTCCTTCTTGGAAGTGAGAAATTCCGACCAAAGGGGGCGTTCACAGTGACTTTATCTAATTTGCAACTCAGACTATCCCCATTCCGAGATCAACTGGAACGCACCATTTTGCTGTAACTCTACACTTCCAATTTAGATTTTCATAACTAATAATCTGAATCTGTGCCTATTGATGGCATCAATCTGGAAAACATGCTTCTAGTTTAAATAACGGGGAGAAATCAAGACATATTGATCTGGAAGTATTTTTCCATTTTCTGTCAAACCAAAAAACATACTGAATTTTGACAAAAACTGAGATACAAACTGTAAGATGAGCTCTGTGAAGCATCACACTCCTAATAAACGCCATTTTGATTTATTTTTGCACTTCAGCATCCTTTAACCATGCTTTTCTTGTCTGTGTATCTCTTCAGGTATTTAAGAATCTTAAATTGTTCCTGGAGAACAAGCAAGATGGGGATGACCTCTTTGACCGTCTGAATGTGAGTTCCTCAGTATTTGCCTTTACATTTACTGTATTTCATTACAGTTTTTGCTGCTGAATGTGTTTGATATGAAAACTTTTGGAAAACATTTCAAGCTGAAGCATTGCATTTCTGTTAAAGGAAATATTCTTCCAAGGTAATGTAAAATGTGTGAGAATCTTCCCCAAGGTGTGTAATGATGAAAAGACATAAAAGAACTCTGAAAGGAAGACAGACGTACATTCCTTTATTTTTCTAAAGACAGAAAGCAGGCGCAGGGAAAAAGCAGAGACTGAATTGAAAGGTAAGCGAGATGAGACTGAATGGGCATGAGCCATTGGTGTGGAGACATGAAAGGACTAAAGTGAGGAAATGGTAGATAGGAAGAAGGGGAAGAATATTGGAAGCGTGGACACTGAAAGCAGAGAGAAGTTTCAAAAGAGAGAGGGGATGGACTCTGGCAGATAAAAATGAAACTGCGCCACTGAAAATTGAAAGTGAACATGCTGGGTGAATGAATTTCCACACATTGAATTCTGGTGTCCTCTCAACCTCTCCATCAAGCTGCAGGAAACAAGGAGGGCTCTCAATGGTGCAGTTAAACCCATGGTTTGTTCACAGCAGGAGACACATGGCCTTTCAGTGTGCTCTCAGTCTTTAGTCTGTTTTAGCTGCTTTATTCGTCTGTTTGAGATTTCACCCAAGGCAGACAAGAGTATAGGGATGCATCAGTCTAACTCTTGTTGCCCTGACACCTTGGCTTAAAGGGATAGTTCGGGATTTTGGAAGTTGGGTTGTATGGCGGATGAAGCATTAGCCTGAGCACTAGCCAGTGTGTTATAAAGGAGGGCGTATTATATATGAGAAATTACGGTAGTTTTGGATAAATACCTGAAAGAAGGGTCACGCACACAAGATCGTAATGTCTAATCTGAAATAATAAAATTCATCTGTAAATTTTAAAATCTTGTTATGTGTTTAAATGGACGGTTGCTGTCAACAGCTAATCAGTCAAGAATGGCAGGGGACCCTACTGCATGCATTTCTGATCATTTTTTATTCATCAATAATTCATGCACGGTGTCAGAGCCATGAGGATCAGCTTGATCAGATGATTTGATGAAGAGATTCTCAAGCAAGAGGTCACAACAAGACGTCATACGTTGCAAACATTATAGAAACCCTAATTCCAGTGATGTTGGGATATTTAAATAAAAACAACTTAAATAAAAACAGAACACAATCCTTTTTGACATTTATTCAATTTTATTCAATTGAAGACACTACAAAGACAAGATATATAATGTTTAAACTGATAAACTTTATTTTGTTTTTGCAAATATTCACTCATTTGGAATTTTGATGCCTGCAACACCTTCAAAAAAAACCTGTTCATCAATGTGTTCCATCACGTTTCCTGTAAACAACACTCAAGAAGCATTGCTCAACAGTCAAGGGTTTAGGCTGTCATATTTTACACTTCATATTGTGCTACACATTTTCAATAGGAGACTTAATAGTAGATGTGATCAGCTGTGTTAACTGGCAGTGGTTTTCTCAAGTGTTCCTGAGCCCATGTGGTAACATCCTTTACATAATGATGGTGGTTTTTAATGCTGTGCCACCTGAGGGATCGAAGGTCATGGGCATTCAGTGTTGGCTTTTGTCCTTGCCACTTAAATGCAGAGATTTCTCCAGATTCTTAGAATTATTTAATGATGTTATGGACTGTTGAAGATAAGTCCCTAAATTCCTTTCAGTTGTATATTGAGGAACATTGTACTTAACTGTTGGACTATTTGCTCCTGCAGTTGTTCACAAACTGGTGAACTGTGCCCCATCCTTGCTTGTGAACGACTGAGCATTAGTCATCCATAGTAGCTTATTAATAGAAATTCTTTTAAAAGGTTAAGATTATCACAAACGACAGAACATGTAAGTTTCATAATTGTTGTCAGTTACAGACCTTTTTATCAGCAATGATCCAAAACGCAGTGAAAAATCCCAAAAGCTTTTTGTTAAGGCAACCACCAGTGTAATACTGACTTTCACGTTTGCTTACAAAAACATCATCCCTGCACACTATAAAAAAAAAAAAAATTCTAGTGTTGTTTTTACACATTGGGGAGGAAGCATATTAAAGTAATGTGTTGTTGCATTAGAGGAAGGCTGTTAGGAAACACCGTAACTGGAATGAACATAAGGATAGTCTGAAAGGCAGCAACTTGTTGGTATGTGGGGATTGACAGGTCGAGGGAAGATCGAGGCAGGAGGGGAGGCAGAGGAGATGGAGCAATTGCAGGAGGGAGTCCTGTGCTGCTGCTCTTTGCCCTCCAGTGTGTCAGGAAATGTCAGGATGTGTTGGAGGTGGAATGGTAATGGCTGCTGTGGGCCGGCCGGATTGACACAAAGAAAAGGCAATGGCACTGAGAGAGCAGGGAGAAAAAGAGGGGGAGTGAGGCGTGGTAGAGTTGTAGGAAAGTGACAGCAGGTCCAGGTTAGGGGGGGTTAGGATGGGGAAAGTGGCTGGAAAAGGGTAGGATGTGAAGAAAATGAGAAATGGGATGAAGGATGAAGGATGAGTAATAGAGTATAAAGTGGTTTTTTATCTTCAGACAGGCTTATTTGAAAAAGATGATGGATGCTGATTAATATAACAGTGTAAAATGTGGCTTCAAAAAACAAAATGATGAAAGTGTAAAAGGTTTGGGGTTGTTACAGAAAAATACAATCACCGGCTTCTGGTGTCTTACGATTATCTTGATCTGTGAGTATGTTCTTTTTTTCTTCTGTTGGCACAGTGAAATATCTGTTTTCACCTGTGTCTTTATTATTCATTTTCTTCATTGTTATCCAAAGTCAGTTGTTTGTAAAAGTGTCTTAAGAAATGGTGTTAAACTGAAATGTCACTTCACATGCCTGGATTTAGCTGTGGGAAGTTTCTTTTATTATTTTTCTTCATAAAGAAAGTCAAGAGAAAGAAGTTTAAGACCGCAATCAGACAAGCACTTTGTTAAAGCTTCTCAGAGGATGCAATATTACACTCAGACCAAAGTTTGGTGTTTTGGTCACGGTTTTCGGTGGCAACTGTGGCAATTGGGGTGCTTTTTTAATTTTATTCCGTTTTTCCAGAACAGTAAGGGGTAACTAAAGAAAAGCTGTATTTTTCCATTGCTAAATAATGTCCTTACTTTACTTCTAAGCAAAAAAAAAAATCTACAACATCATTCATGCAGTTTCTGACATTAAATGAAAAAATAACATATTGTTATTAGTTAAAGGGGTTGTTCATGTTTTTTGAAGTGAGGTTGCTAAAGGCCCATGGCACTAATAAATATATTTGCCAATAAAGCAACTTATTAACTCTTCCCGGGGGAAGATAGTCTGGTATGGAGCTGTTTCGTGATGCAACATATGGGCTAAATATCCTCCTGCCAGCAAAACGCTGTTTTCATCCTAAGCAAAACAGATGGTTACAGTACTCATTTCTGTCACTTGACGTGGGCCTTTGCCAACTTTGGCTTGATGTTTTGATGTGGACATCAGGATTACCCTCTCTGCAATAACAACACATCATGTGCCGGGCCCATTTTACCCATCAGGATTAGAAAGGTGCAGGAGTCCCACTTGTGACAGCAATCTGCCTCTGGGTTCATGGACATGGGCTTACAGTTTCTGTACCTGCACTATCAGGTCACTTGTGATCTCTCCTGCACCTCAGTTTCCACAACAGTTTTCCCATCCCTCTTTCTACCTGTTAATACATTAAAACAAAAGATCTTTCTGTGTGTACTCCGGTTCATAAAAGTATCCTTTTGTACCCACAAGTAATGACATGTTGTCTTTGGTCACTTGAAACAAAATCAATCATGTTTAGTTCAGTTTTAGTGAAGGTGGAACGTACCTAGCCAATATTTTGCATCAAGAACTGGTTCCAAACACAGGGGCTTTAACGGAACGGCTGAAAGGCTGTAAAGAATCTTACTGTGGAGTCTATTCGAGTCAACATTGTTTTTTTGTGTAGTTTCAACTCAAAAGTGGGGTAATAAAGAGGCTTTCGGTGGCACCATTTACTGCTATATGTTGGCTAGCATCAGTACCGAACTATCTCCTGTCAGAGGCAGATTTAGCAAGTTGTTTGATTGGCACATGTATATCCTTGTGCTGTAGAATTAGAGCAACCTCACTTAAAAAAACTGAACTATCCTTTTATGAAATATCAGCACATCGGATATTGGCAATAATCCAATAACACGGATCTCTTGTGGCTGGGGACAAATAAACTAACTAATAAGCAGAATTGTTGATGGAATTGATGTCAAGCAAACTGTATCAATTCCCATCCCTACGAATGATCTATGGTCAAGAAGTGGTTGGTAGCCTGATGGTTGGAGACCTCTATTTTAAAGAAAAAGTAGCTCTTCGATATTACACATAATGCAACATAATAATTCATTCATACGTTCTTTGCCATTATGGTTTTGCTTTAAAAAAAAGGAAAAAGGAGGATTGTGTTCTTTTGTGTGTTCACAATAACTCAGTGAGTTCAAACCCACACATCTGCTTGAGTTCTGTGTGCCAGATTTGAGCTAAAATAAAGGCATTCGTCAGAAAATCTGTCACAACAGGCTCTCCATCATTAGTTACTGTACACACACAAGCCAACTATTGTTTTAAGTTGAATGTAACCGCAGGGGGATTTCTTTAACCACATTTTTGTCAAATAAACGTAATTATACCCGTGGGAGAGTTTACTCCCTCTGAGCAGCTTTGTCTGGTACATTTCATTATTTTTCTTTTACTGTTTTGTTTCTCTACTACCCACTGTTGGAGGAGGACTTGTTTCTTCCAGACGACTGATGTGGAGAACATGTATACTGAACAATTCAAAACATATCATCATTGCTTCTGTAGACTCAACATTTCACCACAAATGAGCTAGCAGGGTGATTCTGGAAACCTCCAGGAAACTGAATCCTGAAGTACGCACAGCAAATAAGACCTGCAGTAATGACAGCTTTAATAAAGCTTAAGAAGATTACAGGGACGAGACCCACAAACACACACTCTGAGCACACAGAGGACATGCGGGAAGGGAGTTGGGGGGGTGTAGCCGCGATCACGCGACCCCCTCAGATTTGCACACACCCTCATTAGCATTGCAGGGGCAATAGCAGATAGCTCATTAGCAAGGCAAGCACGACAGCGATTGTGTGTACCTTTGAGCCCCCCCAGCTCATGCATGCACAGGTGTGTGTACACAAAAAGTCTCCCTCTGCCTCTTGATAACAGGCTACTGCAATTAGACGCACACATCCCAGCGACTGTGTGGCCCCGGACGTTGCCATGCTGACCTTGCCCTGATTAAACCGACCACATTATTATTGCAATCTTCATTACAATTATTTTGTTTTCTCCTGGAGATGCGAGCTCATTTCAGCAGCAGCTTGATCTGCATTTCTTTTTTCATGTTTGTGTGCTTTTATCTGTGTTTAGACATTCAAGTGTTATCTTTTTCTCCCAAGTCCATGTTGTTTGCTCTTCCTATCAGTGTATATCCAGGAAGTCTTCTGCTAATTTTGCTTTCACATCAGCTCTTATGCTGTTAAGTCTGTTTTACTCCCTCTGTGTTCTGGTGATGCTGCAGCCAATTGAAAGGAGCTCTAACTATCTAACCTAAGACTTACCAGAGCTATAACTTGTGATCATTTCTGCCAAAATGTCAGAGGGGGAAACAGTTCTGTAATATTTTTTAATCTCTTTCCTGCAATGGTTGGTGATAATGAATGCAGACATGGTATTTTATGAGTTGTATTCATCATGGTTTATAACTCTGGGCTGTGTGATACCACAGTGCTATCTAGTGGTGGAGTTTCTGAACAGCTGCTGGCTTCGTCCTGCCATAACCATGCATCTGTCCTGAACCTCACTGATGAGAATGTGCTGCTTTCTGCCTCTATGCTCCCCATCTCTCATTGCAGACAACCATGCTGAACAAGCACCTGAGCTCTCTAATGCCAGGTCTGACAGCCAAGGTCTTCAGGACGTACAACGCCTCCATCACTTTACAGCAGCAGCTCAAGGAGCTCACGAACAGTAAGCCAAACACACTCACTGTGTTCTGCAGCAGTTTAATATCACATACCTTTTGATTTTTAAAGAGAAAACGGGTAAGACAATATTGTTTATCTCAATAAAGGTGATATTAAGGGCAGCACGGTGCACAGCAGGTAGTGCACATGCTTTGCAAAAAGAAGGTTGCTGATTTAAACCTGAGTCAGTCAGAGCCTTAGGTTAATTGGTGACTCCAAATAGCCCTTTAGGTATGAATGTGAGTATGATTGTTTGTCTGTCTCTCTATGAGGGCTTCGTGCCGGTTCCGGTTCCTGAACCTAATTTAGAACCGGCCGGCATGTTCAGACCGAAAAGAAATTGGTTTGGAACCTGAAAAGTTCTGAAACACACTCACACTTTTTACATACGTCTTCTATGTCTCCTTATCATCAATAGTTGTTGCGTGCTTGATTGCTTGATAAAAACAAAAAAGCTTTAGTAAAGCAACAAACACTTTTGGAATATTGAAGCGATCCACCTTTTGCCGGTTGGTTGTTTACTTCTGCCTGAGTAACACAGAATAACACCCTCCCACTCTCGTTCCGCTTATACTGGTATTAACGTGGGCTGGTTTGCTAGAAAGCACCCAGGTTTTGAGAAGCCAGCACTGAACCAGGTCCAGAACCAGAACCCTGCCGGTGTGAAAGCTCTCTATGTGGCCCTGCGATCAACTGGCAGCTGGTCCAGGGTGTAGCCTGCCTCTCGCCCTGTGTCAGCTGGGATAGGCTCCAGCCCTCATGACCCCAAAAGGGATAAACAGTAAAGTTAATCCGTGGATGGAATTTTAATTATTAGAATTTTTTTCCATAATCAAGCAGCCCTATTGTACACTGTCATTGACACATTTACACACTTCTCTGTGGTCATGACAAAGAAAATGCACAGTGCTTAACAAATTTATTAGACCACCACTCAAGGTAAGGTACATGCCACAGCTACCCTTAATTAACAGCAGAATCATTTTTTTTTATGTTTCTGTAATGGTTAATACACCAGTATGTAATCATTATTGTTATCCATACATTTTCAAATTTACTGTTTGTTTATTCTTCACGTAACAAAGAAATACGTTCTAGAGGTCTGATAAACTGCTACTGAAGCTGTTAGCATCTATATGAATCTCTATATAAGCAGTCACTTCCTGATGTTGTCTCTGTCGTAGCTCCCACCTATTCCAGCCCTATAAGACGCTGATTGGGCCGAGCGCAATCGTAGATTGGAGCTTGGCAAGGTGGATCTGCCTGATTGCAGACATTGAATTAGGTAGATCAAGCTGCAATGCAAGGTTACTGTATATAAGCAAAGGCTCTGGTGATAATAAGTTTGGAAACATCAGCATGAAGCCAGTTTTCTGCATCCCTTGTTATTTAGATTCTGCTGTCAAGACAAGTATCTTATATTACAATGTAAGTCATAATAACTTTTGAGGCTGTAAAACTAAAGCAAAAGGAAGCTTTTTCACAAAATAAAAACTAAAGTTAACAAACAAACAAGCTCTAAAACTATTAGAAAAACTAAACAGAATCCAAAATGACAAAGCCAAAGAAAACAAAACTCAAACTGATGAAAAATGCAAACCTATTACAACCTTGTCAAGAGCCAAATGAGTGTAATTTCATCTTTCAGGGTCTGTACATGAATAAACAGCCATTGTCAGCCTGTCAAATTTGCTCTCAGTGACAATCGAAAAAGGAGGAGAAAGTGACACAACTATCTCTGTGTGAGGAAGTGTTGCAGAGGCAGCCAATGGGCCCCTGATAAGAGCCAGGCGGAGACACACAGCTCTGCTTACAGTGATAATGTGCTCCTGCCATGGCTGGAGAAACTGGTGGATGTCAGGGCATCTTAGTATCATGCAGGCTAAAAATAACAAATGTCAAAAAGTGTGGCAGTTTTATCATGGAGGCTGTCACACAGGCAGGCAGGTAATATGACCGTGATAAAAGCCAGACTGACAAAATGCTTCTGTATTTTAGCTACTGATACCTGTCTGGCTCAGAGAGAATAGAAGCCTATGGTTTTGAAAGCTTCTTGTTTGGGCTCAGCAATTTGGGCCATCAGTATATTGTTAACTCAATGGCAAAACATGATATATGAGGTGTGGCTATTAAATAATAGATAAAACCTTGTGGTTCACAGTCACACAGTGTTAGATATTAAAGGTTGTGTATTCATGCACAACTGTTGTAACTGTACTATAAGTGACGTCTTTTGTTCACAGTAAGCTTCTTACTGAAGTGCACAAGTTTTTGCTGAGGTTCAGAAAGTCATTAGCTTAAAAGATGACTAATTCGTTCACTTAAAACTTTCGGTGAAGTTGAACAAAACAGTAGCTGAAACCTTTAGCACATTGGCTGAGGTGTATGGGGAACACTGTATGCCGCGTGCACATGTGTTTGAATGGCACAAAAGGTTTGGTGCAGGCATAGAGGATGTCCAAGATGGTGAACGTCCTGGGCTTACATGCAACTTAAAAGCTTCTGAAAACATTCAACAAACTGAACAATTTGTGTGAAATGATAGACGACTCTTGACAAGAATGATAGCAGCAATGGTCTCCATTGATTAAGAGACAGTTCAGCAAATTTTTCAGGAAATGTAAACAAAATGCAGCAAATTTGTGAAGACATTTTAGAGCAAGTTGAAGGAAACTAGAGTATTTTAGGAGTCATTACATATGGTGAAGCCTGGGTCTTCCAATAAGACCCTGTGACAAAATGGCAGTCAGTGCATTGGAAAACACCATCGTCACAAAGGATGAAGAAAGCATCACCGAAAGCAGGGGTGAGTAAATCGGGGTACACACCGAAGGATTTTCTAAATGTGAAGAGATTTTTTATCTGTTAGAGACCCCACACATGAAGATAAAATCAGGCATTGAACAGTTTTGATCTTACTGTGTGTGGTGTGCTCTGATAATCTCAACACAGCACACCACACACAATGATTCTTTCCCACAACCGATGTAGAATCTAGTCCTCCAAGACAGAAATCTTGCGTGATCAAATGTTATGAAGAAGAAGAAACATAGCAACAACCTTAGCCATATGAATGTACAAAACCCAAAACCAGTGAAGTTGGCACGTTGTGTAAATCGTAAATAAAAACAGAATACAATGATTTGCAAATCCTTTTCAACTTATATTCAATTGAATACACTGCAAAGACAAGATATTTAATGTTTGAATTGAGAAACTTTATTTTCTTTTGCAAATAATCATCAACTTAGAATTTAATGGCAGCAACACATTGCAAAAAAGTTGGCACGGGGGCATTTTTACCACTGTGTTACATCGCCTTTCCTTTAAACAACACTCAGTAAACGTTTGGGAACTGAGGAGACCAATTTTTGAAGCTTTTCAGGTGGAATTCTTTCCCATTCTTGCTTGATGTACAGCTTAAGTTGTTCAACAGTCCGGGGTCTCCGTTGTTGTATTTTATGCTTCATAATGCGCCGCACATTTTCAATGGGGGACAGGTCTGGACTACAGGCAGGCCAGTCTAGTACCCGCACTCTTTTACTACGAAGCCACGCTGTTGTAACACGTGCAGAATGTGGCTTGGCATTGTCTTGCTGAAATAAGCAGGGGCGTCCATGAAAAAGACGTTGCTTGGATGGCAACATATGTTGCTCCAAAACCTGTATGTACCTTTCAGCATTAATGGTGCCTTCACAGATGTGTAAGTTACCCATGCCTTGGGCACTAATACACCCCCATACCATCACAGATGCTGGCTTTTGTACTTTGCGCCTATAACAGTCCGGCTGGTTCTTTTCCTCTTTGGTCCGGAGGACAAGACGACCACACTTTCCAAAAACAATTTGAAATGTGGACTCGTCAGACCACAGAACACTTTTCCACTTTGCATCAGTCCATCTTAGATGAGCTCGGGCCCAGCGAAGCCGGGGGCGTTTCTGGGTGTTGTTGATAAATGGCTTTCGCTTTGCATAGTAGAGTTTTAACTTGCACTTACAGATGTAGCGACGAACTGTAGTTACTGACAGTGGTTTTCTGAAGTGTTCCTGAGCCCATGTGGTGATATCCTTTACACAGTGATGCCGGTTTTTGATGCAGTACCGCCTGAGGGATCGAAGGTCACGGGCATCCAATGTTGGTTTTCGGCCTTGCCGCTTACGTGCAGTAATTTCTCCAGATTCTCTGAACCTTTTGATGATATTACGGACCGTAGATGATGAAATCCCTAAATTCCTTGCAATAGCTCGTTGAGAAATGTTGTTCTTAAACTGTTGGACAATTTGCTCACGCATTTGTTCACAAAGTGGTGACCCTCGCCCCATCCTTGTTTGTGACCATTTCAGGGAAGCTGCTTTTATACCCAATCATGGCACCCACCTGTTCTCAATTAGCCTGTTCACCTGTGGGATGGTCCAAATAAGTGTTTGATGAGCATTCCTCAACTTTCTGCCACTTGTGCCAGCTTTTTTGAAACATGTTGCAGGCATCAAATTCAAAATGAGCTAATATTTGCAAAAAATAACACAGTTTACCCGTTCGAACGTTAAGTATCTTGTCTTTGCTGTGTATCCAATTGAATATAGGTTGAAAGGGATTTGCAAATCATTGTATTCTGTTTTTATTTACGATTTACACATCGTGCCAACTTCACTGGTTTTGGGTTTTGTATATGTGTCTAGGGCGACAACTGGAAAACACAACATGCAGCATGGAAGTGGACATTCGAGAAGAGGGAGTGATGGTGGTTCAGGGAAAAAATCGTGGAGACAGCGTGAACACATGAGCTGGTCCTCCATTTCTGAGGTCCACCAAACTTTGTCTCAGGCCGGCCATGCTTGTTTTTAATTACACCTGCTTCCTTGTTCCTCAGTCAGCTTGCTTCTTGATTGACTACATTCCACATCACCATTCACGGAGTCATGACTTGGGAGTCTAGGGCTTTCCGCACACACATGAAGATTTTTGGTCGTAAATATTGAACAAGTTTAATATTTAAAATTGTCGACCCCGACCTGTTTTAGCACCGATTATCGGGACAAATTCACTCTTAACACACCTCAGACCACAGGATAATCTTATAGGATAATCTTATAAGACATAGGATAATCTTATAAGACATAAAATAATCTGGCATTTGCCGTCCTTGGTCGGGAAGGGGGAAAGTCGGGACAAAAACAGCCTGATAATCTTTATGTGTGTGCCCCGCTTCACTCATGGCCTGGGGGGTGGGGGCACATTTTGCCCTCCTTGGCTCAATGTGTCCAACCAGTCAGTTTGGAATTTCCAAATATTGCAACCATAAAGATAAAAAAATCTGGCATGAAGGAGTTTGGTCTGATTGCCACTATGTACAACAACATCTGCTGATACCAGTAATCAACATTTTAGGCAATTATCTGCTGATACCGATATTTGTTCTGATACTATCATTCATCCCTGCTTTTCATGTTTTTTTGTTGTTTTGACAGTTTACATTAAAGATTATAATGTAGGATCTGAATAGCTGAAGAAGTAGTAACAAAATGGACCTTTTTTTACTGTTTTAATTAACTTAGCTTTGTTTTTGATTTCAGTTTACTCACTTAACAAATCTGAGGTTTTTTTTTGGGATTATCCAGTCTTGGTATGATGATTTTTCTTTCTCTCCCCAAAGAATCAGACAACATGGCGGAGAAAATCCTGTCCTATAACAGGGCAAACAGAGCAGTTGCTATTCTCTGTAACCACCAGAAGGCGCCACCAAAGACCTTTGATCAGTCCATGGCTAACCTTCAGACCAAGGTGAGAGCAGCTGGACGGAGTTCATCACATCATTTCCCTAAAATGTGTTACCAGGGAGATTTGCATAAAGGCACAGACAGAGTTTATACAGATTACACATATGTACACTCAACAAAAATATAAACGCACGAAACCGTGTGAATGAATAAACAGAATGAAAGCATGCTGCAATTGCCGTAAATGACATCCTGGCACTCATGCCAATTTCATGCTTCCTCATGTTTTGCATCACCTGTGGCATGTTGACAAGTGACAAAAAGTCAACAAAAGTCACAAATAAATAATAGTTTTGGGCATGTTAAGAGAAAGGTCATCCTAACTTAACCTTTTGAGTTTGTGCGTTTATATTTTTGCTGAGTATATTTTGGATTTCATTCACTTCTTTTCTTGTTTTACACAGCTCTTAAAATTAAACTAATTTTAACAAATTTAGTTGCATACTTTCCTACTTTGCAGTTGACAGATTTGGTTTGTCTTAATGATTTTAATACATTTCGTTAATTGTAGTGATTAGTTTGATGTGATTATATAAATTTCCTATTGTTGGTTAAGTGTTGAAGTTATGCTGATATTAACTGACCAATCATAAGACACTTTTACTGTATTTTGCATTTGATATAATGTGTCTCTATCCCATATTAAGCATGGTTTCTATCTTAATATAATAATAATAAACTTTATTTAACCAGGTGAACCTCACTGAGATTAAAATCTCATTTACAAGGGTGTCCTGGCCAAATCATGCAGCAACACATTTACAAAGTTAGACATAAAACGATAACAGACACAGATACATACAATCAATTCAGAATCACAGAGCAGGAAATCATCAGTCAAAGCATCTTCAGCCTGCTTCATCTTCCTCCAGTGCCTTTAACCTGCTCATAAAAAGATTTAAAGAGGCCATCTCTCTAAAACAGTTTTCCTGCACATTATTCCAGTCTGCGGGAACAGCATAACTGGGACTAATTTTGCCCATTTCAAGGCAAACGTTGGAGGCAGATAGCAAAAGTTTTGTGACTCAGTCACAGAACAAAGACTGTTACTTCCAGAACTTTTCACATGAATACAATTCCTCAAGGTTCAAGGTTTCTTTATTAGAACCTCAAGGGTACAGGGTGCTCCAACATTAAAAACAATTACAGCAATGCACAGTTCCACATGTATCCAGATAAATACATTAAAAACAATCTCTTAAAAATATTAAAAATTTACATCACGGTTTTACAATGTCTTATTTATGCATAAAACCATGTATTTAATGTGTTTAATGCCATAAATGCTGTTTTAGTTCAGTAAAACACTTTAAATGGCTGCATGTCTCTACTGTGCTCTATAAATAAAGCTGCCTCACTGGCCTTGTTCAACCTTCCCATCTCAGTTAGTACATTTTAAAGCTGACATTAATCCACCGACAAAAACCTGCTCTGTCCTTGTTTCTCCCCTCAGATTGAAGCTCGTAAAGAACAGCTGGCCCTGGCAAAGACGGAGCTGAAACAGGCAAAGAAGGAGGCAAAGACAAAAGGCAGCTCAGACCCAAAGCTGCAGGCGTGAGTGTTTCAGAAGTACTGGGGAAAAAAAATTATATGCTGTGGCAGTACAACACTTGGAAATGATTGACAGTAATTTGAATAATATGCCTGTTCACCTCAAGCTGTACATACGCATAAGTTAAAGTATAAAGGTACCCTGCAGGTTTAAGTGGATCATAAAGGCCCATTCCCAATTGTGGGTGTAAAGCTTTATGAAATGTAGGAGTTCTAACTTGATTCTTTGTTTGCTGTGGTCTTAGTCTCTCACTGTTCTCTCAGAGCTCAGCAGCTGTTCAGTCTTTTTGCTCTGTTAGTGTTACAATACACACAATCACATGGATTACTGCCTTTATGTGATTGTTTACAGACTTATGATTGAGTAGCATTATAGCATATTACTGCATATGCTTCTGAGAGCACGATGTAGCTTTAAATAAAGAAACACAAAATTTCAGACGGTTAGTATTACCGTTTTCTGTTTTAATTACCGGTAAACCGAGTTTGATTACCACACTATGTGGAAAAACTCACGGTGATGCTGCTCATTGCCTGGGAAAGCCGTAACTATGTGTCTGCATCTCAGCAAAGCAGCTGCGGTCCCTCACAGACAGAGGCACACATGCGTAGTTAGCAATGTTTGGCCTCTGAAAGCAAAAGTATGGCCACGGCAGTTGGTGCCCACACAGACACTGTACCGGAGACTTTTCCCTCTCGAAACGGACAAAGTCTGGAGTCTGGTCAAATTTTGGATTTTACAAGGATGCCAAGGGTAAACTGATTGAAGACGGTCACCCTGTCTAAAACACAAAGCTGTTGCCGGCGGAAGAAAAAGACGTGCGTGATTAAAACTACTGTGACTCCTCAAGTAAGTGAACTGACTGAGCCGGAGAGAGAGAAGATTCAGTGAACCATACCTGAGTGAATTATAGGTGGTTTATCAGTATTTTCTGTGTAAATAATGTATAAATGTAAATTATAGCATTAGTATCATTCTGGAGTGTGTTCTTGTTGTTCTTCCGCCGTTTATTCGCCGTGTTTTGCCATATTTCCTAATTGATCGTCTTTTTCCATCATAACTGGTGTTTTATGGATTTCATCAATAGTAATTTTGAAATATTGAAGGAGGGGATGTGGAGGAGATCTGCCAGAGAGAGGGGAGACCAGAAGAGAGTCATGGAAGAGGGCTAACTGGACAGGAATAGCCTCAGGGACTGTCGTCAGTAAAAAAAAACGCCTGGACATGGTCTAACATAACGAGCTGTAACATGGACATTAATGCTGTAGGCAAACAACAATGTTTGAGTTTATGTAAAACAAGTTAAGTATATTTCTGGTCATCTCAGAAACTGAACATGTTCATTTACAATTATTTATGAAGAGAATCCTGTTTAAAGTTCAAATCTGTTTTTTTCTTTTCTTGTAATCACACACTGTTTCAACATTTATAACATAATAATGACAAATACTTGCCAGAATTGTTTTCTTTTATTTCTCATGAAAAAAGGGTGAAAAAAATTCACTCAAAGGACATTTCCTGACACATTTATTATCAAAAAAGTCAAAAAGACCAGGCAGCCTGTCATAATTAAAATATTAAAGGGGTTAAATGATTTCAATTGTGTGTAAAAGTACTTTTTGAACATTTTGAGCACATTGCAACAATACCCCGATAACAATGATAATCATGAAAAAAAACAAAACAAAAAAAAACAATGATAATCATGATAATTTTGGTCACAATAAACGTGGTATGAAAATTTCATACCGTTACATCCCTACTCGATACCCAACAGGTCAGAAACAGGATATCACCAAAGGTTTGTCACATCTTGGAAATGACAGTTTATACATAATTTCCCCCTCACTAGCTCCCTGTCCATGTTAGAAATAATTTTAAGACTTGATTATTTGTCTCTAAGGCATTAAATGGGCTGACACCTCAGTACATCTCGGAACTCTTACATGTTTATGCCTCCCCACAAGGTCACTGAGGTCAGCTGATCAGCTTCGTGTTGTCCCGAAAACCAGGCTGAAAAGTAGGGGTGACCAAAATTGTGACTTTTAAATCTCATCTTAAAACCTATTCTTATTCCTTGCCTTTTAACACACTGTAAGTGGCGTGTGGTCCCTGTTTGCTTTCCTTTCATTTCCCATCCCTATTAGGGTCAAACTTTATCATCTACTGTACTGAACCAAAAAACCTGATTGACTTATTACTCTCCCACTCGTCATTTTTACACAACACAAAGGCCTCAAAATACTCAATGCTTTGAGCTCATTTTAAATGACAGACTTGTAAATGAGTAGACTCATAGATTAATTTTAGTTGAGTAAAATGTAAAGGAACTGTACTTATACTTAAGTCTAGTATTTTATTACTCTTTCCACTCATGCATAACAGATATTTCTTTAACCCTTTGATGGGTAACATAGGTACACCCCTTCTCTTACACAACATGGGTTAAAAATGACCCGCATTCATTTCCCTGGCTATTAAATGCTGGCTTAGTTTTTCTTTGTTCCATCTTTTTAAATCAATTAATTTTATGATTAAATATTCCAAGTACCCTTTGAGTATCCTCTTTTTGATTAACCTGTTGAAATTCTGACAAAAACTGCCCCTTTTTTAAGCCTCCTGCTCGAAACCCATACCCATAAAGAAAAGAGTGTATCTCTGCAACCACAAGGTCTATTTGAATAATTTTGGTGTCATAATAAAAGTAAAACTTGAGAGATTTGTCCAGATGTGTAATTATCAGTATATGTGTTAGTGGGACAGAGTAAATGAAGATAGAAGTCAGAATAATTTGAAAATCTCATCCTCGCCTAAAACAGAAACAATTTTTTTATTGTGAATATCTCTATGATGCTGGAGTGGCTGTGAAACTCTAAAAATGAATAAGAAAATCTGTTTACATTATCTCTGTGAAGGATTATTGTTATAAAGTGATGCAGGGAAAAATTAAAGAGGTTTGATAACAATATGGTCAGGCAAGGATTTTGAAAAACAGTGCATATTTAGCCAAAAGTCAAAAATATATGTATTTGTCAAATAAAAGCAGACATGACTATAGTCTTAAAGGCACAGTTCACTGCTTGTGCTGTCGTTTGGAGGAGCTTTTCTCCTGAGCCCCAGCAGACCCAAAATTGGGTCCTATGGTGCTGAAGAGGTCAACACATGTCCTTATATTCATTTTTCCCTTTTTTATTCTATGAACAGAACCAGTTTTTATATCACAATATCAAGTTTACACACATGGGTCAAAAATTACCCATTCCTCCACAAGTGACTTATAATTAAATGATCTGATCTTGTAATAGTAATGTGTTTAAAGTAATTTCTTCAGCAGTGAGTGGGACCAGACACTTGTGTAGTCAATATCTGCAACATGTTGATTTGTAATTCTGTTACACATACACAGATAACAGGTAACAGATGACACGGCTACTGAACTGAACTGAACTTTGTTCATAACTGAAAACTGCTGAATTCTGTTCTTACTGTATTCACCCGAACACAACAGGACAGCAGAAAAATACCATCTTCATTTTTGCATGTCCAAGCTTAGCTAAATACTTTGCTATGGTAGCTTAGCTAACTGGTTAGCTAACTGGTTAGCTAATTTCAGTACTTCTCTATCCAGCCTAGCAATCAACTTAGCAAAGTAGATGGCTAACTACAATGGTTTGGAAATAAATTAGAATTAGCTAACTTAAGTGGATTAGCCAACTGCTTGGCTAAAATAGCTCAGCTAACTACTTTTCTAAGCAGCAGAGCAATCAACTAAGCTAAGTGGATAGCTAACTACAAAGATTAGCAACTAAATTGTAACCAGCTAACTAACCTGGATTATGTAAACAGCTTGCTAGCAAGTAGTTATTACTTTTAAGTATTGGTGACAAAGAGTATAGGTCAGTGCTCACCAGCCTTTTGATATCAACAGGGAGAGCTAGATGTACCTGTTCAAACTTACTGAAAAAAAAACAAAAACAGTAGTTTTGAATGGATATTATTTACTGTATATTACACACATTTAATCTAGAAGAGTTTTTTTTTTTCATTCATTTAAATACCTTAAAATTATAAAGTCACATTTGCATTTAAGAACCCGTGCAGCATATTACACAAAATTAGTGACTTTAAGAGTTTCAGACTAGAACAAAATCAGTATTTTACACATTTTTAACAGTCTTACTGCCTTTCTTATTTTGAAAAATAATCTGACAGAAGTACCAAGGTTTCATACAGTGAATCTTGCAAACATCTGGATTGGACAGACCCGTTTAACAGTTGGATATGTCAAATATTCCACTGGGTGTGTCAGATTTAGACCTGTTACTCATCCGATGATTAAGGTCTACAAGGACTGTGTCAAAGATCTACCAGTAGGTTGATTTCTACAGGTTGATGACCCCCAATATAGATTTATAAGGTCTATATTTCAGCCAGAAAACAAGAACAGAAGCTAAAAAAAAAAGTCTTAAATTGGTTTTTAAAAGCACACCACTGCTCAGCAGAGAAAAACCACAGACTTTGGAACTAGTTCATTTAATAAGATTTGAAGAAAAGTGAGTCTTATTTCAATGTCTGACTAATGTCTTGTGATGTCTGTAATGTTCTTGTGGTTTTATTTTTTATTAGGCTGGTGGAGAGGAAGAAGGCAGCAGTGAAGCGCTGTGAGGAGCAGCTGCTGAAGCTGGAGGTTCAGGCGACTGACCGAGAGGAAAACAAACAGATCGCACTGGGAACCTCCAAACTGAACTACCTGGACCCACGCATCACTGTGGCCTGGTAAGGAAAACTTCACATTACTTGGAACCTGTAAACAATAACTTTTTGTTTGGTAGGAGTGGGAAGTAAAACTGGTAATTAAGAATTGAAAAATAAAAAAGCATTGGCAAACCAGGAAATGCTGCTGAAAGCCCCTGAAATTAACACTGGAATAAGACTCAACCAATAAGTCAAAGGATCACATAGTTGCACTTGTTTTGTTCCTTTAAGTCCATCAAACAAAATGAGTGTGAACTTGAATTCATATACCACCCTGTTCAGAACAGTAAACTAAACAGGGTTAGGGTTAGGGTTACTTTAGAGGTTCAGAGTCTGTTTAGTCTACAATTGATTATTTATTACGTTACGTTTATCTGGAAACAGAGATAACCAGGATTTATGCTGATTTTTCGATGACCAGATCATGAAGTTAGACCATACATCCTATGTGCTGCTTTGTTTTCTGTGGTTCCTACATACAGTTATGTTCATAATAATAGCAGTGTGTTTAAAAAGGTGAGTAAAGCACACAAATGCATTGGGGACACTGCACATTCTACTTCAAAGCAAGAAAATTGGAAAAAGTAATTGAATTTGATAATATTTTACAGAAGGTCAAGAAATATAATGTTCAATGAAATAGCAGTGTTGACATCTTTATTTACAAACTCAAAAATGTAGTGTATAAACTAAGAATTGCTTGATGATTCAACTTTCCTGAGAATCATAAACTAATATTTAGTTAGGTTTCTGATAACTTTTTCACATATGTGGTACATGGAGCCTACCAACTTCTGGCACCGGTCAACAGGTATTGAAGCCCAGGACAATTGTACTACGTTCCACAATTGCTCTGCATTTCTTGGTTTTGCCTCATGAACAGCATTTTTTATGTCAGCCCACAAGTTTTCTATGGGATTAAGGTCCGGGGATTGTGCTGGCCACTCCATTACTTGAACTTTGTTTGTCTGGAACCATGATTTTGCTCGCTTGCTGGTGTGTTTGGGGTCATTGTCTTGTTGAAACACCCATTTCAAGGGCATTTCCTCTTCAGCATACGGCAACATGACTTCTTCCAGTATTCTGATGTACTCAAACTGATCCATGATCCCTGGTATGCGATAAATAGGATCAACACCACAGTACGAGAAACATCCCCATATCATGATGCTTGCACCACCATGCTTCACTGTCTTCACTGTGTACTGTAGCTTGAATTCAGTGCTTTCAGGTCGTCTGACAAACTGTCTGTGGCCCTTAGACCCAAAAAGAACAATCTTACTCTCATCAGTCCACAAAATATTGTGCCATTTCTTTTTAGGCCAGTCAATGTGTTCTTTGGCAAATTGTAACCGCTTCAGCATGTCTTTTTTTTAACAATTGGACTTTGAGGGGGCTTCTTGCTGGTAGCTTGGCTTCACATAGACGTGGTCTGATTGTTACAGTACTCACAGGCAACCTTAGATCTTCTCTGATCCTCCTGGAGCTGATCATTGGCTGAGCCTTTGCCATTTTGGTTATTTTCCGATCCATTCGAATAGTCGTTTTTCTTTGTCTTCCTCGCCTTTCTGGTTTTGGCTGCCACTTCAAAGCATTTCATATCATTTTAGCTGAACAGCCTTTCATTTTCTGAACTTCTTTATAGGTTTTCCCCTCTTTTATTAACTTCTTAATCAAAGAACGCTCTTCTTCTGAACACTGTATTGAACGACCCATTTTACTCTGTTTTTCAAGGACAAATGCACAGCCAGCATATGCAGCGTCAGTTGCCTTGATCCTTAAATAAGGGCCACCTGTTTAATACCTATTTTTTTCACACAATCAGTTACCTCACTAATTGAACTCAGCGCTGCTGTTTTTTTGAACACGCCCCTTTCAGTTAATGATTCAGTTTCACAGAATCAGCAGCATGCACGTCATGCCTGTTGGGTCTGTTGATTTTCTATACCTTTACTAAACCTTCTAGAAACTTACTTGCAGTGTAGAAGTTGAAATTCTAACAAAAACAGTGATTTATCTTGCTAGTGATGTGGGACTGCTATTATTTTGAACACAACTGTACTTGAAGGGTCTGCTGTTACTGTGTGTCTGTTGGTTAATGTTACCATGATGTGATAGAAATGTGAGAGGCTGGTTTTTCTGTGTATACCTTGACCAACTTATGAGTATTAATCTAGTACAGGGGTGGGAAACTAGAGGCCTGGGGGCAACATGCGGCCCTGCATTTCCTTGAATTCTGCTAACGGTCTATTTCAAAGTTGTCCATTATGTTTCTGGAAAGGTCTTTTATGACGCTTTTAAATACATTGAGTGAGCAGAAATAACCAACAATAACAGATTTGTATTCCTACTACCTACATCAGTTGATTAAAAAAAAAGGATATTCTAGTTTATTGCATTAAAAAAGGACCTTTAATTTGCTTTGATTTAGGGATGCACAATACTATTGGCATGATATCGGTATCAGCAGATATTGGCCTAAAACTTTAACTTTAAACTTTTTGCAGACCTTTGCAGACAATATTTTGGCCCTACATATCAGCCATATATTGGCATTAATATTGGCAGTAAGACGAAAATGTTCACCTTATGATCAATGCATAGGTATGTTTAAAAACCAAGTTTCATTTTTTTCAAGAGTTAAGTTTTGTTTTTCTTGTTTTGAAACTGTTCCTTACACAAAGGAACTGTCACACTGAAAAAAAAAAAAAAAGTTAATTTTCATAAAGTAAAGACTTGGTGCTCTTTTTGGCGAAATCGGAATTAGCGATGAGTTTAGAAATATCGACTTATGAGATATCAGCAAAAATCCAATATTGTGCTTTCCTACTTTGAATTCAATGTTAAAGTCATTAAACTGAGCTTTGCTGTCTTACTTTGAGCTTGAAAAACAAAGCATAAAGTGTTAAATTTCAGGGTTTTTGTGATTCTCGTTGAGAGTATCGTTTACTTTGTGACACTTTGGCCTTTTGAAACTAAGAATAGCATAGATGTGACCTTCATGGTAACCAGTGATGCCCATATTTGATCTAATAGATCTGAAATAATGCTAAACATGACCCATAAAGAGGACAGTGCCATTTATAGGGTTTATTTTAAATAGGAATGCACGATATTGGATTTTGACTGATATCAAATATGCCAATATTTCCGAACTCATCACTGATATCGATACTGATATTTTTTATTAAGAACACAGTCTCCAATTTACTGTAATTGACCAGTTCTCTTCATGGTGACAGGCTATTTGTGTTAGAAATAGATGTAAAGCTACAAACATTTTATTCCTTAATAACTGATACCTCTAATTAACTCAAGTGGGGATAAGTTAATCGTTTTACTTAGAACATGAGTAAAAGCAAAATTGCACATTTTTAGTTTGAAAGTGCATGGTCAAATGTTGGAGGTAAATGCTAATAAAATAACAATAACTTGTATCATTATTTTGCATCATTACTTGATATAATACACTAACATCACAAAGTAACAATAAGACCTATTACGTAGCTGTGGGGGCAAAAAAAGCACCTGACTGATTAACCCAATTTTAATTTTAAAACCCGATAAGTGCATATAGATGATTACAATCCTCTATAAACTATCATACCCAAAGGTCAGCACATCATTTCACATTTCAGCAAAAGAATTGTCAAAACATCAGAATTGCTTTGTATTTTTTTCTTGCTTTAGGTGAAGTGTAACTGACTGTGTTAAATGTGTGCATAATATCATCTTAAATTGATCGAAGGCCTCTGAATCGAAACAAATCGAATCATGGCAGACTTTTTGATATTGGCAAATATCGCACCGTTTTCCAAAGAATCGATACTGTATCGTCATGAAAGTAGTGATTTACAGCCCTACTGCTGATACGATACTGTTTCGATGATATCGTGCATCCCTGATTTGAATAGCTTGGTCTTTCCTCAGATAAATAGTGAGAAAACTCATGTTTGTGATTCTGACCCTTGAATGAATGAATTACTCGGTTAACTCATCCAATCATTTTGTTGAATTAACTCTTTTGTCTTTATCGTTGTGTTAATATTCCCCATCAGAGGACCTCCCACCTCTTAAAGAAATGATTGAGAGACCTATTAGGAAGTAAACGCATGTGTCAAACTTAGCATTTATTCAGCAGTATTGTCTGAACAATGTTTTTTTTTTTCATGCATACAGGTGTAAGAACAATGAGGTACCTATAGAGAAAGTCTACAATAAGACCCAAAGGGACAAGTTTGCCTGGGCCATCGACATGACGGAGGCCGACTTTGAATTCTAACCTCAAACTTGTTTAAGTCTGATGAAGAGATTCAGTCAAAAACCCACTCACTTTATAACACATATAGTACTTCAATTTTACATGTTGTATGTTCATAGACTCTCTGTGTATTTCTGAAATCAACTCTATCAAGCTCATGTGAGAACACTTGTTTACTGCTGCTTTTGATGCTTGATTTTGATCACTTTTGGTCTGTTGTTTAGTTATTTTTGTTTTTGCATTTATTTGAATAAAAGTTCCTACTATGCAGAAGAGACAAATGTGTGGTGACAGTCGGAGAAATGATTTTTCAGAGTCCTCCTTTGAAAATAGGACTAATTCAGTGCATATAAATGGAAAACAGGTTACTGATGATGAAAAAGATTCGAACGTCACAGCTTTGTTGACTCTAAACTGTTATTCTAAAAATGTTACTTCAGTTCATTGAAAACATTGAAGATCAATAAAAACATGCAACACTGAAAAGTTCAAGATAATTTGCATGATAAAATACAACTCTGCTTAGGAAAAATAAATTCAGAAAACACTGTGAGAGCACCTCAGAGTTTTAAGCATATTTCTAAAAATTCACTCAGCACCTGGCCAGATATTTATTATGCAATATACATGACAAAACGCTTTGTATTAAATAGCTTTAATAGAAGAAAATCAGATCTGGAATGCATCCCATAGTTGGTTAGAGCAGTTCTGTTTGTGAAAAAACTGCAAGCTTCAGATATCTGTTGTGCCTTTTCCCTTGTCTGAAAGGAGGAACGTTGCAGGTTGTACTTTTCAGCACAGACTAAGGCAAAACTGTCCAATCAGCCATCATCTCCTGGGATTTAATTAACTTTGACAGATGATGGTGGAGAAGAAACCTGCAGGTCGACACTCAAAATCCTTAATCTGCATTCCTGCGCATGAGCATGTCTAGTTCTGAAGGGCATATCACACTACTCTAGCTTACAAACAATGTTTAAACTTTTCAAGTCATTACATAACTGTAACCGTTTATCACAATATTCAATATATAAAAAAGCATTTCACACTACGACACATCAAATCAATAGTATTCAGTATGACAAGGGAAAAGTCTGCTGCTCCTGAAAGTGGGACCGACTTCAAGCCATGATTTTTAGGAACCTGCAAGAGAAGAAAATGAACGTGTTTTAGTTAAATTATTTCGATGAAACCTAGATATTAATTTCCCAACAAACTTTTAATTTTCAACTAAATTTATCTGTAAATAATCGTATTAAGGTAGACATCAATCTTGATACTTCAATACATTTTGATATCCCATGTTAAAAACAATACAATATCCTTCATTTCAGTGATCACTGACAGTGACAAGGGCTTATGCTTAAAGGAATATGTCAACTTTTTTCTTTTTGTGTCTTTCCTCAGGAGGCCAGAAATGCCTAACATCCCAGAAATATCTTGTTAATCCTTCTACAGCAGGACACCCCTGCAGTTAGAAAACACTGGCATTAAGTAACATCTAAGGACTAATATGATTGTTAAAATTCGTAATTGATGATGTGTCCACTAAATTGGGTGTCATGCATCACTGGCTATGGTTCAACTACATTTGATTAGCAAAAAAAGTAGTTTTTACACAACATATCATTCATTGTTTTTTTGTTTTTTTTTGGTTGAAAGATGAATAAGAACACACAGAAAAATCCTGACTGATGTTCTCATAATTCATGCATGAAAGGGTTAAAGGCAAAGGGTGTTCAACTCTGTGCTGGCAAGGTGTACCTAATAAAGTGGCCGGTGAGTGTATACCTTGTCGTTTGACATTACAGGTATGTTTAATTACACTAGTACTTAAAGATCATTTTGAATCAGTTCATTCACCATTCATCTTAACCCTTTAATGCCTGAAAATGAATTATAGCCAGAAAATTCTATTTCTTTTTGAGCTGAAATGTTGAGTTCACTTTCTACTGAAATCCTAAAAAAAATCAAAATTTCCATTAAATTTAACATACTGTAATTTCTCGATCATAAAAAGCACTTTTTTGCTTTTGAATAAGCTCTAATTTTTCGGGTGCGTATTATACACGAGTACAAGCAAAATACTTGCCATGTTTCGTCTCGCAAACATTGCGATTGCAACACCTCTGATGCAAAAAGCCGAAACATTCGCTTTCTCTGCGAAAACACAGGAAAACGCAGAGCGCTACCATCTTGTGAGCAACGGGACGCAAAATAGCTGCACTGTGATTTGTTGAAGACATTGGCATGTTGATAGCTGCTCTCTGATTGGTGGGTACGCTAAGACTGGGCATGCTCAGGCAGAAATGAAGTAATTGCGCATGCGTGAAGCAAAAGGTGTTTCCGCATTTGTTTGTTTGAGAGAGAATCATGTATTTGTTGTGAAAATACTGAAATTTCATTGGTTAAAACTGTAAATAAAGGTAATTTTTCAGTTGTATGAGAGTAAGGTTTGAGCAAAATTTGAGTGCGTGTTATTATTGAGAAATTACGGTATATATTTTTTGTATCTCTTTTGATACATTAGGTGTTTCTGGAAACATCTGAGGACATTTTTATCATTTATCTGATTGTAGTCAGATGCTTTTTTTAGTAATTTGTTGATCATATTGATCAGATAAAGGTATCAAAAGTATGTATCAAATATGATACAACAGGCGTTGAAGGGTTAAGGAAGAGAAAAAACACTACAACATTTTAATTAAAGTCTAAAAATGATGATGTGGTAGAGGGCATTGCTCCTCTTTCTTTTCATTGCTATAATTTAGGAGTCAGGCTCTGTGAGTGTGCTCACTTTGACTCTTCTCACCTTCATTATGAGCCTTGTCCCTCTTTCGCCTTTTCTGGTGGTGCTTCAATCTCTTCAACACCGGCCTGGGTCATAAGGTCAGCGATGTTCTTTTCCAAATCATCAATGCGCGTGCTCATCTCATCAAGTAAAAAGCAGTTAAGGTAATAATTATAGAGAAAAGAGGGTACAAGAAATGATCAAATGAAGAGTCAGATAAGGATTTGAATCATGAGTAAGGATATTCCTCCCGATGATCTGGTCCGACATGGTCTGGAACTTGTCCTGCATCTGTTGCAGCAGTGTCTGGACCTGTAGAGACATCAGCACAGAAACTGTTAGTAAAGCATAAAGTCCTGAATAAATGAGCCTATCAAAGTTACCTTCATTTACCATGGATGACACATTCATAGCAAATAATCCTGCCCCTGAAAAACACATCAGTTCTCCCACTCGGTGAACTCACACACACCGTGCCCCCTGTCTATGAAGGATTTCACTAAAGTACCTAGTTTCCTTGACAACGATGTGATAGCTCAGTAACAGCAGGAAATACTTGTTTGATTTGCTGTGATCACCAAATGTGCAGATTAACAAATGGACCATGAGTTTATAATGACCTATAATCGATTTTCATGTCTTTAAGCACAGCTCTGTAACAGTGGATCCACAAGTGATATATGCTTCCCAAACTTCAGTAAAAAATAATTTAAATCAATAAAAACCCAAACCAAGGTTTTTTTTTCCTCTGATACCAAACACTGAGCTAATATCATGGTTAACAGCTTTAAAAAATGCTTGAAATGACTGCAGGAAAGCAAATCTATTCCTAAACTGTCTTTTATAAACACATGCAAACAACAATAACTTATACTTTTATGTAGGGATGCATGATATGATCGCTTCAATATAATATATTGGTATTGGCCAAAATAAGTTTTGAAATATTGGCATATCAGATATCCAATATCATGCATCTCTTGTATCTAGAAAACATATTATTTTGCTTTTTTTGTCAACACATACCATCCAGCCTCTTAGTGCACTGCAGGCAGAAGCAGATGCTGTAATAATCACCTTCATTAACAAATAGGATAGGGATGCACAATATTGGATTTTGTCTGTTATCAGATATGCCGATATTTCTGAAGCTGTCATCGATGCCAATATCAATACCAATAATTTTTGTCAAGAGCACAATATCTCATTTTCACTTAGGGTGAATCCCAATTCAACCCCTTAGCCCTTCCCCTTTGTCTTCCCCTTCCCCTACCCCTTCCCCTTAGCCCTCTGTTTTGAGGGCCAAGGGGAAGGGGTGAAAACACACTCCTGAGAAACGAGACGCCACTCGACTCCTGCTACGTCATCACCCAGAGCCGCTCGCTGGCTGTGACGTATGCAGATGTGACAATAACCGTAGCTACAGCTGCAAAAGCTAGCTCGTTACAACGAGAAATTGTAAAATACAACCAACAATTCAAAACATGATTCATATTTACTTGATGATTTAATAATTACTTATAATTAAGCGCTTCCTTCCGTCTCAACTCTTCCTCGTGTCAGCGGGCGCGGTGTATTATGGAAAATTCTCATACCCCTTCGTTTCAAGTGAAGTCCCGGTCTGTCTTCATTTCGAGGGCTATGTACCCCTTGGTCTTAACCTTTCCGCTTAGCCCTACAGGGAACTGGGACACCACTTCACTAGACGTGAACACGCAAAACCAAGGGGTAAGACAAGGGCCAAGGGGTAGAATTGGGATTTACCCTTAAACTGACCTGCTCCTTTTATGGTAACAGTCTTTTTGTGTTAGGAACAGAAGTGAAGCCAAAAAACTACATTTTATTCTTTAACAAATCATACTCTTGATTATCAAAGTTAAAAACCACTGATGATGAGGTAAACCGCTACGGTACCTTTTTACATTCAGCCAATATTGGCGAAATATATGACCAATTTGTGGGGCCAAAATATCTGCATAAATGTTCATACCTCCTGATACAGATATCCCTCTTTTAAGCCAAATACTGACAGATATTGATATTGTTCTGATAATTACTGTGCATCCTAAAACAGGGAATTTATCTGTGAAATGTTAATCTATTGCAATCAAAAATCGATTGTAAAAAAAGAAAACATGCATACATTTTCTGTTTTGCTCTGTTGTCTTTGAGGAATTACCTAATTTGTGGATTTGAACTGGTGTATAACTTGTACAATAGTAATTTGCTGTTGGTCATTTTTGCTTGTGTGCACCCTTATGCATTTATTCTATGGGAAAATATACATATAATTTGTAATGCCATTGTCATTTATATTGACATATTTTAGGTTTATTCTCTGTTTACACTTTCAAAACTATCAAATAAAAAATAAGAAAAAAAAGAAAGGGACTGCAAATCGGATCCAAAAAGTTGCAATGGAATGGAAACATGACCCATTAGAAGATTTTCATCCCTAATAGAAAAATGAAAAAAAAAAAAAAAAAAAATCATTAAAAAACAAGAAAACAAATTTCTACAATGGAGCTAGATAGTAAGTGGACAAGGAACTTCAATTTCATGATGAAGCTCTAAAAATTAGGGATGCACGATATTGGATTTTTGCTGATATCCAATATGCCAATATTTCTAAATTCATAATCAACGATATCAAAGTCTCTACTTGACTAAAACTGACCTGTTTCTTTCATGATTACAGTCCAGTGATGTTAGAAACAGATGTGAAGCAAGAAAAACAACATTTTATTATCTATAAATTAAACTTTGGATTCATAAAAGTGGACATTGCGTGATGATGAGGTAAACAATTATGGTACATTGTAAGTTTTGCCAGTATTACAACCAATATATGGTGCTTTCTTGACCAATGTGGTCAGAATATCTGCAAAAATGTTCATATCTGCCCATACTGATATGTAACCTATTCGGCAGATATATGCAGATACTGATATTGGTCCCATGATAATGTGTATCCCTACTAAAAATTTTCAAGTATTTGACAATCTTGTATTAAGTTCTGCTTTTTGTGTGTTATCATTTTGTTATCTTATTTAAATAGAAAAAGTAAAATCTCTTAAAATATATAGATTAAATATATACAAACCTCTTAACGTGGGAGAGGATAAGCTCTGCTCTGAGTCTCATTACCATGGCAACTCCATTTTTCTCACAATGAAGTTCTATGAGTAAATCACCTAGTCTAGGTTAACATAAAAGGAAACTTAAATTTATCTAAGAGTGAGCTCAAGCGTATTTCACTGATATTCCGTGAAGTCCTCACTTTAAGAGCGTTCTGTAGTGAAGTGTGGTTCAGTCGGTTGTGATATGGTGATGTCATTAAACAGACCCACTGACCATTACATAACGTGATGTATCAAAACAATAGCCAGGATGTTACGGCTTAGTTCCACATTAGGAGACACAGTGCACAAAACCACAGCCGAACACATAAATAAAATCGCGCTAATTGCTTGAATTTTTCTCTTTTGGCTCAAATTGGGTGCTAGCTTACATTAGCATGACATGGACAGCATTTCTACTCTGCTAACTAAGCTAACTGATGCTAACGCTAGCTCACGATCTGTACTCACGACATTGGTCAGGTCCTGCACCGACTTGGGGTCCGTCTCAGCCATGTTGCGAGGTGAATGATTATCGGTGCTTCAAAATAATTCAAATAAAAGTCCTTTTATTTTGCTATAAGGCTTGAAGCTATTGGAGACAGACTCTTGCACCACCCACCGCACCGTCAGCTGTTCCCGTTCTACAACACAGGAAGTCTCGCGAGAGTCGGAACACTGCGCAGAGGAGTATGGGACATTGAGTTTTGAATAGGGAGCATTTAATTCACAGTACTTGTATGTATCTGGACCGCACGAAGACAACTTTTAAGTTTCTTTGAGTCACATCGTGCCCTGTTAACTGCCGTAACGACCTGTGTATTTGATGCCGGATTCTGGTAGCTGTTAATTAAAAGCAGCAGGCGACTTATGCGTGCGTGCGTGCGTGTGTTTACTCGTGCACGTTCCCTCTCCACTTGTGCACGACTGAGAAAGTTGGAGTTGCTTGGGAACCCTGTTTGTTCATGACGCAGACACTTTGGAGACTTTTGGTTTCGGGAGTCTGGTGCGCGCATTAAAGTGGTGAGTAGAGTTCAGGGGGGCTTTGGCTTATCTAAGAAATAAATGGTGAAATGCTGCTGCTGTTGGACACTCAGATACCGTACAAGGAGTGAACACAAGCTGCAGAGCAAAACGTGCGTGATACTAGCGCGCTATTTAAAGCTTAGTGACTCGTTATACTGTGGTTGTAGACTTTATTAGGCGATATTTATGCGAGGCTTTGATATGAACAACCAAAAGCATTTTTTCCGCTCATTGTCAACTTAAGACTTATGTGAATATGCTACCGGTGTATATTTTTAACCATGTAACCACAGAGTTCTACAGTGCATGTGTTTTCGTTTCATCATTGCCAAAAACTGATGCCTGTGTGTTTAGACATGATCACTGACCCAACCCCACGCAGCTATGCTTTGCTTACATAACACAGAGCTTGTTCTGTTACTTGAGGTGCCCCCACGCATTTGAGCTGTGGTATGAGAGGTGTCTCACACCAGCAGGCTCAAGGAAACGGTCCAGGACGCCCTGGATAGTTCAATCCAAGAGTAATGTTTAACTGTGGGAACTCTATAAAAACACATTTATGAGCTGAACTCAAGGATCATCCTGCAGTTTTGTATTCACTTTGCATTGTTATGCTCTCCAGGAAGATAGAGGTATGTCTTGTGGATATAAAACAAGATCAGAAATATTTAAATGTTCTTTTAAAGATAGATGTATTCCTATCCCAAATATGGATTCATTCATTAAAACCATTTTTAAATACGCAGTAGATGTTGTCTTCATTACAAGTAAAATATAACGCTTACTTAGACAGTTCGCAAAACCCAGTAAGTCTTTGTAAGGGCTACAGACAGTGTGGCAACCTGGGGACACAAAGTAAGCTCTGTAGTGTACAAAATAAACATGTATCCATTTTTATGGAGTATTTGCTTTCAAATTTACATAAATTCTCCTTATTTAACAACCAGTTTGCAGGAAAGTGCTGAGGCAACACAAAAACAGTTCTTAGGATAACAAAAACATAAACATCACATGTGTAAAACTTAGTTTTGTAGCTTTAATTAAGATAAAAAAAACTTAAGTCTGAAGAACCCACTCCGAGGTAAAAGTTAGAAGTAATGGTTTGTATCCACCAGAATCTGCTGATTTGATAAATATTGTGGAATATAGGTCACTTACATTACCATAATCAGGGCAATACATCATGATTTTTTTTCTCAATAAGAGCTCTATTTTTGATTGAATTAATAACCCAAAATGTTATTTTTGCATAAAAATACTGTTTCTAATCAGCGTTATTAAAGACCCTGGTAACCCACACAGGTGTTGGCAAAAAAAGCTCTTGATTAGACCTGTTTGACTTGTAGCCAAACAACCCTGTGAGATTTATAGAACTTGTATTTGAAGGAGAACTTGTTGACCTGTCATTATTTCAACTTGTCCTTCATACATTGTGACATCAAAATCTCTCAACATAGCCTCTCTTGCTTTCAATCTTTCCCAGGTCTAATCAACCACCCGCATGGGGGACCAGGGCCTTTAATAGAAAGCTCGGTCCCTGCAACATTAACAAAATGTATTGTCTGTCCTCGGAGTAGAAAGAATGAGAGAGTCAAACAGTTGAATTTCTACCACCATCTGGCATCCAGAGACTTCATTACAATACAAAACAAATGCTCTCTCAATAAATTTTCCAAAAATAAAAAATCACAGTATTTCACTGAAAATATCAATACAGTTATGCACCACTATATATCACAATACATTGGTAGATTGATTTTTTTCTTACATTCCTTGATGGAAGAAAAATAAACGAAGAAAGTTAGGACTGTCCATGTGTCCTGCCCTAAATTCCACAAACTTAATCACATTGTTAGATGAGGTGCTGGTTCTTAAATATATTTTCATGTATTTACTGCAGTGCATGCAATGCCTCTTATCAAAAATACAGGTTTTTATGACAGTTTTCCAACATGTTTTTTCCAGCTACTTGCTGCTTCACCTCAATATTGTTTGATTGTTGTCAAGGCATTCCTCAGTGACAATAACTCAAAGGCCCTGGACACTCACACAGGTGTTTTAATCATTCTGGTTGGTTGGCCTTGATGAGAGTTATGATGTTATTACTTTTAAGGACCAGTTAAAATGATGACAGGTCAATAAGTCCACCAACAATTAAAACAAACTCTACCACATCCAGAGCCTTTAAGGATGCAAACACCAGTTGTCATGCTTGATTATATTACATTGATCTCTCTATCCTTGGATGTATTGATTATTCATCCGCAGTAACTATCTTTACAGCCATATAGACATGAGGACCCTCTTTAAGATGAGATGCCACATCTCAAGGGGCTTAGCTTTAGTAAATTTGTGTTCAACAAAGAGAAATATGGACTTTACCGATGAAGACTGATTGATTGAATCTAGATTCAGCTGAGACAAATGTGGTGAGGACAGATTTATGATCTAGGTGTTCATGGGTTTGTCGCTGTCATAAATTCTTAGTTTCAGTCCCTTTGTCTCTGCCTGGATGGATCCATCTCTGGATGTATGTATGTTTATATACAAATATATGTATTATATGCATTTGTGTATATGCATATGTGTGTCTATTAAATGGAAAGTATGGCTTCAGCCTGCTCTGTTGAAAAGTGTCTTGAGATAACACTTGTTATGAACTGGTGCTATACAAATACATATTGATTGATTGATTGATGCTAGAGTTAAAAAAGAATATTCCCATAGTATCTACAAAAATGTGTATTCTGAGAAGATGAGGAGAAAATGTTATTTTGAGCATCAGTTTGCACTGATAATCTAAACACAGATGTGTGTATCATTGGCCAGAGACAAACTGGGATTTATTACATGAGTGAAAGGGTTGTATAAATATTTTTCTTCAAATGAAAAAGGATGAAAATGCAAGAAGGTAAAAAACAAACAAAAAAATAGGCTCTTTACGCTAAGCAGCTACTCTGTATTTTTTCCTTCAGGGACATTTAAGACTTTAAATTTGTTTTTGTTTTCTATTATGTTACTTTGACATTATGTAGTTGTTAATGGATGGACTAGATGTTGTTCACTTGTGTTTTGAGCCAGGGGAAGGCAAAATTATTGTGTTATTTCTCCCTGCTCCTTTACAGACATGTACTGTGATGAATCTCTTTTTAATCTATTGTAAAGCAGGGACAATTAAAAAGGAAATAAGACAATAACTGGCTCAGCTGCTGTGATAGGGAGATATATTGTAAAGCATTTAAAAACTCATGTTCTTTTAAATAAATGACTTAGGCCAACATGCTGATGATGACTACCATTTAAAGAATAGAAAAAAAACAAAAAATCAACCTACGTAAGCTTAAGTAACTTAGAATCACCAGTCATACCCCAAGTGTGATTTAAAAAAGCCACAACCACAGAAAAGAGTCAGTGAGGTTTTATTTAGGCATGACTGATGGTTATTGTGCTGACCACGTGTTTACTGACTCTAAGCCACGCTGAGTGACTTGTCACCTGACACCACAGACCATGGTTGAAGCTAAGTGCAGCTATGCGCAGGGAAATGACCTGATGTTTATGTCAGCTCCCTGTTTTGAACTTGACAAGAAACTCACATTCATACTGTTATTACACCAGCACTACGAAAACCCCAGACACACAGGAATCATGCAGTGTTGACATACATCTGTTTGCTCCAAAGCCATACACCACAGCAGTGTGCACAAACAAACTAGAAATGTAACAATTTCCACATCCAGGAGTTGACTGACTCTAACAAAAAGGCTCACTGCCCAATATGTAATGAATCATAGTTGTTCTGTGGGGTGATACAGGAATAAAGCGGATAACTAAATGATCGGTTGAAGTTTTAATCCCACTAAGAATGACTGTTAACACCCTCACTTTAACGATTAAAGTATTTAAACGTTAGCTTAGCTGTAACTCAGAATGAAAACATTTGTAATGATACAAAGTAGTTTAAACTGAATGAACTCTCATACTGAGGAACCACTGAACTGCAAATGTATTCATTATATCAATACTGAATACACATGTGGCAAAAGTTTGATTTATTACAATTAAGCAGAAGGATGTTTGTGTGAATGAGTAATACTGTCTAACTTTGCATGCTATATTTTTTAAGAGTGCAAAAACACCACTTTTTTAGACCAAGAGTTTTCATGGTGCTTCTCAGATACTGAGGGATTGAGCTGATCAGTACATTGTTTTAACTACTACGCATGTACGCAATAGTCCCATCACTGGACGAGCAATATCAGACACATGACCAAAAGATCATCATCCTGTCATTTTTGTATTTGATTGATTGGAAGCAAAATAGCTACTTTTCTAATATCATTTATCATTCATGATAAAAATCCATCCTTACACCAGACGTCACCATCAGGGGGCTTATTTAGAGAATGGACCACAGCACGTGCAGAGTCTGTTTAGTACCTGCACAGAAAATGATCACACAACAGACAGTGATCATCACAGATACAGAAGTTTATATTTCAGACTATTTTCTCTCTTTTAGTCATTCTTGTAAAATAATTGTAAAAGGCTGCATTTTCTGTCTTCAGTAATATCATTTTGATCAATTCTTAAAACATACTCGTGTAGACTTGCTCTTGCACTTGCTTATTAATTTTCAGTTGTTTAATAAGTCATCTTTAATTTCTGCCGCTCTCTCCTCTCACTGGTCCCTAATCATTTTAGTCCTGTTATCTTTTCATGTTTTAAACTACTCTCTTTTTGTCTGTCCCATATTTATTCTAATCTTTCCATCCTCCTGGTGTGATGTCACTTCTGAGTAACATTAATGAAATTCTACATTAATGTTAGTCATATGTTGCCATTTTAATCTGTGCTAATGTAGCACTCATAAAGTACTTATAGTGTTTCCAGTTTAACACTTTCATTCCTTTTACTTTGTACTCTGTGTAGTTTATTCCTCTCCTCTTGTTTGACTTCTTTGGAAATGTTTTGTTTGACCTGATTGCTAATGTTGTTTTTTACTGTTTCCTGAGTTCAGCCTTTGTTTTGTCTGTTAAGCACTTTGTTAACATCTGTTCTTAAAGGTGCTATATGAATCAAGTCTTTACCATTATAAAGTCTTGGTGAGCACCTGAACTAAGAGACCTTTGAAAGAACACTTTTAATCTAAAGACTTTAACAACCACAACCACTAAAGGGATGCAGAAAGACAGTGGATGGATTGAAGACATTCGGACATTCAATCATTCTACTCTCTTTCTACTCTATTCTGTTACATTTATCCCTATTTCTATCATTGGAACTGACAATTAAGTTTCTTCCATGTTGCAGGGACCCTGCTTTTTACAAGTGACACTGATTAGAAACCATATTTTATGCATATTATGCTGGGTTGTCAATCTAACTTTGCCGCGCAGATGGATCAGCCTGATTCAATGTCCGCAATCACACTGATACAACTTGCCAAGCTCCAATCTACAACAAATGTGAGCAGCCCAAAGCCGCACGGTCCAATCAGTGTCCTTTGGAGCAGAAGAAAGTGACTGCTTGTACAGGGATTAGCATAGATGCTAACAGTTTCATTAGCAGATCTGAACTTCATTTCTATATTAACTTAAAAAAATGACACTCCAAGCTTCTTCATGTTTTGGTGACAGATTTTTTCCGAAGTGACTCACATTCTGTCCTTTACACTGCAGCAGTTGGCCCGCCTGCTCCATTATCTAATTGGCCCTTAATGAATGTGCTTGAAGGAATGATCACTTGCTGGATATGCATTTGAAATTTGCTCATTGACCCCTGCAGAATGTTTTGAATCACTGGTTCTTGTCTATGTACGCCCTTAATGTTTATCAGCCAAAAAAGGGACCAACTGAAACAAAGTTAGACGGCCCATTTTAAACCATTTTTCTTTGTTGCATGTATACATAGACAAGCATATTAGTCCATTAAAATTGACAGGAGATGGAAATAGTAAAAACCGGTGCTTGATTTGACAGTAATGGGGCTTTTCCACTACTGCTCGGCTCAGTTTTACTTGGTTGTTTTTGGTTTTCCATTATGGACTGTACCTAGTACCTGGCACAGTTTTTGTATCCCTTCCAGTGGTGTCCAAGCAAGCTCAGCCAAGACAAAATGTGACCTGTAGACACTGCTGACCTCTAAATGGTCAGAGTATTGCCACAAGTCAGGAGTAATAACACAGAGATGGAACGCCCTCTGGTGTTTGCTCCATAATGCTGACATACTTTCCAAAATTTCCTCTTCTTATATTGTATGTTGTTTAGCTGCTTGAAACTGTCTTTGGAGCGATATTAATCTCCCAACTGTTACAAAAAGCCAGAAAGGGGCCAGGAGCTCTATCGCCTTTGTTCCTTCTTTGTTGTTCTAAGGACGCCACTGTAGTTTTTTGCAGCCTGTGATGGTCCTGCCCACCTTAAAGAGACTGATGTAGTCTAAACTGTAATGGAAGCATCAAATATCTTAAGTACATGTGTTGGAAGTCTTTGACAGGAAAACCAATGCAGCAAGAAAATCTATGTGAGTTAGTGAGGTACTGTGTACAGAAGATAAGTTTGCTGCTTTCTCATTATTTTGACACAGACCATTCCTTCTTCCTCCAGGTGCAACCTTTGAACCCAGTGGACCCCTCTAAAAATCTCTGGGCGTGATGGAAGAGGAGGTGCTCCTGCAGGATGAGGATATCGAGGGCTCATGGTCGTTGCTGTCCTGGCTGGCATCCTGTCTCATGGTGTTTGGAGGAGCGCTGCCCTATGTCCCACAGTACCAGGAGATCCAGAGGAGCAACAACAGCGAGGGTTTCTCCACCAGAGTGTGCTTGGTGCTGCTCATAGCAAACATCCTGCGTATCTTCTTTTGGTAAGGGTGGGAGAGGCCTCCTCTGTTTACACTGCATTCTTTTATTTATTAATTTATTTAAAAGGCACGGGGCATTTATAAGGTCATCCCTCAGAGCTGTTATGGTGTCAGGAATAAATGGAAAAGGGAGAAAGATCACAAAGAAGGATTTATTGCAGCATTTATAGCCATGAGATTTCAACTTTGAGGCTTCCTCATAAATTGTTTTATAACTCAGGGAGCACAGGTCATCTTCTCAGTGGGGAATTCAATAAAACATTCATGGCAGAATATAATAGAAAATTGTTCTATTTAAAAAGAGTCTCTGCTCCTCTTACAGACATGATGAGTTGAACAGGACCCTGCTTTGTGTAAGCTGCAATATGAGCTGTTGCATTTTAGGTGTATTCTTCAAGCCCTATATGGAATAATAAATGTGAAAACCAAATTCTGTTATGTGATTTGTATTTTGTTTTGTCCATGCAGGATAGGAAAGCAGTTTGAGCTCACCCTGCTGCTCCAGAGCGTGGTGATGATCCTCACCATGTTTGCCATGCTCCACCTCTGTTGCGCCGTTCAAAACACCAACCGCGTGAGCACCAAGCAACACCGTCTCACAGGTAACGACCATTCTGTATTCAGACTTAAGGTGAATCCCAATTGTATCCCTTTGCCCTTCCCCTTCGTTTTACCCCTTTGTCTACCCCTTCCCCTTGGCCCTGTGTTTTGAGGGCCAAGGGGAAGGGGTGAAAACATACTCCTAAGAAACGAGACGCCACTTGATTCCCGCTACGTCATCACCCAGAGCCGCTCGCTAGCTGTGTCGTAGGCAGATTCAACGATAGCCGTAACTACAGCTGCGAAAGCTAGCTCGTTATAGGGAGAAATGTATAATACGACCAACAGTTCAAAACATGATTAATATATACTTGATGATTTAATAATTACTTATAATTATGTGCTTCCTTCAGTCTCCGCTCTGCCTTCTTGTCAGGGTTCTGTTCTTTTTTTATAAACTTAACAAAAGAACAAACTTTTCATGATTTTTTAAGCTGAAACTTAATCAGCAAGAGTAAAAAGCAGTTTGGAAGCTACGATGGAACTACAACGTGGCAGTTTGAATAAGAGGAGATGGTATTTCCAGGGGGTGGCACAGTGGCACAGCAGGTAGCGCACATGCCTCACAGCAAGAAGGCCACTAGTTCGATCCCCAGGTTGGTCAGGGGCTTTCTGTGTTTACATGTTGCCCCTGTGCATGCATGGTTTCTCTCAGGGCACTCCAGCTTCCTCTCACAATCCAAAAACATCCTCATGAGGTTGATTGGTGACTCCAGGTTGCCCTTAGGTATGATTGTGAGCCTAAATGGTTGTCTGTCTCTCTATGTGGCCCTGCAATCGGCTGGCGACCAGTTCAGGGTGTACCCCACCTCTTGCCCAATGACAGCTGGGATTGGCTCCAGTAATTAGCATCTTGTTGAGCATTTTAAGTGCCAGTTAAGCAAACATGATAATTGTGCAATGCTGCAGCAGCAAAAACTAGTCCTAAATACCCAATACTGTGTCATTTTTTTATTTTAATCATCAAAACTGACAGCTAAATTCATACAAATTGGACAAACTTAAATACTTAGACGACGTCTGAAAAAGTCAGTAAAACCAGAGTGAAGTATGAGCTCAGTGTTTGCTCTAGATTTTGGTTAAAAATAGGACAGAAGAGCATGAAGGATTTTTACTTTGTGAATCTATGGGCATTTAATTGATAAAGATTTTTATCATTCTGAAAAAAAGTATAAAGATAACCTAAATTCACAGAATTTTTTCCAGTATAAATATCATGGTGAAATTTGGATCCTGTAGAATTTTGTCTGTAATTTTTGCTTAAGAGTGTATATGTTTATGGATTAGATTAGATTAGATTAGATTAGATTGGATAAAACTTTATTGATCCCTTTCTGAAACTCCCTCATGGAAATTAGGAAATTCCAATAGAAGCTGAAGATTAGATAGAAAGATATATAAAAATAATACATATAAATAAAAATATAAATAGATACATATAAAATAAAACAAATAAAAATAAAAATATGGCTATATATATCATAGAACCATATGGTTAAATAAAATATTGGTTATATAGAACTTATATTTTTGTTGCTGTAGTGCCAAACATGTATTAATATAGCTTGATTCATTCAGGAATTATGTTCAAGTTTATATTTCGAGTACAATGACAACGATCATACTGAGTTGTGACGATTGTCTCGCCTTAATGTCATGAATAAACTGAATCATTCTTTGGTTATTACAAACATATACAGCGCTCCTCTGTGTCAGCAGTGTGAATGCTGAAGTCTTCAGCTCCATCTTCTTGCCAAAAGAGGGTGCTATTGGAAAAGCTAAAATGTCTTGCTGCTGCTCCTCACAGTTCCTCCGCTCTGTGAGCCGTTCACAAATAACACTGGAAAGGTTCATTCCAGTGATAACATTAAACTGCTCTGTGACTGTTCTTGTCACTGACTTGTCTCATGTGGGATCAGTGTGTTCCTCTACATTTATTTTGGGCATGTGTGTGTTTCTGTATGTGTCAGTATAGTTCTATGGTTCGATAGACTAATGAGGATTAGCAAACTGATGAAGAGGACTATTAATGATCCCAGTCTCAAGTGCTAGGCATTTGTAGCTCCAGTAGAATCAATACATGTAATAATAAGAGGAAGGGAGAAGCTAAGGTTGGTTGATTTGGCCCAAAAATAAAGTCCCTGATTTTTAAAATTTTTTTTATTTTAACAAAACTTGATTGACACTTTTAATAGATTTATGCTTCCCTCTCATAGAATTGAAAAACCTTTAAGTGACACAGGAATTACAAAAAAAAACAGGTTTCGCCTTAATGTTACTGAAATATATATCACAAAACTATAATTCTCTTCTTTTAGTTAAAGTGCGTGCTGTAATTTTGTCAACAAATGTTCATTATGTAGTTTGGACGTAAGCAGGGATGTCCACATAAACACTGAAAGGTACACCATTTTAGCAGCTTATTACTGTTGAACTCTCTCATCGGTGCGTAATCTCAATTAAAAACAAAAACAAGCCTGAAAATGTGCTTGTGCAGAAACTGACAGGAACTACCATGAAGAGACCAGTGTAGTTGATGTTAGAAGCAGGGAAACTGGGCAAGCATAAGGATTTGAGTGGGTTTAACAAGGGCCAAACTGTGATGGCCAGACGACTGGGTTAGAGCATCTCCAAAACTGCAGCTCTTGGGGTCTTCCTGGTCTGCAGTGGGCAGACTGGTCCTAGAAGGGAACGGTGGTGAACCAGCAACAAGGTCTTGGGCAGCCGAGGCTCACTGATGCACGTGGGGAACAAATGCTGAGCCATGTGGTGCGATCCAAAAGAGGAGCTATTGTTGCTCAGATTGCTAAAGAAACTTATCCTGGTTCTGATTTAAAGGTGTTAGAACCCACAGAGCATCGCAGTTTGCTGCGTATGGGGCTGTATAGCTGCAGACCAGTAATGTTACCACATGCCCCTCTGGTACGTGCTTACCTCATCATCAATGAATGTCCACTTGTAGAAATCAAAAGCATGATTTTCAAAAAATAAGATGATCTTTTTCTTTCTTCACACCTGTTTTAACACAGGTGTACTGTCACCATGCAAGTAAATTGTCAATTTTAGTAAAGAGGAGGCTTTGTGCTCTGAGTGATAATGATTTTAAAAATATCAGCATAACAGATATTTGCAATAATCCAATATCCCTAACCATAATACTATTGTACAACCTGTGTATCCTTAAGCATACCCAACTAAATCACAAGAACACTTAAAGGAAGTTTGGCTTTGTTGGTCTGTGGATATAAACTGAATGCTGCAAAGGCTGCTTCACTATGGCAAAAGCATGATCATGATTATTTTAATAGATATCAATATTGTTATTGTCAAAGACAAATAATCATTTTGCAGCATGCACCACATGCAGTGATTGAACTATCATTGTAAACATCAAAGAGAAGCAATAAATGAAAGTATAATTGAAAAACACAAATAATTTAAATTATTGATACAGAAAAAAGACAAAACAGGTACATCATGTCATGCTCACAGGAATATTTTATCTTGATTATTCAACTCGTTATTAAGACACAACCACTGCTTCTGCTCACCCTCTTCTGCTTGCTCTAGCTTTTAGTTGCAAGAAAAGGATCCTATTTTTTAATCTTTCGTAATTTTTGTTCTTTAATCATTTAAATAAATGAGCCCAGATTTCTTTAATAACACGTTTCTTTGAACTGATAACAAAGCATTGGATATTTTAAAATCCCAAGCAGGAATTCTTGTAATGTGCTGATAAATAAAAGACTGTATTTGTTGGTACATGAGAGTAAAGACCTTTTATCTCATAGCATCTGTGCTCCTCTTGTCTCAGCACAGCTCTGGTGTATTACTCATCATGAACACTATTCTTTATCAAAGCCCACGCTTAAACTTTTCATATTGAATATGTTCATTTATGAGTAGCAGTGCTGCATCGCTTGTTTTCTCTGAGGGCAGATGATTTTTATAGATGCTCAGTATTCACACACATTTTTAAAAACACTTTCCACAAGAACTCTGCCTGTAAGCAATGCACTTTATATGTTGTGCAGTTGAAAACAGATGTATTATTGATTAAAAGTGACGCAAACGAGGATCAGACATTTCGTATTTTGAGCTAAAAGCACAGCACCCTGTTACATAAAGCCCCCCACCTCTCTGGAGGGTGAGCCTTGGGTCTGGTTACACAGAGTGGGGGTCCGCTGGGGAATACAGGGTCATGACAAGAATAAATCAGCCTTTCGTCCTGACTGTCCACTCCGTCCTCCGTCCCCCACATGTTCAGTCTTTCCAGCAGATCAAGGTCATTTCCATTCAAAGTCGTCTCTTCCTGTCCAAACACACGCTGGCATCTTTTCCTGCTTCCTCTGAAGTTCTTTCATGCTGAGCTCTAATCTCTGCCAGAACCTTTCCCTTCAAGGGTCTTTATGTTTCTTCTTTCACCTCTCACCCTTTTCTCACCCTCACCCACTGTTCGTCTTCTGTCCGGTCTGCTCTTCCTGTCCTTCTGGTGCCACTCTATGCGGTGCCCACTCTTCCTCTCAGCTTACTTTCTTTAATATCTTATTTCAGAAGAGACATGTGAGACTGAGGCCCATGTGTGCCAACTAGGGTCATATATCTTGCCAACACCTGTTCCTGTTCCTGTTCCCTACTCACTGACCCAATTTTCTTGTTGCCTCAGTCACAGATAAACAGGCATTAAAAAGGTACATAATGAAGCCTGATGGCTAACTGCTACACGAGGTATAAAATGTGAAATACAGTGGAGGGTCAAAAGTGGGTTTTTTTGTTTGTTTGTTTTTGTGATATATTGAAACATTATTAATTCTTGAATTGACCTTGCACTTTCAAAATGTTATCAGTTTAACCCTCCGAACTCTATAGGATCACCCATGCCCCCAACTGTATTTGGGGCTGACTTTTGTAATTTCTCGATTATAACACACACTTTTTCTTTTAAATAAGCTCTAGTTATTCGGTGCGAATTATACACGAGTACAAGCAAAATACTTACCATATTTTGACTCCCCGACATCATGATTGCAACACATCTGACACAAAAGGCCAAGTAATTCTCTTTCTCATGCAAACACAGAGCGCTGCCATCTTGTGAGCAAGGGAATGCAAAATAGCTGTGCTGTGATTGGTCAAAGATATCGGCATGTTGATAGCTGCTCTCTGATTGGTCGACACACTCCGACTGAGCTTGCTCGGGCAGAAATCAAGTAGTTGCGCGTGCGCGAAGCAAAAGATGTTTTCGCATCCGTTTGAGAGAGAAAATCGTGTATTTGTTGTGGAATTTTATTGATTTAAAACTTTGAATAAAGGTCATTTTTAAGTTGTCTGAGAGAGTAAGGTTTGGGCAAAATTTGGGTACATTTTATATTCAAGTACAGTGTTTTCCAGGCAAAAATCATTAAAATATGGGGTGTGTGTTATAATCAAGTGTGTGTTATAATTGAGAAATGATGGTATTTTGTCAATCTACTGTATTGAAGCAAACCAAGTGCATCACTTCTAGAAAGTTTTAAAACTAGCCAGTGCAATTGTTTTTTTCAAAACATTATATCTGTGGATCCATTGTGATAAATCTGTAATCGTTATTTTTTGTTACCATTTCTTGCTGAAAAATATAGTACTCGTTTTATTAAACCCCCATTTTCACCACAATAGAAAGTGACAACTTCCTGTTAGTCTATAACCTTGCTGTGCAGATGGATCCACCTGATTCAATGTCTGTAATCTGGCATTTCCATTTTGCCAAGCTCTACAATGATTGTGAACAACCCAAAGCAGGACGACACAATCAGAGTCCTTTAAAGAAAGAGGTGGGAGCTACAAGTGAGACGACAGCAGGAAGGGACTAGATGCACAGAGGTTAGCGTAGGTGCTAACAGCTTTAGTAGCAGTTTTATCAGATCTGGACCGCATCAGTCTATAAGTGTTTGGGAACTGACGACACTAATTGTTGAATCTTTGTAGGTGGAATTCTTTTCTTCTCCTCTTTGAGCTTCATAATGTGCGTCGCATTTTCAATGAGAGACAGGTCTGGACTGCAGGCAGGCCAGTCTAGTCTCCGCACTCTTTTACTACGAAGCCACGCTATTGTAACACGTGCATGATTTAGCTTGGCATTTGCTTGGTAAAATAAGCAGGGATGTCCCTGTTAAAGGTCATGGGCATTTAGTTTGGGTTTCGGTCTTGCCACTCATGTGCAGAGATTAGGGATGTTCTGATCAGGTCTGATGCTGACAATTCCGATACCGATCAGCCATAAGAGCTGATCACTGCTGATCACTGATATCAACTACATGGATTGGCTGTAAATTTTTCAATTTAGTTATGATGAGTGCTACTGGCTACTTGATCTGGAGAAAAAGAACCAGGAAATTGCCTTAATTTAAACTAAACCATGTTTTACTTGCTTCTCAAAGAGAAAAAAAATACTAAAACCTATCAGGCACAATGCAGCAACCATTCAGTCAAAAGGACAACTGAAAAACACTTAAGTTTACCTGCTATCAGTAACACAATCTTTAACAGATTGAAAATATTAAGGCTCTACAGGCTATAAATGCAGAAAGTCAAATAAAAAAGGCAATATATCTCACAGCATTACGTAAATTAAATAATGCCAGGTAAAAAAAAAAGGATACTTTCAAAATCAAATGCAGGTGTCTTTCAAATAAACTATAATAAGTTACTAGACATATCTGAGAGCAAGGCTTAATGTTCTATGTGAGAGTACACAGTCTGGTGGAGCTCTGGCAGGGTTACGTCTGTGAAATATTTACGTCCGGGTAGCATGTAACAGGGCTCCAAGTGAGAGCAGTCGGTGGAACCCGCTGTCTTCCACCACTGAGAAAGGCTGGTCATGTGGCCCGATGAATTCAATTATTTTTCGGGTTATTTGCTTGGCCGTCTGACTGTTACGCTCAGACGGGTGAGTGTTGCCAAGCGTGGGCTGCGTTAACTGCTGTCTGACTGTTGCTACTCCGGCTATCCTCTTCTCATTCTGTGCTGTGAACCTTGAAAACTCACCATATTCTGCCACGCGTTTGTTCTTTAAGTGTCAAATTAAATTTGTTGTGTTGAAACCTTTTAGCGTGCTTCCCCTGCAAGGTTTTTTTTTGGGAGGGGGGGCTACACTACACTGCACACAGAGCCTCTACAAGTCGGATGCTGCAAAGTATGAGATACTGGTGATCGTTTTTTGTGATCAGTGATGAAAGGCATTGATCGGCATATGCCGATCACATACTTTTTCGCGGAAATCGGCTGATAATGATCGGTGGCCAGTCGATCGGATCACCACTAGCAGAGATTTCTCTGGATGAATCTTTTGATGAAATTATAGGCAGCAGATGATGAAATCCCAAAATTTCTCTCAATTGTTCATGAACAACGTTGATTTTACAGTGTTGGACTATTTTCTCACACAGTTGTTCACAACGCGGTTGACCTCGCCCCATCTTTGCTTGTGAACGACGGAGTCTTCCAGGGATGCTCCTTTTTTACCCAATCATTATAGTCACCTGCTTGTTGTTAACCTGTTCACCTGTTGAATGTTCCAAGCAGGTGTTTCTGAGCATTCCTCAACTTTTTCAGTGTTTTGTTGCCCCTGTTCCAGCTTTTTTGGAATGTGTTGTAGGCAGTATAAACATTGAATATCTTGTCTTTGCAGTGTTTTCAGTTGGATAGAGGTCAAACAGGATCATTGTATCTGCTTTTATTTACATTTCACTTCATATCCCAACTGCATTGGAATCTGGGCAGAACGGTGGGGCAACAAAACAATGCTGTAATGGATTCAGCTTCTAAAACACAGAGTGTTAGTGGGATGTCTTTACAGAATTATTGCTGAGCTGCAATCTTTGAAGTGCTTGTGATGGCTGTCTGTTTGTCAACCCTGTGACTGACACGGGATTTGCGGACAGAAGACATTGAGTCCAGTTTAACTTTAAACACTAAGAATCAAAACTATGCAGATGGTGTATGGATGTGATATGTCTGCTCTTTTTTTATCACTGACAAATGTTCAGTGTACTGCAGACAAATTCTGCCAAGCTGCTCTGAGTCATATAAGCTACAAACAAGCTGTCTCTGCAGAATCCAGCTGGATTTGCAGTGTTTCTGTTATCCCATAATGCTTTGACATAGGTTAAATACACTTTAAAATTTGAACTGGATTTTCTTTAATGAGATTCTTCTTTACTTCGATGGATTGATACTTGTCCCATCTTTCATTTGTTAGTGCTGTTTCCTTGCACAATGTGTGTATGACATGCTATCTTTACAAAGTGTAGGTTGTGGTTGCCATGGCAGGAAAACAATATTGAACCATTAATGGTCTTCAAAGATGAAGAACAGTGCACCCAAGCATGAGTCAAAATTGTAGAACACAGTCTATAAAATGTTGTGATGCTTTACTGTTGCCTTTTTTTTTTGCCCCAGCATATCAGAGGACTTGTTCATTTCTGTTGTGTTGTTGGAAATATAGAAACTCAATTTGGTCTCAGTGGAGGAGCCAAAGTAGCCTGCTCCAGGTGTAACAAACAAACATACATGTTGTGCATGGAGTAACTCACCGTAACACAGGATCAGGGGAGCCATGGACTTGTTTTTAAACCCCAATAATGAGACACACATTAGGACTCATTCTGTTTTTACCAACTGCTTAACGATGACATTTAGGAACACAGCCAGCTGAAAGTCACCATTTGACGTGGTAACTAATTTAACCAGTACACTCTCTGAGCGTGGAGGAAATGTTTTAAAATGGGCACACAGGGGCTGATGGTGAGTGTTTTATCAATTTGTCATCTGTCTGGCGGATCTGGTGTTTCTTTTGATTACTGATGGGTATTTTGTTTTTTACCTCTGAATTGAATCCTTCAATATCAGGAAGTTGAGCACTTTCATGTGCCTTGTCTGTCCTCCAGTTACACAAATTATGCAGAATCAAATATATTTACAACTATATCCAGAGCACAGGTGGAGGATGCATGAGCACAGAGGGCATGTGAGTAATGTTGGCGTAGTAAAGGTACACTGACAGATATTGGAGGATTCGGTTTAAGATAAAACATCCTTCTGTCTTAGTTATTCAGAATGGGGAAACGAAATTGCTTATTTTTATATCTCTGCAGCCAGGTACCAAACGTACTATGAACCAGTACTGGTCTGCGGTCTGGTGGTTGATTGTTCTGGTTTGGTTCAGTGCAATTGGGTACAGTTTGGAGCGGTAAACCCTGGTCTTGTTTGCTTTTCCACCCCTAGCTGTACCTTCACTAGAAGGTTGGGATGTGAGCCGGGATGTGAGCCAGGAAGAGAGGGTCGTGCCCGCCACGTAAATGCATGATGTCACAGCTCTGCGACACAGTGAAGCAGTCTGAAGTTAATTGTAAACAAAGAGGAATAATGGAGGACTTCCAGCGCTCCATTACTCTATGAAGTATTGTTTCATGCAGACATTCTTTACAGCAACAGAAGTGAACAAATCCCTTTAAATCCACAACTTATTTCACTTTAGCTGCTTTTGCATGGGAATTGATGATTTTTGCGACCATTCAACTGAATGTAGCACTTTTAGCTCCACCCTTCAGGGTCTTTTTTGTATACTCGGCACCCCTTCAGAGCAGTGCCAATAAGTGGTACGGCACAGGTTGGTTATTTGTGTGCCTTTTCTCCTTATTTGACAGTGAAAACGACTGTCATAGGGTACTGTACTGAGCCAAACTGCCTGGTGGAAAATCAGCTTTAGAGAGATGTGTGTATTTGTGTATGCTTTTTCATTGGAAGATTTTTACTCAAGATGAAAGGTCAACATGCATGTGTATCCATGATTATGGAGAAATATAGTTGTATGGGTCAAGAGTGAAAAATATGTTCTGATACATAACAGAAGTTACTGGTTTTGATATCATTTCACATCGATCAGGAAGAAAAACAAAGTCACATTTTTTTTCCACTTTTCTGCTATATTTGAACCCGGCATGCTTCATCAGCAGAGTCTCTGTTATGCTTCCTTTACTGAGCTGACTCAGAGTACTGACTTTGCAGTGACTTCCAGTGGTCGCCCCAGGGTGCCACATTAGCAGTCCTGGCCTTACGATACGGGAAATTGAAGACTGATGGGGGGCGAGAGGGGACAGAAAATGTTCAAAGTCAAATGTGACCAGAGGCAAAGAGTCAGCCCGGGTACAATGGATGAAACTTTGAATACATGGAGGTAGATTGTGCACGGATTATGGAAACGGAGGGCGGAAAGTGTTATTGAACTTATCTTGTATTATATGAATAATTTAGATTTGAACTATTCTATCACATAAAGAGTTGAATAAAAAAAAGACACCACCAGACTTCCTCACTTTTGATCTGAGCCATAAATGTGTTTTTCATCTGTAACCTCTGCAGACATTTAATTTTCTTTTTAATTTTTCTCCACATTTGACTGACTAACACTCTCCGCTCTCGCCTACGATAACATTTTGTGAGTCAGCCAGTAAAAAGCCACTACTTGTATTTATGATTGTGTTTGTGGGAGCCAGCAAGAGCTAAGCAGACCATAACAGTGGAGAAGATGGGGCTCCTGATTGCTGGCACTGCCCTTGCGGTCATCCTTAAAACCATTAGCACACAAGTGGTGAAAGGGATTTTAATTTGTTCAAGATAACCTCAGGAGAGGTTAAAAACAGCAGAAAGGGGCCAGGATAGGAACTGTTTAAAGGATGTGTGAGTAATTCTTGTCCACAGAGCTGCAAAATTCACTCAGTGCACTTTTCTCTACTTGAGCAAGAGCAAGTGATAGTCTGTGTTTTTTTTTCCATCAACTTATTAATGCATAAATTGCACCATAACTGTTTTTGAGGCCATAGTTCGCTGCTGTGCACCAAGGGATGGTAACTACAGTGACCTGAAGTTTTTGGGGTTTATCTGAATGTGCAACTGCACATTGACTATTAAATTGTCAAAAACAAGCTGAAAATAAGTTGTTTGGGAGAACAGGCTAAAATGTTGGAAGATTTTATATTTTAAAGGTAATCTAAAGAAATGCTCCCTGGACTCAAAAAAGTGGGGGTCCACAGTATTCTTTGACATGATATTGGTAACAGCAGATCCTGGCTTAAAACTTGAGTATTTGTATCAATCAAACTCAATCAAACTTCATTTGTAGACCACACAAATTTAGTTGTAATGCAAAGTGCTCTACAGGTAGGCAGAAAAGTTTCTGACAAAAGATGACAAAGTAACAATGATAATAGCAATGGATTTTTTTTGTGACTGCTTAACAAGGGTCCAGCAAAGGTCCAATTTTCAAAATAGTAATCCACTGTACTGGTAATAATAGCAATGATATGGAGACCAATGCACACCAAAAAAGCTAAGTAAAACAAACAATAAAATCAAGATGATTGTTAAAAATGTAAAAGAAAAGTAAAAAGAGAAAAAGCCAAGCAATAAAACCAAGAAGCAACAGTCAAGAATAGATAAAAAGCTAAGACACATAAAAAAGTTTAAAAGATTAAATAAAAGAAAATCAAAGATGATTGAGTGTAAAAAGATAAAAAATTGTATGACCAGGATAAGAAATACAAATAAACAATTAAAAATATAATTAATCATCAAACATCAAAATTAATTTAACAAAAAAATGAGATAAATCGTGATAGGGTTTGTAGTAACAAACAAACTTCTGTTTATATTTACAGCTATATATATTTTTCAAATACAGTATATCCCCTATATCTGACCGTAATCTCATCTGAGTGTACGAGATTACCATAATGCTTCAAATGTTGTCCTTCTTGTTTCACATCAGTCTCTTACCCAAATAAACTGTCACAATTTGGAGACTCGGTCAATTCTAGCGTGTGAGAGACAAGGTGTTCTTGACAAAGACATATGTTTGTATTGGTTCGGTTATCTGAAATAATGAGTTTGAAAGTATTGGCAAATCCCATATCCTACATCCCAATTGTAGTCATTGAATTATCAACAAAATATGCCTGGTAACTCCCTTGAAACTCTGAAAATGGCTGTTTTTACTGTTAATTTTGTCAAAAGGATTTTTTTGCCTTAAGCTAAAACTGTCAAACTATTGGCTAGTGATTTGTCAATTATGAATTATAATCCTGATTATCTTTCTTTTAACTTCTTTCTTTTGTGGTTTCATTGATTCAGGGTAACAGTTTCCTCTGATGTCTTCTTTATCCTTTGTTATTGTGCTGTGATTTATTGAGTGAAGCACTTTGAATTACCTTGTTAAAAGGTGCTGTTCCTATATAAACTTGCCTTACCTTGCCCTACCTTGCCTATGCTAAGTCTTTTCCTGAAGGTTCCCTTAATGATACACTAAAACAACCTGGTCTAAACTGAAATAAAAAGGGGTTTATATTCCAAGAGTCCATATCTAAAAGTGTAACTAGGAGAGAAACTTCAAAAGTATGTTCTAAGGACATCTGGGATCAGTATGTACCTCTTGAAAAAACTTAAAATGATGGACCTATTAGTCTGATTGGTTGAAATTGTGACTAATCCACGTTTTGATTTATGCAGGCTGCCCTGTTTCTGATTTGACTGAACATATTGTCACACTGCAGTAATAACTGAGAGGAAAGATGCTGAGTATGATGACTCTGCCTCTTACCCTTATCTACGTTACACTCTGGCGGTGCTGCAATGCCAAATCAAGTGTAAAAAAAACAAACACACTCAAAAACACCCACTGTGGAACTCAGCCTATTGCATTTCATTTTGTACAGCAGGCAGAAAAGGGTTTGCTTACTGAGAGCATCAAGTGTGTTTAATTAAACCCTTGATAACAGCAAAGTTTAATTAGCAAGTTAAATGAAGTCAGGTATGTGAGAGGTGATGCTTCAGCATGCGTGTGAATTGATGACTCAGACAGAATGTGGAAAAATGGTAATGAAATACCTTTTTTCCCCTGAGGGGTAATTTGTTGAGATTCATGTTTTGCTGGTTAGTTTTTGGAAGGCTTAATGACAGAGTACATTGTAAAAAAAAAAAATCATTAACTTTCATTTATCCTTTAATGATTCAGCCTTATTGCTTAACAGTGGACATAAGAACAAGAAGAGCAAGAAGAGAGGGCTAGTGTTCAAATAATAGGACTAAATAAATCATAGCATATGTTACAGTTTAACAAACAACCAGTTCGATCCTTGATAACTGGTTAGCAAGGTCAACTGGAACTGGTTCCATTAGTAACTGACTCTTTATCAAGTGCCACCCTTTACAGGAAGTGATCCTCTAACAAGCCCCGCCCATTTGAAACAGTTGAAAATGACTTCTAATGAAACGAATAATGTTACATGGCTTCATCCAATTCTTTCTACAGTTGATGGTATTGAAATTTTTGGAATAAAACATGAAAAAGCAGAAGTACCAGATTTCTGGTAAACTGTGCAACACTGATTCTAGGATAAGGATAGCTGTCCAAATAATAAGTTAATGAGCTACTGTAGCTAGACTTCACCGTGCAAACCTACTGATTGGCTATTAAGAATCAAGGACACAAAGAAAACAGCAGTTTAAGACCAGAGGGGCATTAAAGGATGATTATAAGGCTGATTTGATTTAAGTTGAACTAAAAGTTTTTTTTACTCTGTAGCAGTGTTAATTTTGTCAACTTATTATTTTTGTCCCATATTGGCGGGATAAGTTGGGAAGTGATCCAATCAGAGCTACTCTCTTTATGAACTGATATATTCATGTAGAGCAGGTTCACTGTTTGTTGTCAGTTCTGGTATTGTACCTGAGATACTCTGCCAGGTAGCCTAAGTAAAAGTGGTTGGTGATTTCACACAAAGGTTAAATTTGTTTCTGTTCATTTATACATTCAAACTTTACTAGCATTCAGTAAAGGTTAAATAGGTGTTTCATTTTATCCAAGTATAAAACATGACTTCAGAAATTCAAGGAAACATAAAAAATGCCTTACACTTTGCACTTCATATTTTAGTCGACTTAATTTACAGTAGATTTCGTTGACTAAAACTAGACTAAAATGAAAACAATTTAGATGACTATATTATGACTAAAAGACTGTTATTAAAACTAAATTAAAAAGTGCTGTTAAAGTTTACACTGCTCTGCAGTAGATCAGATGCAGCTCTTTTTCCTTCCCCTTTGGAAACGCTCGTATTTGAGGGAGCAGGGAGGTATCAGAAGGCTATCATGAAGAGGTCTGCGCTGATTGGACGGGAGAGGAGGGGTTACAGGCCGCAGATCAGACCTTCAAAACAGTCATGGCACCTGCCTGTGATGAGCAGAAAACACACATGTAGGTTGAAGCTGTATAGCTGTTACATTATACACAACAGGAAGTAAAAGACAGAGCATTTTAGAGAGGCAGAGCACATTTCTCTGTGAACTGAGAGTTTAGACAAAGCTGCTATGTTTTTATGCTCCTCAAACCTTTTCAAACAACATTACAAGTAAAGAAAATGGATTTTTCAGGAGATGGGACCTTTAAATAAAACAGCAGGTATATTTGTGATCAAATTTAAGACTTACATCATAACAGTGATGCAATGTTTGGAAACACTTCCTGGATCTACATTGTCAGATGGGGCTGGATGTCAGAAACATTGCCAGCAGCAAATGAATTGGCTGTCAAAACTTATTGATTCCCTCCTTAAAGATTGAAAAACAACCTAAGTTTCTTCATGATTGTATTTTCTTTTCTCTTGTTTTCACTTGGAGTCCAAAGCTAACCTTGCCACGAAACCTAAATATGAAGCATATAAAGTGAATACAGAGAGCTTCATTGACTTCAGGGTTTTTAGGTGTTATTCTTCTTAAATTCTCCTGAGGATTATTCAGCTACTGTGTGGTTGTTTTATCTTTGAAACACCTAGACTGCAGGTTGTAGAGGTCAGGAAGCTTTCTTACCACATCAGAGGAAAAATCTCTGCCTTCCCTGCGCTGCAGTGTGTTTGTGTGGGTAGATAACAATGAGCATGGATGATGCCATGTGTCTTCAACTTTTTATGGCACTGAGTGCTGAATATTTGAATTGATGATACTTGTTTTGAACTAGAACATAATAACTGCTCAGACAGACACTTCAGTATGCTGTAAAGGTCTGCTTCCAGTAGAAAACCTCCTTCATAGTTACAGTGTGTTCCTCTCACTTCAGGACTCGGATGTGGGCAGTCAGTATTACATTGAAATCCACTTAAATACATACCAGTTACAAGCTGGAAAATTCAGAATACCTGAAGATCGTCTTACATCCCTGTTGGAAATTCTAACCAAAGGAGACGTTTCCAGTGATTCAATTTGCAACTGAGAGAATCCAACTTCCAAAAGCAACTGAAATGCACCAAAAAGCCTGGTACTCTCTGCAACTTTCATTTTTTTCCCACGGTCTATATTTGAAGATTTTTGGTACTTAATATATCATACCGGTACCTAATACAACAGTTACTAATAATAAGTTACAATATAAGGAAGATGAAAATGGACACAAAGAGTTACATCAGAAAAGGCAACAAGTCAGTCAAATAAGTACCAAAGTGATTTTAAATAGTAATATTGATTAAATAACAAGAGTGATGTAAGGGGCTCTGTTCAGTATGAAGTTGCAGGCTGACTTTAGTTCTGTTAAGTGAGGTCTCTGGTGCAATAATATGATGAATTTACATCTTATCTCTAAATGTTTTGTTGTACTGTATCCACATGGAAAGGAGGGCTTTTTTAATATCTGATTCTTAAATAGAGGGAGACTTAAACGTCAATCATGCTGTCATTTCAAGCCTCAGTATTTAAGACCCACTGTGAACATCCCAGAGACATAATGGGGGTACAAGTGGACCCCTCTTTTCTGTCTCCAAAGGTAGTGTCAGAGGTGAAAAAATGCTGAGAATGAGTACGTGTCTACCATAATTGAAGCATGTGCCATGCCATGCTGTCTCCAAAGCTTTACGTATGAATCAAGAAAATATTACATCCTTGCAGGAGTGTATCTGGTCTTGCAGTGCAGATGGATCTGTCTGATTCAATGTCTGTATTCAGGCAGATCCATCTTGCCAAGCCTTAAATTACAATGGTTGTGCTCAGCCCAAAGCAGCACAGCCCAATCAGCATCCTTTGAAGCAGGAAGAGGTGGAGCTACCAGTGTGTTGACAGCAGGAAGTGACTGCTTGCACAGAGATTCACATAGATGCTAACAGCTTTAGTAGCAGTTTTACCAGATCAGGACCTCATTTTTTTTTCTACATGAAAAACAACAACACTGAAAGCATTTTTTGATAGAAAGGATAATTTTGTCCATTTTGTTTTGGCAATAGTTTGTTCCATGAAGTGTATTAATGCCTCTTACATTATCTGATTGGACTGTAATGAATGTGATTGATGGAACAATTGTCCAATCCCCTGCCAGGTATGCTTTTGAAAGATTCTGCCCATTCCCACCCACTTTAAAGGGCTGTTGCCCTGAAACACCAGACATACATTTCACTTGTACATTAGGGCAACAGAAAGTGTTTGGAAATGTGCAGAACCTCTCAAAAGTATTCATTCCGCCAATCACATATTTTACAGGCCAATCAGATAATCTACTCGGCAGCATTCATGTTGAGAATGCCTTCAGTTTTGTTTGTTTTTCATTTAATAAAGAAATGTGTTCTAGATTTGACAAAAGTGGTACAAAAGCTTTTAGCATCTACGCTAGTCTCTGTACGAGCAGTTACTTCCTGTTGTCGTCTTCCTCATAGCCCCCAGCTCTTCCTGCTCTATAGGATGCTGATTGGGCTGTGCTGCTTTTGGCTGCTCACAATCTTCGTAGCTTGGCAAGATAGACCTTCTTTATTTCAGCGCTGCAAAGGTTTGATGCCCAGATGGATTAGTGATATATATTAAATAGTCAGTCTGGTGTGTCAGGTTGGAGTGTATCAGAGTGTAATGGCGACAGAGCATTAAATACACTGTGATAAGGGCTGTAAGAGGTTCACACTCGTGAAAAACAGCAACAACCAGTGTTTTTGATTCCAGTATTACTGCAGCCAAGTGAAAGAGAAGGTCTAGTGATGTGTATATGAGTTCATCACGTTTCTCACTGAGTTGCAGCGGTTCAGAGTATGGTCTAAAAATGGCCAAGCTGAGAGTTAAAGGGTCAAAGTAAATTTAATTAACCTTTTTGGATAAACACATAGCACAAAGTTTTACAATGGTGATTTCAGTTTATTACATTTTTTGAAAGAAACAGTCATTAACCTTGAATCCCCTCATCTATCATTCTGTCAAGCAAATGCAAAATAGAGTCCTCTACCTTCAAACATCTGAACGGACTGTGAATCCTAACACTCCTTGACTGGCTGAGGAAAGGTCACATCAAGCTTGAATTAAACTTTATTTTTCCTCTGATGTAAGATTTAACATTAAGAATATTTTCGAGCCGGCACCCTGTGGTTATTTATAGATGTGGGTTATAATTCATGAACTTGTCTTTGACCCTGCTGATCTTACCACATCAGCTGGGACAGGGTGTTGCCTCATTAGACCAACAGCAGAGAGGCGACCTGACAAGCAGACACCATCTATCACCATCCCTCTCAGCCATGTAACCTGACAGGTGTGAGTTTGCATACGTGTGTGTGTATGTGTGTGTGTGAGATATAAAGCTGTATGCACCAGTCTGATTTGCATGTACAATATATTTCAGATTGTGCACAGGAAGGAGTCTCCATAGTGTCTAAATGCAAATACCAGCATGTTTATGTGCCTGTATGTTTGTAAGTGAGGGAGAGGGAGGTAAGAGTCAATAGTCGTCCTATCAGGCTGTCCAGATGCTGACTGAACGTGCGATCATTATATTCGATTGGCTGCTTAGTCAATGAAAGTCCATCCTTATCTTGTGAAGGGTTTATTAACATGTGAAAAAAACACTCGATTACACATTTTCTGCTCTTGATTTCATTTGATTACACTATATGAAGAAATATACCCTCCAAAGGAAAGAGATGGGTACTTGAGTCGCACCCAAGGTGACTTCAACTCCGTCTTGAGCTTTGAGACCCACGCCAAATCATTTTATTGTGTGCCTCTGGCTCACTGTAAATATGGGCTGCAGTGGTGTGTCACCTCTTCACGTCTGGCGTAATCCTCTGCATCTGCTGCACGAGCGGCCAAACCCCTTATAAAAGAGCACAGCCCCTGCAGCAGGCACAGACAGGTCCCGGTCTGTAGTGCCACATGGAAGAGGAGCGCTGCCTCAAAACCCAACCTCTCACCCTGAATGTTTCAAAGAAGCCACTCATATGATGTTAAAGATGCTCCCTTCACTCCTCAACTTCTCTGCTTTCTTTTCTTGGCATCTCGCCTATCACACTGGGCCTGACACTGATTTATAGCAAGAGAAATAACAGATGGTTTGGACAAAGTGGAACTCCTTATATTGAGAAACAGGACAGTAAAAAGCCAGGTGTATTAACTTTTTTAGGAAGGCTGCATCTGTCTGTCCCGCACAGACAGATGCAGACAGACAGACAAATAGCTGTGTATGATCCAGAGAGACAGACTAAGAAGTGACAGGGACTGGAAAGTGTTGAAAATATCAACATCACGCTGGATAAGCTGTATGAGATGTGTTCCAGGAGTCTGTTTTAGAGAAGAATTCATATCATTACCACTACTTTGCCTGCTACTACTACTTATTCCACCACAACTATACTAATAATCTTCTACACATGACTACAACTGTCCTAACTGATTGTGACCAAAGTGCAAAAACATCTGACTTCAGTTTTTATCCAGTTGTTTTATGTACAGTATTTTATGATTAGTGGATTGGATCCAGTCTACCCAGTATTTTTTTACCCTGCCTTTTATTATTTTATGTATCAAGGAAGTTTCAGTATTATTTACTTTATGAGAGACTTGAGGGTCTTGCAGCTGCTCCTTAGAGACTTGACTTGGACTTGCAAAAAGTGACTTGTGCCCGTCTCTGGTCTCAACCTTAAAGTAGTCAGACAGCTTGAACCCAAACATGAAATATAAAGAAGTTACAAAGGTGCAAAATGTAGAATATCCAAAAATACTATTCAATATAAAATGGCTAAAATCTTTGTTGCAGCTAGGCTAGCTGTTTTTTTTTTCTTCATAGTTGTGTTAACATTCGTTATGTTATATTTTAAAGTCATATTGCATTTTATAAACCTAAGTGTGGAAGAGGATAGAGCCACTGATTTCTTTTGCTAGAGGTTAACATGTCGAGAAACAGAGAGATCTCCACACCAAAAGCTCCCTGTGAAGGATTTTGTTTTGCAAAAGTGGCATTTCAAGCCCCATGGCTCTTTCTCAGACTTACATTACAATTGTTTGTGAACGCTACCTGAAATTCACATGGACAAACACATTACCCAGCTGTGGTGGCCAATGAGGGCAAACTGCCTACAACAGCTCAATGCAGTTCAAGAAGAGAAAAACGTTTTCAAGAACAGAATAGATTGAAGTACAGAAACACAACCAGAGGTCAGAATGAAATACAAATACGGCAACACAGTGCAAATGAAATAGCGCGCTAAAAGTGTATTAACAACACATTGCAAGTTAGAAACGAAACACAGTCCAAAATAATCCAAACCCACAAAATACCTGCAAGAGCAGAAATGCAGCATAAACAAATACATCAATGGAAGTGCTGCAGGGCGGCAGGGGAGACTGTTGAGAGAGAGAGAGAGAGAGAGAACACCTGATCTAAGATCATCTGTGTTTTAATTAGCAGCAGGCATGACTTAGACTGAAGTTATGGTTTCATGAGCTAATTTAAAGTTTTAAAGATTTTAATATTTGTGCCTGGAGCTCTTCCGTTATTGTTCTTGGTTATGCTGTGTTTCTGCTCTTGCAGGTGTTTTCTGGGTTTGGATTGTTTTGGGTGTTTTGTTTCTAACTTGAAGCTTGATTGCCATTGATGCATTTGTTTTTTATTCCTGCAGCACGTTATTTCATTTGCACTGCATTTCTGTGTTTGTATTTTGTTCCGACCCTTGGTTGTTTTTCTGCACTTTAATCTTTTCTGTTCCTGAAGCTGTTTTCCTCTTATTGAACTGCATTAAGCTGTTGTAGGTCATTTGCTCTCGTCAGCCCATTGACCAGCACGGGTCACTCATCACATTCTGATTGAGTCACAAGAAAAAACACAAAAATGACACCAAAATGCAATAATGCACATATACATATCCCAACAAAGCAACAATGCTAATTGATATTTTAAGTGAAGAGCAAAGTCCATATAGAGACAATTAGTTGTTAATATTTCTTCATACATAATGTTCACTATTTGTTTCATAATTATCAAAACATTAACAATCTATACATTTACAATAGACTATCACTACACAAAAGCTTGCATAGAGAAATTCATGTAATCTTATAGGTCCAGCAGTGAGGTACAGTACATATAGTGAAGTACTCTGCATACATAATGCACCCACCGAAGAAATGCATCTCTTTAGGTTAGTACTCCAAAGAAGGATTCAGGCTGGAGAGCCGTCATATGAAACTATTCTTCAGAGGGAGCTCTTGGTGTGTGTATGTCTGTGTTTTCCCTACACGTCAGCATTTGAGTTATTTTTAGGAGTTGAAAAATTGTTTTCAAGGGACAAAAAAGTCACAGAATTCTGAGTATTTTCTATTTTTTTTTCTTTTCTCAAATTCTGACTTTCACCTCAGAAATCTGTGATTTTTTTACTAAGAATTCTGACTTTATCTCATAAATTGGACTTTAATCTCAGCATTCTGACTTTATTCCTAGAATTTTCACAGATTAAAAAAAATAATCCTCTTCCATACCTAAGTGATTGAATATTAACTAATTGGAAAAAAAAAATCTTTGGTATAAATACATTAAATTTACTGACCAAGTTAAATGTACTGCTTTTTTTGTCCAACAAAAAATATGACCTTGTTGATTTATGGCATTGATGGTAAAGATACATTTAGTTTTTTGAACATTTTTTAACTAAAATGCTATCGAAGAAAGCCTGCGACATTAGTATATAAAATAAAAGAAGTATTAAATAGCTGATAGAAGAGCGAGAGAGAGGTGGGAGTGCTGATGGATAGGCTACATTAATTTATACTCAGAGAGAGAGCAGTGCATGGCCTTTTTTTCAGCAAGTGTTAACTGAAACTGTATTTTATGCTTGAAAGTTAATCCAATGACAGTCAGACCAGTAAGGGACATTGACTTATTCCTGCTCATTCCTGCAGTTACTGCATTTTCTTTCTGTTTGTGTACTTTAAATACAAAATGTTATCTAGCAAAGCTGCTTGATTACGCTAAAAATCTCAATCATCAATAATTATTTTAATAGAAATTGAGATCACAGTTTTGAAACACGATTACTCACTGATATTTAACGCACCGCATGATTTTCTTGAACGTATATGCTTTTGACGCTATCATTTTGAGCATTCAACACAGGAAATGCATAGAAATATACTTGTAAAAATACAAATACCTCAAAATATTTTTAACAATAATAATCGAAAAAGAAAAAAATCAACATGTCTTGTGGCACAGTCATCTTTGAATCTTGATTACTCAGTTTTTCATAATTGTGGGAAGCAGTAACTACTAGTGAGATTAAAACCCAGTAAATTTCCCAGCTCTCTTATCCAGACAAAAAGCGTTTCTCAGTAGAAGCTGCATCAGTTCCTGTGGATGAGGGGAAAATGGTCATGAAACCTTGAATAAGTGTAATACTTTTACCTGGATGAAGTTGAATCTCTGTTCTTCAAATCTATCTCTACAGCAGCCTGACATGATGTTAACATTATCATACCCGCTTCCTCTCAGTATTTTTTCAGCTTGATCTACAAAAAATTACTCAACTTGATTGGTCATAAACCAAATGGCAGCAGTAAGAATGTCCATACATTTGTTCAAAGGGGAAAACTACATTATTGGTGTTAAAAATATCAAGACGAATCAGAACGTATGAGCACAAAGGCAGTTACTTACTGCCCCATCATTTAGGGTGGCCCATCTGCACAAGTGGTTGGTCCTTATGTCCTTTTGTTACAGTATTGACAGCCACAAATAAGGGCAATGATTGTAGTTTGGGTAAAATATTAGTTTTACAAACTTACTTGTTCCCTTGTGATCTTTATATTTGAAAAAGCTTTTGCATTAGCCTGTAATATCAGCCTCACGGTGGTGCTCTTTTAGGTGATGAGGGGATTATAGCTTTTGGCCCCAGCTGTAGGTATGATTTAGTGTTATATTATGTTTGTCCAGAGCTTGCATTTTCAGAACTAGCAATCCACCTGTGTGTGGAGGGTAAAATAAATCTCTGCCTCGTTTTCTCTGGTCCGGCTGGTCTCTCTCATTCAGTGTTGAGGCTCACTGCAGCCTCTAACAGCTCCGCTGTGGCTGCCGGCTCTCTCAATTATTAAAGCCACAAACCAAGAAGCACATTAAATACACATTCCCTAAGTGTGTTTCCCCCACAGAGGAAAGGCATAGTTATTGATTGTGGTTTCCATGTCTGGATGGACGTTGTGGTGTGTTTCAGCCTGCAAAAAGTAAACTTCAGTTTCTGTATTTAATAATGTTAATAATGTACGTAATATCTGATGATCTCATTCCGACCCCATTTCCTTTTCCTTTATTTTTGCTTCATGAATTCACATCTTCTCTTCGACTACCTAGTTGAAGTGTGGATCTTTCTATTTTTCACAGAAAGTCATATGGATTTTCATCTTAGTTTTTAGGCCTTTTTACAGATGATTAATTAAAATAAAAAAAACACTGTAGTCTGACTTGATTATATCAGCTCAGTTTGATTAGATCTGATTCAATTTCATGTTGAATTCCAGGAACTGTTTTCCTCCTATAGAGTTAATTTAATACTTATGTTTGGTTTATATGTCCTCTCCTCATGATAGAGAACCTCTATGCGTAGCATAGGCTGACTGTACAATAAAGTTTCCAGCATTGGGTCATCTCCCCCGCTTTCTTTTAATAGTGTTGTGCAGTGATGACAATTTTCATGGGTCAGCAGAAGTTGACATCGTGCTGGTTCCCTCGACTGCAAGCCTTCTTATAGCCTAAGGGATTTTAATACAAAATGTACATTTTCTGCTCTTTGTGATAATCTGAAGAGAAAAAACTGTTTCTAAGCTCAAGTGTAATTGGCGAGAGTGAAAAGCTATTAGTAAGGTCCTGTGAAACTACATTATGGCAGTTTGAATTAGAAGCAGCTACAATATGTCCAACATATAACATCATGCTGTACACTCTGCTTTGAGAATGTCCTCTTAATTTATCAGCCTTATCAAGTTAGTCCTCATGGCCGTGGCAATAGTGTTGGAATAACTGGTTATTAAAATATCCAAAATAATTGTCATCGAGTCCCCAGCCATTTTTTGAGTCCTTTTTAGCAGTAAGTTAGCAACTGTAGTTTTAAACACACAACAATGGTTGAAGATTCAAAAGCAGACTGTATTATTCCCCATTAATCACTGAAATTTCATGTGCATGTGTTTACCACAGACCTTATTTCTGATATTTATCCGCAATTGGTATTCTAAATGCTATTTAGTCTCAGGCTTAAGAAACATGAAGTGCTAAATGCTAAGTCACTTTGACGTTTTTGGACTCATTTCTGCACCAGTGCTAATTTTATTGACCATTTATTTTCATCATAGTTTTCGTCAATGGCCTTTTTTCCCCCGATGAAAACTAGACAGTAACTAATTAACAAAAACTAAAACTGAATTAACTGACATTTTTGTCAACATAAAAACTCCACTAAAATGTTTGACAGAGACTTAATCCAATCAGACCTAATTTCGTCATGTAGAAAGGAGGGACAAGTTAGGACAAGGTTGGAAAAGATCCAATCAGAGCTACTCTCTTTATGAATTGATATATTCATGTAGAGCAGGTTCACTGTTTGTTGTCAGTTCTGGTATTGTAACTGAGATGCTCTGCCAGGTAGCCTAAATAAAGGTGACTGCATTTCACACAAAAGTTAAATTTGTTTCTGTTCAACTTTACTAGCATTAAATAAAGTAATATTAGATGTTTCATTTTATCTAAGTGTAAAACATGACTTCAGAAATTCAAGGAAACATAAAAAATGCCTTACACTTATGCTTCATATTTAAGTCGACTAAATTTACAGTAGATTTCATTGACTAAAGTGTTGTAAAATTTCGTCAACTAAAACTGGACTAAAATTAAAACAATTTAGATGACTAAAGAATGACTAAAACTAAAGTATATATTCGGCAAAAGACTGTAACTAAAACTAAATTAAAACGTCCTGTCAAAATTAACACTGTTCTGCATCCCTCTAGGGTCAACACCTGCCTGAAACATCAGATTTCCGTTGCTCACCAAAAAGACATAACACCCTGACACAAAACTGCAGGATTTTGCACTGCTGTGCTGGCTTTTGAATAGTTTAAGACAAGTTCAGCAGACTGTCAAGACAACTATAGCACAAAAATCAATAAAATCAAATCTATGGGACAAGCTGTTGCTTAACGATTTTGATTTCTCTAGCCTCTTATCCCATTAAAACTGTTGTGTAGGTCATACTATTCTTTTGGGCAAAAATGCAATTAGTCCTTGCCTCCACAGAGTCACTGATCTTTGTGAGAATTTTTCTGCTCATTATTCCCTCAGTAAGTCATAGTGAAAAGAGATCAACCTCAACCTTTTCTCCTTTGCTCTCTCCAGCCTTTGTTGTTAGCTTTGTTGTGATCTTATTAGCCTCCATCAGAAGGATTGTGAAAGTGTCAAACTTTAAAAGACCTCCAGCTCCCTCATTAAGAGAAAACTTTTTCCTTCTTCTACACAAAGCACAACATAAAATCTCCTCCTCTGCAAGAAAGTAGACACACTAAACTACTACATTTTCAGGTTTTCACGGCTAATTACTGCTTAGATCTTCACTACAGTATCGAGAAGAGTTGAAGCTTGATTAATGTGTTCGAGTCATTTCACCTTTGAGGCATCTGTAAGTTAACGAGGTACTGTTGTTAGAGAGATGCTGTTATAAAAATCGCCATTAATGAAAAACACATCCTGTCAGGGAAAGTTTTCAAACTCTGAACTTACAGAAATAGTTGGATGATCCTTTTTGTACAGGAAGAGGAACTCACAGCCGTGTGTGGCAGCGGATGTTACAGGATGCTTGCCTTGCTGCTGTCCTAATTGGAGAGGTGTTGCTGCGCCCCGGGCTTGGAGCCATCCATGAGACTGTAGACTTGCCCAGACTTCTCTGACTCAACTCCAACATGTCACAACTGTGCTTTCTGAGAGATAGAACATCAGTGCCTGCAGGCTCACAGACACACACAGACTGGCTAAAAAAATGTATCCAAGTCACTGAGAATCAATACGACAGAATACTGTCAACCTGAAGATAGCGTTTGATGTCAGACTGTCGATATTTCAGGCTTTTCTGAGGGCAGAGTTTTGTGACTTTCACAGCCTCTGCAGATCAAAACATCAACACATCCCAGTATTTGATTATTTTTATTAGTTTTTTTTTCAATAGAGCAAAGAAATGAGAAAAACTTTGGCCTGTATGTATTTTACTTAAAAGAGATGCTCATACAGTGACAAAGATCTTGGTAGCCAAAGGATTAGACTCCCTGTGTAGTCATAAGAATTTAGTCCTGGGCAGCAGTTGGATCTATCTGACAATAAGGCCCGCCAACTACAGTATCTGACTGGCCCATAATGAATGTGATTGATGGTGCAATCGTCCAATCACCTGCCTGAAATGCTTTTTAAAGGTCCTGCTCATTCCCAAACAATTTTAATGGGCTGTTGCCCAGATAAACTAATGAAATATATTGAATGATGCATCTGCTGTGTCAGGTTAATAAGAATTAAAAGAATGAATGCATTTTTAGCTTTCCAAGAACCACCGCATGGTGGTGTGTGTATATATATATATATATATATATATATATATATATATATATATATATATATATATACACACACATACACACACACACACACACACATATATATGTATACATATATATTTATATATCACCAGAATGAGACACACACACACACACACATATATATATATGTATACATATATATTTATATATCACCAGAATGAGACACACACACACACACACACACATATATATATGTATACATATATATTTATATATCACCAGAATGAAATTAAAAGGGTGGGTCACTTGATCTCGAATCGTATACCTACTAAATTTAGTCAGTTTGTTGTTGTCAGAGTCATCCACGTTGATCAAGGCAACCTGGTCCATCGTCGCCCCGTCGCCAAAGTTGAAAAAGATGAACTCTTGGTGATATCGCGTGTGGGTGTGCGGCAACAGCCAGTCAGTGTTGTGTGGGTGTGTGAAGGTACCTGTGACAGACAGTTTTCATTGCGGTTCACAGAGTAACAATCCATGTCCCTGTGGGAAACATTAGTGAGTGAGTCCATTAGTTTTGCCTAGATGGACCGCAGAGAACTCACAGACGATGCTGCTGCAGGGCCATCAGCTGCAGTGTTTTGTGGTTGGTAGGTGAGTGAAAAGGATACAGTTGGAATAATGTCAGCTTACACATCCTGTTATATGATATATGATATGATCGTGGTGAAACTCAATTGGACGTGACGTCACTGAGCAACGGCAACTGGCGATGATAACCAAAAGGAGGTATTTATGGACAGGCGACGCAACTTCAGTGGGCAACGCGATTATGGTCGCAAAGTCACGTTCGATGTGAATTCAGCTTAAGAAGACTGTAGATTCACAGAAATCTTTAAAGTCTTTCTCAAGATATTGCATTCACAAGCAATAGGTGACAAGAACACTCCATGACATCAACCCAGGGGTGGGCGACTGGTAAACCAGGGACCACTTACGGCCATCCTCCTCCCTTCATGTGTCTGAGTTTAAAATATATGTTTATGAAGAAAACCTGATCTAAGTTAAAAAATGCTTTGATGAGTAAATGCTGTTACCTGTACCAAAAAGTTGCTGAAACTGCCTTGAATCCTGTTTCGCTCATTAGTGTAAGTGTATTGCTTATTTAATCTGAGTTTAAGCAATTAGAACTGTTGATGAAGTAACTTTTTATGACAGCTATATATATTTTTCCCTTTATGTAGCCTTCTAATTGGAAAAATGTTTGACCCTCTGGCCATTTGGATAATCTCAATGTGCCTGTCTTGGAAAACAAAGTTGCCCAGCTCACCTTAACCTATGACCCATGACCTGCAAAATATAGTCAGTTTATTTGTGTGTCATGTTGGAAATTCCTTGAAGCATTTTCTGATATGGGTTTCCAATGTTGGCATTACCAAACAAAGATTGATTATGGCCTTTGACCCATGACTTTAAAAATCTAATCAGGTTGTCTACAAGTGAAAGCAGAATTAAGAGCAAAGTTTGTTAAAATTCCTTTAAGTCTCCTAAAATATCAGCACTGCAAACAGGCACACAGAACCGAGGATTCTGTTGGAGACAATGTGGAACTTCTATGGCTAATCACTTCCATGTTTTTTGGGCATGTCCGAAAATCCAGTCTTTCTGGAGAGAGGTGGCTTCTGAGATCAATAAGATAGTATTGATCTCAGAAACAGTCCCACAGAAGGATAAATACTTATTGAAGGTACTCTTGGCAAGCTGTAGGAAAGCTATAACTAGGAAATGGTTGCAACTAGACCCTCCAACATTGGTCCAGTGGCGTGGAATCATCCAAGAAATTTACCGTATGGAGAGACTTACTTTTGTATTGAGGCTCCAGTTGGAGAAATGCACTAAACTATGGGAAAAATGGATTGTGTGTGCACCATGAATAATATGACAATATACCATGATGTATGTGTAAAAGAATACTTTGATTTTAACTGTAACACCCATGATGATGTCATGTTTATTGTACATGTAAATAATTAAACTAATTAAAAAAAAAAAAAATCCTTTAAGTGTGCATGAAGTCTTGGGGTCCACAAGCATGTTATAGCCATTAGATTTCTTGATCTTGAATTTAACCCTATGACCGTCAAAAGCTAAATACTGCATACCTGCATCAAAGTACTTACTTGTGCAAAGGTTGGCGAAAATGTGTAAACAAGCAAAGATTGACTACAAACTGTTTTACCTTTACCTTTGACCTATGATTTCCAAAATGTAAACAGGTCATCCCTGAGTATGATTGGATACCTTTACAGAGTTTAATGAGGATTGCTGAAGGTATTGTTGAGATATTGCATTTACGAAGTTAAACTGAAAGGAAATATTGACTAACAGGGTCTGTATTCTTTCTTTCTTTATTTTTTTTTACCTTTGACCTCCAGAATATGATTAGTCAATCCCTTTTGTTAAGATGGACATTTGTGCAAAGTTTGAAGAGAATCCCCACGGGCATTCTTATGATTTTTCATTCATGAAATTGTGATCATTAGTAACAAAAAGGTCTGAGCTCTGTGAGTATTTCCAGAGGAAAAATGCAGATTTTATCCAAGTCTTAAACTGCAAACACTCATACATTGATACACCTGTCTGCCGCTCCAACACTGTAAGGCAGAGGTTTTCAAAGTTTATTTTCTCAAGGCACACCTCAAATCAAGACACACTCTTTGGACTTGTCATATTTAAAAAAAACAGTAAACTATCCCCTCCAACATGCATAATTTAATAAGTCAATTAGACGAACCTTATTTATGTAGCACATTTTATGCCATTTCAATTGCATTTCATAGTGCTCTACATGGAGGCAAAAAAATGATTTACAAAAAGATCAAAAAGTAAAAATGATAACAACCATTGTAATGATTACTGATTTTTTAGTTTTCCATTATAAAAACATGTAGGATGACATAAAGGATTTTGAGACTAATGCACACCAATATAACTGAAATAGTTGAACACTCAAATCAAATTAGATCAAGAGGAAAACCAGCATCAACTGACAAGTACTAATAAAATGCTAAAATACATTAAAACTATGTTTACAAAGACACAATACATAATGACATTTGACAGATCTCATATTATAAAACCAGATGCTCTTATAAAACTTACAAAGACAAACATGAAAATATCCTCCACCTTCTGGCTCTGTTAACTGCAAAAGGAGGTTCTCCACTAAAGACTTTAGGATTGTTAAAGTTACAGAATTTGCTGCTTTTTGCAAAAAGAAGTAACTCATGGTTGGACAAATTCCCAAGGCACACTTTGACTTGCCTAAAGGCACACTGGTGTGCGGCACACCATTTGAGAACCTCTGCCGTAAGAAACAAAAGTAAGCAGCCATTTGTGTAATGAGGAAGGTCAATGGACATTCTATCTGAGTAATGACTTTTAATGAAGTACTGCCGTGATAATTACTGTCTGCTCAGTCTGGCTGATGAGGAAACAGTACACTAATGAATAAGGTGAGGATATGTGTTTTTTAATCTCCATCAATGTTTGTGTGTGAGTTTTCACGTGATACTAGTGCTGGCTTTCAGAAGTAATTTTTTTAGAATTCATTATTTGTTCACAGATTCACCAGAATGAACATTTATGTTTGTCATCTTGTTAAAAAGTGGGAATTTCCATAACCAGGCCTATAGAATTAACATCACATTTATGGCAATTCTGAGCCAACGCAAACTGTATGACTGGACATTATTCAGTGTAATATTGTTTCTGATGATCTGCAGAGTAAGTCTGATAGAAGCTCAGAAAGAACTAAAACAACTCCTAACTAAAGCAAGAGAACAATATAGACAAATGATGGAACAGAGCCTTTTAACTTCAAACAATAAAAAACTTGGGGATACAATGAAATCAGATACTAATATGAATCCTACAAATTACCACTGCCCGGGGTGCGCCTCTCCTGTGCCGAGAACAGACCAGGTTGGAGCTGGCAAGCTTTCAGCGCACCTTCTGCGTGTTTTTTTGGCACGAAATTGTCGCTGCGTCAAGCTGAATCTGTCGCCACCTCCCCCTGGTGCGCCATCACACCCATCTCGGCACAGCCAGTCTACCAAATTGCCAAATTGGCTGCGCACGGCGATGCGCCGGACGAAGTTACCACTGCGCCACCCTGCGCCAACCTGCGCCACCCTGCGCCAACCTGAGTTGCGCCAGAAAATTAGAGCCCTCAGTCATCAAAAATGAATATATGAACAAGAGTTAAGGCAAAATATGGGCTCTTTAAAAGTCCAAACTTTGGGGTGCATGTTTTGCGGAGTGGTACGCAACCAGGCATGACCCATGTACATGCTTCTGGCAGCCTGGGTTCGAATCCAGCCTGTGGCCAGCTTGCAGAGTGTCCTCCCCCTACTCTCCTGTACTCTTTCACAAGCCTATATACTGTCTCTCTCTCTCTCCTATCGATAAAGGCTCGAATTGGCCAAAAAATAATCTTAAAGAGAAAAAATCCAAAGTTTCATTCATTTTTTTTCAGCTCTTAACCATATCACATTCCCCCTTGAACTCTGTGCTTTATCTCTATTTATTTTTCTTTCTTTCCTACCACTACAAAACATATTTATAGTAGAGTTATTTAAATTATACTAACATTAGTTGTGTCTGATGGACTTAATATCAATTTCCTTAGAATTGAAATGCTATATTTTGGGCTTAAAAGAGCCCAATTATATTAAATAATTGTCACTGTGCAACAAATTGTCTAATCAGTTTAAAGTGGTGCCTTATTTAGCAACTCAATAAGTCAGAAGATAAACACTTGTTTCTTTCCTAATATAAAAACACAAAACCTTATTGGTATCAACAGTAAATCAACAAATTTATTCATAAATAATTGACAGGTATTATTTGGATAAAAATGAAAGGAGCATCCTTAGCAATTAGTTAAAATGAAAAAGCAAAGAGGTCTGCCTGAATGTGCCTGTGTTAGCATATCCTTTTAATATTGTTTCATATTGCACTCCATTTCTGTGAAAGACCAAATGCAAATAAGCTTAAAGCTAGCTCTAGGGCAATTACTCTGAATTCCCATCAGCCTCTACAAAAATAAACAATAAAACACATAAAGTACCATTGTTCTGTATGTGCAAACAGTCACCCTGGGTTTATAGGCTACGTGTTTCACTTCATATTAGTGTAATTAATTGAAGGCAATAAATGATGTGATTAAAGGGAGCAGCTCCAGCTTGCACTTGTGTACTTGAGTGAGTGTTATATTAAATACAGAACACTTGGAACGGCCATACTTACATTATGTGCCAAACAATAAAACAAGTTTACTGTCAGTTGGAGTAATCCTGGCGTTAGCTGTAGATTTCAACAGTCACTTTGGTTATTTAAAGGATTGAAGAAAGAAAAGGAACAAACTGTTTGTAAAATCTGATCTTCCTTAAGCAACAGCCTCAGACATGCTACATCACAGACGCCATCTCAGCTCTGAAGGTCACCATGTTTGATGTGGGAAGCTTTGACTCTGTAAATCTGCTGCTAATTATAGTCCTGCAGCTGAGCTCTGACTTTCTTTTCCAGGCGTATTTATCTTTTATTTACACCTGCTTATCTCTGTTGGAAGAAAGCTTCCTATTGATAACCTGTCTGCCCTTGTAGACCCCAATTTGGAACCTTTTGGTCCCCTGTGTCGTTTTGTCTTTATCAGGCCCTCTGACTCCTCCATCTGGTCAACAGCTGATCATTATCGGACCAAAATCACCTTCGAAAACTGCTGGGCGTGACATAGGCTCCATGGGTATTCGTGAGCTTTAGCAGGGAAGACAATAAAAGAGGGAAGCAGAGAAGTTCTGTTTGTGTATGTACTCCATACTGTGTCTGTTAGAGTGAACAAGAGAGATAATTTGATCTCCTCCTCTCAAGTCTCTGTCCTTTTCTCTCAGTGTGATTGCTCCTGCTTCATCTCCTCAAAGTCAGCAGCCCCACCCCTCCATCTTCAGCCCAAGGTCACTGCATCTCAGTGCTAATTGTTTATTTATTATAAAGAATTCATGCAAGAGACACTCACACAGATGTCTTCTGAGACACAAACCAAGACCCTTCACCTTTGTGTGCCCCTTTTTTTATTTTAAATGAACCAAATCAGTCATTTAAGTCCTATGCAGAACAAAATATAGAGCCAAATACAGATAATGTTGCAATGAAATCCAAAGCATAAGACCCACTTAAGTAGAGTGGTGCAGGAATAAGTCAAGAAACATGAAAGTGAGTTAGCATTTTAGCCCCTGTGGTCAGCTGCTTTAGGTCAATGTAACAGTTTGATAAACCACAGTAAAATTCCCGATGGTTAGTATTACCGTTTCCTATTTTAATTACCATCAAACCGTGTTTGATTACCTCACTTTGTCAGTAACTCAATGTGATACCACTCATTGCCTAGAAAAGCCAGAACTATGTGTCTGCTCCTTGGCAAAGCAGCAGCGGTCCCTCAGACGCAGGCGGCCATGGGCAGTTTGCAATGTTTGGCCTCTGAAAGCGAAAGTACGGCATTTGGTGCCCTCATGGACACTACTGGAGTTATTTTCTCCCTCAAAATGGACAAATTCTGAAGGCTTGTCGTATTTTGGATTTTACAAGGATGCTGAGGGGAAACTAATTGAAGACGGTCACCCTGTCTGCAGAAAATGCAGAAAAAAGTGTCTGGGAAGAGAGGCAGTGAAGAACTACAAAGCACCAGCAGTACCTCCACCACAAACTCCCCCACAGCAGCGTCAGAGTGGAGAGGCCTGGCTGGATTGTTGAGAAAGACCTCAGCAAGGAACCAGAGAGGTGAAGAGGGTCAGGTTCTGACCACTGAAGATTGTTCTTAAATTCACATTATTTTTAACTCGTCAAATTGTCAAAATGTCAAATGATTTCAGTGTGTGTATACATACATTTTGAACATTTTGAGCACACTGCAACAATACCACAATGACAGTGATAACCATGATAATGTTGGTCACAATAACTGTGAAATGAAATTTTCATACCATTACATCCCTAACTGCCATGTTGTTGTTACATAATGGCTTGATGATACCTTTTTACACCTATTGATATTGTTTAAGCTTAAATAAAATGTTAAAGTTGAGTTCTATTGTTAAGTTTCATAAAGTTTCTTCAACCTTATTATCGGCAATTATCCAAGACCACATTAAACATTCCCATAAGCTTTTAGTTGAGGTAACCACCGTGACGCCAGCTACATGGCTGGTCTACAGAAATGCGTCATCCCTGCACCACTCTATTATTAAGAATTAGGCTACTTCTGTGTTCAGGTGCAGTCTTAACACTTTGATATAGAGTTATTGGAAGCAGTCAGTTCACGTCAGAATATTACTGTCTGCAATTCTTAGTTACCTCAAAAAAGTCCAGAATCTGTTTTCATTTTATGCACTTTATTTTGTCCCGTTTTTCCTGGAAGCAAGTTGTGCTGTTATTTTATTATGTGGGGCCTTTGTAGCCTTTCTTGGTACTCTAATGTAGAGGTCCCCAATTACTGAGCTGTGGATTAGTACCACACAGATGATCATTTGGCACCAGGGCATTGAGTTTTTGAATGACTGAGAGAGAGAAGTGTGTTTTCTATTAAAAGGAGGACTGGATCCTCACATATCCGCCTGTGTAGCTTGACCTCACTGACTTTATATACAGGCTCTCTATCTGTTGCTGAGATGGATAAGAAATAAAACCAGAGATAGATTCACTGCTTCACCTCATTCTGGTGTTCTCTTCCACCAGTGCTCTGAAGATATTGTAAATATATTTGACTCTGAACAATGTGTATAGGAAGGAGAGGAATGATTGGATTCAGAGGTGAAAACTAATATAATACCCATCAACAATCAATAGAATCATCAGATCAGCTCAGACTGAGGACCAACAGATAACACACACACCATCAGCAACATAAGAGCACAGTTTTTACATGATTTTCCTCCATGGTCAGTAAATGTAGCAGTTTACTTAGTTACCATATGAACTAGTGACTTTCAGCCAACTGTGTTCCTAAATGTCATTGTGAAGCAGCTGATGAATACAGAGTGAGTACTTAAGAATGTCTCTTTAATGCTCCCTCTGATCCTGCCATATGGTGACATACTATACACAACATGCGTGATTGTGTGTGATTATCGCCCCCCTCCTCCATGTTAATCCAGGCTGTGGTACATACTGTTAAAGGTTGGGGACCACTGTGCTAATGTAGCAGGCAGTGTCAGCTCTTAAATTGTAAGCCATTTAATCAGAGCGATCTGAATTTGCAAACCATCTTGGGAGTGTAATGAAAAAGGTTTATGTTTAACCGTGTATTAACTTAGAATGAAGTAACTTTAGATTTATATTTTTGTTATATTGTTTGTAACATACATTTTGTTTGGATGTTATGTAATGTTTCATTTTAAATATCTTGAGATATGTGTTTTAAATCACACCACTGCTTTTTAAAAAGACTAAAAAATAACTGTTGTAGAGGAATTTAGTCATACTCTCCTAAGTGCCTTTTTTCCATATGCCTATGAAAAATATTATACTTTCTTTTTAACAGACAAGTAAGGTTTTTAGCTCATACCTTTACATGTTTCGACGGAGCTCTTCTGCCTTCGTCAGAAGTGTCATCAGATGGTAGTGTGACGTGTCCTTTTCAGCTGATCTTACGGAGGCGTGATCATCCTGTCAGATTTGACAAGCCGACCACTTTTGCGTAAGCTTGTAAAGACAGACATGAGCAACAAAAGACAAAGCTTTACAAGAAAACACAAAATCAGCTATCACAGATCATTGCAAGAGGGAAAATCACATCATGCACTGGGATAATGCCAAAAACATCTGTACAGAGATCAACAAACACCAACACTGGATCAGGGACAAAATCGAAATCAGGAAGCATGCCTACAGGACGATGAACTGGGACGAGGGGGCATACATGCTGTCTCACACCTGGAGCACCATCCTGGAGGAGCGGCCGGACAGCAGGAGGCGTGGTCGACCTGTCAAATCTGACAGGATGATCATGCCTCCGTAAGATAAGCTGAAAAGGACATGTCACACTACCACCTGAAGACACTTCTGACAAAGGCGGAAGAGCTCCGTCGAAACATGTAAAGGTATGAGCTAAAAGAAAGTATAAGCATATTATCTACATAGACATAATGAATTTTCTTAAGACTGCCTATGAAAAACCTTGCATGACTCCATTTGCATTGTAATTGCCTGACATATTTGATTAAAAATACTACAAAAGTCATCCAACACAGCAGTGAATTCCACATTCCTGCTGGGTTGTCTTTAAATAACACGACTGTCAGAAAGAAATCATAATCACGTCAGACTACTGATGCTTAAAGCTAAATCCCAAAGCCACTGTTTCACTTCAATAACGGCTTTTTCAGTTGTCAAGTGTCCACATATTGAGGGCTACATGCAGTCACACTGATGACTATAAAGCACAGACAGAAGAAGGGGACATCCTGCTCTATGTCAGAGCAGTGCCTCATGTTCTGCTGTCAAACAAACACCTAAAGTCTGTCAGCCTCTGCGACAAACACAGCTGTGAAAGCTTTAGACTTTAAAAAACAGGATGTTTACCTTTATTTCAAGTATCTTTTCAGACAGTAAGCCTTGAGGCTGAAACCAAAGCCCAATTCATGCTGCTGTTTCAAGCAATAATGTCGCTTTGCCTCCACGGTAAACGTCACAGAGAAAGGATAGGGGAAAGGAGTTGACCCTCCATTTGCTCCATTTCCAGAGATGTTGCAGTCTTAAGGAATTAATGTAACTGTTTTAAGATGTGAATATGATAGAGCTTTGATGCTCTGATTGTGTGTAAAGGCACCAGGAAAAGGGCACAAGAGTCAGACCTGGCTCACCCAACAACTTTTATAAGTGATCATTGATTAAGTCATAGTCATGCAACATTAAACTGGTACAAGTAAACAGTCTAAGCAAACTTTATGTAATGTGTGAGTAGCGCTGATTTTTGAAAAACATCCTCAGATAAAGACAACATGCAAAACAGCTGTGAGCCGTGTGTGCACTACAAGCTGTCACCTCAGTTACTGTAATAAAGGTAGCAAAAGCTGATAGCTGCATGATGCACAGAAAACGCACATTCAGGAAACTGTGGATTTTCTGTGCTGAAAAAAGTGGACCTACACAGGTTTTCAGTGGTGACAATGTCAGACACATGGCACTCCTGTTAGCTAATCTTGTACTGTGCTGATGTTTCCACCCTTGCTTGATATCTCGCTCAAAAACTGCAGACGTTGTGCTGTTATCATCATTTTAAACTCAATTAAGCCACAGTTTTGACCACTTTTGTTATGTCTTTCTTTTGTATGCTTCTGCTGACTGCCCCTGATCAGAGTGTGACCCTCTGATCTTGCAAGGCATGAAGGACAGAGTAGAAGGAATTGATCAGGGACTTGTTAAGCAAATAGGCAAATGATATCGGCTCCTTGAGCTAGTTGTTATCAATTATCAGTCAGAAATACTTTTCAATTCCTTCCCCCAGTTAAAACCCCAAACTGATTGTGGCTTATGTACCAGTGTGGCCTGTAATCAGATTCATTCAATACATAACAGCCATAGCAAAAAAACATCTTACTTATCCTGCCAGCAAGACATTGAATACTCATTAAAAAGGTGTGAATTTCATTTGAAAAGTCTAACTCTTGTTTGAAAAGCTGAAATCACGAGCAGATGCATCCGACCTTGAATAATCTCAAAAAATGTGAGACATTTGTGGATTTAGCCTTCATGCAAGAAAAGATACACAGGCTTTACTGATGCTATCAGGGCAAGTGAAGGACGATACCAATGAAGTGTTTCTTTATCTCTGATTTGTTCTTAATGGAATACGCAGCAATGGGTGGATTCAGGACAGTAAGGGAAAAAAACAGATTGAGTAGATCACAGCAGGAGAGAACTCGGCAGGAAAAGATGCAGAGGTCCATTGGGTTTAAAAATTCACTGTGGTCATCTTGTTTTTTATGAGCAGGGAGTAATTGTTGTTAAACAGTGAGAATAAATTATGTTTGGTCTCTGTCCTGGTTTACTGGTCACTGCGCTGATAGCATGTTAGAGTGAGAAAGGTTCACTAAACAAATCTTACTACATGTTGAAGCTTTCAGCCCAAGCAGAGTAGAATGTGATGGTATGAAAGGCTACTCACATTTGCATTTATTCATATCATATACAATAATGCTGCAGCAGAGGGATGTAGGTGTGCAGACAGCTTAGGCTTTTATCAATAAGATTTTGAATGACTGCTACCATAAGTTAACAGACTGCATATGGTTTTCACTATGCTTTTCACGATATTGTGGTATAATTACGATGAAATATGTGACTTTCATGATGAAAACATTAAACATTTTGACCACTGTAGTGTAAAAAAATTGATCTTGAACCTTTTTTGTACCACTGCCTGATCTTGTAACAAAGCAGAAGAGAACCGGCCTTTGTGTGGGAGCGAGGTGGGAAGACCTCAAACAAACACACCCAATACATGACCAGAGTATGCATGTTTGGCAAACTGTATTTGGTGGGAGTATGTAGTGACTGCCAAATGGCTGTTTTTTTGTAATGTGCTACATTTGACCAAGCTGATTGTTATTTTTGTTTTGCTGGCGGATTGTATCAAGCTCATTACTGCCACCTACTAGTCCAAAGTTTGGACCAGAGCAACTATCTTAGCAATAAAAAAAAAATGCATCAAAGACATAGAAACAATTGCGTTTCTTTCATTTTCACCAATGTCCTTTCCCTTTCGAATCAAATAATTCAGCTTATTCATGTTTCTGGTCATGAAAACAAAAGTAAGTGGTAGATTAGCCAATGTCTAGTGGCACTAAATTAAAATCTGTTGCCATACTAAAAGAAGCCTAATGAGTGATTAATGTGTTTTTCATGATTTTCACCCCTGAATACATGAGAAATGTGTTTTGTAATAGAGTTTGAGTAGCTTTACATGAATGTAACTGAATCCATGCTAATGCTAATATTGCTAAGGTTGGTTGCTGCAATAACAACCCCTGACTAAGTGGGCCTTTTTGAAGAACAAGAAAAGAAAGGAGACGGAGCATGAAAGGGAAGAGAGACGCAAGAACATTGTGATCCCTTATGTTGCAGGTTTATCTGAAAAACTCAAGAGAATCTTTGGCAAACACCACATTCCTGTTCACTTCAAGCCTGGAAACACATTAAGGCAGAAGTTGGTCCATCCCAAGGACAAAACACCAAGACATAAACAGAGCAATGTGGTGTATGCAGTCCAGTGCAGTGAGGAATGCTCAGACCTGTACATTGGGGAAACTCAACAACCGCTTCACAAGCGTATGGCTCAACACAGGAGAGCCACGTCCTCAGGTCAGGACTCAGCAGTCCACCTTCACTTAAAGGACACGGGACACTCTTTTGAGGACAGCAATGTACAGGTGTTGGCGAGAGAAGATAGATGGTTTGAAAGAGGAGTTAAAGAAGCCATCTTCACCAGACTGGAGAAGCCTTCTCTTAACAGAGGTGGTGGACTCAGACACAATCTCTCACCTACATATAACGCAGTGCTAAGCTCTCTCCCCAGAAAGCTCTCCAAACACTCACACCTGGGCACATGTGACCATAACACCTCACATGACAGGGGGAGTTAATGACCCATTCAGGGTAACAACTCTCAGGGGTTACATCACCCTGGGATAAGTTTCTATGAGTCGTTCTCCAACTCCTCCTTTCCTTTGTTGTTGTTTTTCCTCTAGCAAGATAAATATCTGCTTCCATCACCAGCCATCTGGAACTGAAGAAGCTTCTTGGATGAGAAGTGAAACGTCTTCCCAACAAACTCTACACAGTCCAGTTGCCTTGCTTTTGAATCTTCAGAACCCCTGACTAGTTGTCACTTTGCGTTTTGGGTAACAATCTGCGAAGTAAACTGGTCTAATGCAGAGTTCTAATTTTTCGCAAAGCAGTATGGGTATTTTTGGCATACTGCAGATTTCGTAAATGTTCACATACTACATACCACATTTTGGCTAAATCAGTATGTACTGCCAGTGTAGTATGCAGTTCAGAGGGAGCCATGGGCTTCTTTCTAAAATCCATTAAAGAAACATTCATGAAGACTCACCCTGTTTTCATCAACTGCTTAACAATGACATTTAGGAATGCTGTTGGCTGAAAGTCACCATTTGACACAGTAACTGATTAAACCACACACTCAACAGTAGGGCTGCCACAAACGACTATTTTGATAATCGACTAGTCAACGATTATTTTTTACGATTAGTCGACTAATCACATCATGCATGAATTGCAGCTGACTGCACCAGCATGACGCTGCTCTTGTATAACCATCATTAGCTTCCAGCTTGAAGTGTTTAAGATATGTGCTAACTAAAAGTAAAAACAATTAAGATGGTAGTTCATTCAACTTTTAATCAACTTTGCAGCTGTTATAATGTTACAGCAGACATAACATATGTGTTCTAAGGCTAATGAAATCGTCTTCGTTAATGTTAACGTTCACTGTTGACGCTAATGTTAGCAGCCAATTAGCTTACCGAGATGTCCGTCCCTCTTCGTCAGAAATTGAATCAGCCACGACGTGCTTCCTTTTCAGATGCTTATGCATTGTCATCATACTGCCATGGAAGGCAAGTTCTGCCTTGCAGATTTTGCATTGCACATTCCTCACTTTTGTTTTGGTAAAATGCTCCCAAACCTTAGAGCTTCGTTGCCGGCTAGCCATGATACTGTTTAGGGATACCGGTAACTCTTCCGGTGACATCACAGCTGACCCCGATTACCACTATTGCGCATGTGCGTCAAGGACAGAAAGAAAGACAGGACAGCGGAAGGTACAGCAGCAGTTTTGAGAGAAAACAAACAAACGACGAGGTGGACTATTAAATTAGTAGTCGACTATTTTGGCGTCGGCGTCCCTACTCAACAGTGAGGACAATGCTGTAAAAACAGTGTACAGAGGATGCTGATGTAATGTGTTTCATCCATTGGTCATCAGTTTTAACTGATCTGAGTTGAGTTCTCTTGTCTGCCTTGACTGTTCTCCAGCTACAGTGCATACGTCGCATAATATAATATATATAAAATATATTTACAACTATGTCCAGATCACATGTGAAAGAGAGTATCAGGCTGTACTTTTTCATTGATCACAGCTTATGTTTACAACAGTTGAGAGGAAGGCGGAGTGATTCAGCGGCTCGCGGGAGTGCTGCGTGGAGGAATACGCGACGTGAGTCGGTTAGTTCCAGATAAACTTTATATTTCCGAAAAGTTAATGTACTTAAAAACATTTATAGGTAGTGTACTCCTAAACTGTGGTATTATTTTTTGATAGGAGTGTTTGTAGGCGGAGAAAATACCCTTTGTACTTGGTACGATACTTCCCTGTTTGCGGCTAGTTCTGCATAACAGACTCTTACAGACTGTGGCTTACTGAGGGAGAGGAGAGAACTTTCTACTGCAGCTAATGTACTTAGTGGCCATATGGAGCTCATAAACCCCACTCCAAAAATACTGAACTATTTCTTTAAGTCTTCAATGTTCAACGAAACTTAATAAATGCCATTCTGTTTTAAAGATGGATTTAAACCAGCAGTTTAAAAATAGAAGCTCATTAATAAGGCTGTTGCAAAGACTGTAAAAATAGGAAGAAGTTGTATTTTATTAAATGAATTGAAAAACTGTAATGTTTCCTGAAAATGTATTTGTCTTCATTCTGCTCCATGAAAATTTTAAATGACCATTAAACTGTTGCTCAGCCTCATTTGCACTCATTAACTAACAGACTAAAATTTTGAGGCAAATACAAATTAATTTGCACATACTGACAGATATCTTGATAATTTTTAGGAAGTGTTGCTTTCTTATGGCCGTCCAGACAATTCTCAGTTATCTTGGAGCAGCTGGCAGCATGTTGTGTCTTTTAGGGACAATGTGGATGGAGGCACTGGAGCAAGCCTCATGTTAAAAGGTAGATCAGATGGTGGAGGTGGTGGTCTGGATCTGACAGAGTGCCAGAAAAGTCAACAGGCCTGAAACTGAAACAAATGTTGTCAGGTGTGGAGACGTCGTGTGCTGACTGTGCTGACAGAAACATGGCATTCTGTTATGATACACACAGGTGAGCACAGGAGTGGGCCATCAATCTGTCCGTCTGCGAGGCTGAACGCTGTCTCCTGTTTATATGTAGAAAAAGCTTCTGAATAGACCTTTTTCTGTCCGTCTCTGTTCTTAATTCTTTCTTTCATAAAACAAGCATGATGTAGAAGCAATTAGGCCTTTAGAGCAATCAAGTGCTCACAGTGTTGTAGTAGAGGATCGTTTAGGTCGATAAATTCATTAGTTTTGCCATGTCAGGGTCAAGATGCTACAACAAACAAACACATACAAGAAAGAGGAAGCAACCAGTCGTGAAAAAACACAGTCATGGTTCACTCAGAAGGTCAGAGCAGCTGGCTTTTAGAAACGTAACTGCAGCAGAAATTCAGACAGCCCTTGACCAAAGATCATTCCCTGAGAGCTGCCCCGACAGAAAACCATTCATCCTTTTCTTCTGCATTGTATACCAGCGAGATGGAAGACAGGGAGTAGACTAAACAAGCAAATTGAAAATAACCTGTAGAACCTACTTGAGAAAACTGAGGTAACAATTTGCACTCCGAGGACAGTGTAAATTTCACCTCATGTTTTGGAAAGATCATACCTGAATTTCGCAAGACAATATTCTAAAATAAGTGAAGTAAAATCTACTCAATGGTTATATAAAAAATACTTATTGAAGATTAGAAAGTTCATGTTTGACCGTAGAGCATTCCTGTAAAGCAGGAGTCTTCAATATAAATTTATTTGGGTCTGGTACAGGGAAGATTCCCTCAGCAAAGGCTGAAGCATCATAATGTGACTTCTCAGTCAAATGTACTATCCTAAATATCAGTCATTCATTCATTTTCTACACCGCTTATCCCTTTTGGGGTCGCAGGGGGTCTGGAGCCTGTCCCAGCTGTCACTGGGCCAGAGGCTGGGTACACCCTGAAGTGGTCGCCAGCCAATCACAGGGCCACATAGAGAGATGGACAACCATTCACTCTTACACTCATACCTAAAGGCAATTTAGAGACACTAGTCAACCTAATGAGTATGTTTTTAGCCTGTGCGAGGAAGCCGGAGTGCCCGGAGAGAACCCACGCATGCACGGGAAGAACATGCAAACTTCACACAGAAAGGCCCTGCCTGACTCTTGGATCGAACCGACGATCTTCTTGCTGTGAGGCACGTGCACAACCTGCTGCGCCACCGTGCCACCCCTATCCTAAATAGGCTTTATACAAATATATATTATATAACATTTTTTCATCTCTAGATGGATAATAACTACAGTGTATTTTTTAAAACAAGGAATAACAAAAGAAAGCAACTTTTCACTTCAGATAGGTCTTTCCTTAAAAAATTTACAGTTATGAAGGGCCATCATTAAAAAGCTTTTTTTCTACAGATATGGTTCTAGATTGAACGGCCTTTTGGGAAAATGAACACGTAAATGTTCATCTTTTCTCAATTAAAGACAAGTTTACGTGATGCTCTACAGGATACAGTGTGACTTTTCTTCGCATCACCTGCCAATACTTCGGCCTGTCTTTTCTCTCTCCACTCACACAGCCTCCACATTTCCTCAAACTGACTTGTATCACTGATTGGCTGAGGTGCGACATGTGTGATGCATTCAGACAAATTCATTTGTTGATGATCCTGCAGGGCAGTGAATGAAGCCACGGTAACTGGAGACTCTGAGTTAAACATCGCCGCAAACTGCACTATTTATGTTAGAAATAACAGAAATGTTTTTTTGGGGGAGTGACTAGGTTTTATTTTGTAAGAGTAATTGGACAATCACAAGATTTCAGTGTTAATCCTGGAGTCACAGGAAATCCTTAAGGCTCTCAAACGCTCCTGTTCACCATTCTTAAAAAAAAGAAAAGAAAAATAGGACCTTGTTTTGGCAGTGCACAACCTGTACAGACCACAAACAAATGGTGACCCAACTTCATCTACCATCTTTATCCACAGACAGATCCACTGCATCAGCTTAACTACTGCCAAAGGGCACTGCAGCTAAGCTTTGTATCCACTTATGGAAATAGTAATGTTGGCACTGGCAGTACAGGCATGACAACAATGTCCCTGGAGTTATGAAAGATGACAAACCTCTGTCAGCAAAACTGAACAGGAAAAAACTGACAAATATGTTCAATATGTCAAACTTAATGAAGCATCTTATCTGGGCCACCCAGCACTGCACACTCTAGTAAAAGTTAAACATGAGTTATTTGTCTTAACCCTGAGTTTGAATCCTTTGGGCAGACCCTCCAATATCTGCAGCAATATATAGATAATATATAGATATTGGTCTCCCGGTTGGCCCTGGATACTCCTGGCTTTGTCTCTAAAGCTGCATTCACACCGAAGGGGACTTTGTGACCTGCAGCCTGGTCATGTTTTTTTTCTTTGGAAGGACCTGCTCATCAGTTAACATTCTGTAGGTGACACTGGTGATTTTATTTCATTTAAAGTTCACAGTTTATTCTCTGTATCTTAAAGAAGAAGCCTCTCTTAAAGCCAAGCCTCACACTTATGCATTCAGAAAAGCAATGGTAATCTGTTGACACATAAATGTATTACTTGGATGTTTCTGCATCAGTGAACTTTGTTGTAAACAAATTATTATGCAAATGAATGTGCCAGTTGAATAGTTATGCATAAGAAGATGCAGAGAGCTTTTTTTGTTTGTTTGTTAGTGATGGCAGATGTGACCAAATGGAGCAAACACTGCCGCAGTGCTGTCAGGGAAGAAGAAAATAATGTGGCTCTTTTATGCAACTTCATTCATTTTCTTAATTTACTGCAAATAGATGATAAAACTGAGGATGGGCTTGTCAAAAACTGGGCAGGGATTCAACAAATATAAAACTGGATCATGCATGCTTGCTGGAAAAAAACTACTGGGTTGGAAACAAATCAAATATAATATATAATGCTGTGTGCTTTCACTTCCATAATGCCTCAATCCCCTGCCATACATATTGTATACAGATGAGTATTTGCACTGGTCATTGTGATTTCCCTGTCTGTGTGCTCTGTGTGTGCCAAATATGTGCAAAAGTACGAATGAATTATCCTGTCTCAGCAAAATGTAAAATAGGATTAGCAGGGAAAATTCTGCAACAGAATTAATATCCTATCCTGCTCTTTTATGTAAATAATAGTGATATTGTCCTTTCACTTCTTCATTGTTGCCTTGTACTTATTGGTCATTGTATTTTTGTATTTTCCCATAAATAAATCCTTAATGACTTTGACTCTTAAGACTTTCCATGCATCATGTTTTGAGGTCTTGTTGTTTTCTTTCATGTTATATTTCTAGCTGAAGAGGCCAATAAGGTCTTTTAATGTGGGATGTATTTATTTAAATACGATGACATTGTTATGTTGGGACTGAAGCTTTAAGAGCATGACTCAATAGTTTGCATCCAGGCAGGTGTGTATTTGAACAGAAATAGCCGACCTTGTTACCACAAATAGCCCCTGTAACGCACGACTGGACCTGAGCTGTCCACTCTGCACACAGAGCCTGTGTTGGTTCAGCCTGTCACCGAGCAGCATCACCTTTTATATCACTCTACCACGGGGAGCTTTTCTGCTGCGCAGCATCTGAGGAGAGACTCAGATAGAATATATGATGAGGACAGCAGATTTTAAGTAGTTACAATGAGATTGTTTTTTTTACCTTACTGTGCCATTTAACCCTTTTTGTTCAACTTAATTAGTAAAATGGTTCAACTGATAATTATTTTGACGCGCACTGATTTACATAAAAAGTTGGTAAAGACAGTTTATATGATTATGTATTCATTAGCATGCAATGATATTCTTGAGAAATTGCAGAGAGAAGCAGTGGGAGAGCTCTGTCAGCATTGCTCATATCTGTGTTTATAAATTACTAAAAGTTGAACCAAAAAGCTCTTCCTCTCTTAAGTGAAATATGAACAAGTTTAGGAGACTAAAGCTACTGGGATAGCGATTTGTTCTCTTAAATGTTTCTGTGTGTCATATTCAGTTTGTTAATGAAGTGACTTTGCTTTAGAATCCTTTGTAATTATGCTTTTCCGTGAGGGATGAAACTATTTTCAATGAAATACGAAACCCTTCAGTACGACTCTTATATGCCAATATGCACACGTGATATGTGTTATTTATGGTTAAAAGGGCAAACAGGTGGAAAATTTCCCACACTGCCCCTGACTGACAGCCCAGATGGAGAGAATGACAGAAGGAGCTTGTCTTTAGTCTTTTACTTGCACAAGTAATGGAGCAGTTTACAACAAGGGCAACTTCCTCTCGCACGTAAGATCCATAGCATCTCTTTAAAGTTATATGCAGTGCTACGCAAGTGGGCGTTTATCCAGAAACAAGCATCAACCGATAACATTGCAGTTCAGAGTTACAGAAACATGCGTCACAACAATGGTCATCCTTCTCACTCAGAGACTGTGAGTTCTTCTGCTGATGTGACGGGGCAGTGTTCTCTTATCAGTGACAAGATATTCTGTCTTCATATCTCTTTTCTAGTTTCTAGTTTTCAGCATGAAGGCTTTTCACACAGGCATATAAAAGGATCATAATATATGTATAATCATAATTATAATAGATATATACATTTTCCTTGCAGGTGTCAGTCATTGTTGCCCCTTTTCTGTGTTTGTCCTGCTTTGTTTGAGTCATTAATCAGTGCGCAGGGTTGAAGAGACTTCTGGCACAAGTAATCATGTGCTAAAGATGTGCAAGAAATCACACTTCTCTGAGAGGAGAGGCAACAGTATGCACACTCATATGCATTATGAGGATCTCGTCATTCGTCTGATCCGTGGTCAGAGTTAAGTTCATCAATATGGCAATGGAGCCTCATGGGCCTTGTTACATAACATCATTTCCTTAAACTGCTAAAATGTCCATCAGGTATTGCAGGGGGAACATAAACTCCGAACACTTGGTGCATTTAATCAAGCAGAACATGTCTTACCTCTTCACCAAAGATGGGAATTAGAAACTCTGGTAACTCCACAACAGTCTCAAAACATACCGGCCTCCTCAGGAAGAAAAATCCTCTTCATCTGCTCCAAACCACTATTAAAAAAAGCACATCCTGACTTTGTCAAGAATGTAATCCATTTATATCCTTACTGAAATCATCAGGCTTCAGTAAGGATATAAATGGACATGACAGCTAGAAACCAACTTAACCAGCCTTAATGGGCTATAAGGAGCAGAGATTGATGGCTAAATTTTGATAAATCAAAGACAGCTTAGAAAAATTACATTCAGACAAATAAGTGAAATGCCATAATGGTGTGTTCAAGTGCAATATCAAGAAAAGAAAAATTAAGTGTTTGAATAAAAACTTGCCTCCAAACAGTTGTTTGGAGGTCAAATTTGTTGTTTCTTCAGTATTATAAAAAAGAAATAAAAGATGTTCTGTATAAATGAACAGCACAAGGTCATTTTTATGTGTTTATTCATTTAAATTTTCAGTAATAAACCTTATTAGGGATATTTATGAATTCATTTTGCATACAAGGCATACAAGTGAAACAAAGGTCTTTTGCTGAAATGAAAAAATATGGTAATTAGACACTGATATCTGAGTTATTATCGTCCTAATCCAGTCAGAACTACAGCTGGTAGTCAGCTGAATTCAATGGCAATAGAGGAGTTTTTGTAGTAATTTCAGCTGTACTTTCTGTCTAATTAATTTCTTATTGTCAGAGTTATTAATAAATAATTTCTGCAATTTCCATCTTTTTACCAGGTAAATACCTGATTATTATTATATACCTGACGTAAGTAGAGGTTATCCAATTCTTTTGGAATAAGATACTACCAAAGGTACTCTTAAAATATGTATTGTTTCCTCAAAGATATGATATATTTGTCATCACCAGAGGATTGTATGTCTGAATCATTTTTATTTTATTTTTCACTTTTAATCATTGAAAAGTAACTGGAAAAAATGTTTTATTGTATTTTCTGAAATCCTGATTGCTGTTTTTCATCCAGAGAATCAAGGCAATTTTGAAATTTTGGCTTCAAAACCTGAATTTCTTTGTTTAAATAAAGTGCCATGCAACACTTGAACATATTTGAATTCTTTATGGAGCCTCAGAGGACAAGTTGGATAATTGGAGGCAGCATCATCTTCATGCAAACTGTAAAATGATCTTTTTTTATCCATTTCTGTCGTTAGTTTGATCTATAAAAACATAAAACTTACCCACCCATCATATTGTAATTATTCTGTCAGATTCTGCATATCCTTTAAGAGCCCCCTTTAGGTCATACCAGTGATCTGAGCATAAACAAAAGGTCCACAATGTCACACCAGTTAAATATCTAACAGCAGACTGAGTGACCCCTCAGTTGTACACATAGACGTCAGAGCTGAGTCAGCAAATATTCATGCTTTCAAGCTGTCAGTGTCGATCTTTGTCTCTGTCTGAGAGGCTCTTCTTCTCTCTGCTCCACACTGGTGTGACTCTTGGGTGCATACTTGAGTATGGTATCATCTGGATTTTTTTGATGTACATGTTTTAATTTGATACTTTTAAAACAGTGCCAGTAAATTGATATTTTTGAGAGATGGAAGCAAAAATGATATTTACTCTCTTATATGTGATTGGTATAATCTAGGGTGACCATATTCTGAAAACCTAAAAAGAGCACCCTTAGCAGCATGTGTTGCTTCATGACACATGCAGCATGCACGCTCAATATTTTGACAGGTAGGTACATTGGAATAATGTCAGTGGTCCAGTGAAGCGCCTTATTATAAATATTAACCCTTTTACTACTATGAATATGAATGGCTGCCTGGTCTTTTTTTCCTCTTTTGTCAATAAATGATACAGAAAATGCCCTCCTGGGTAAATTGTTTTGCACCTTTTGTCAAGTAAAAATTAAACATTCTAGTAAGTATTTGTCCTTATTTAGTCGTAAATGCCTAAAACAGTGTATAATTAGAAGAAAAGAAAGAGATTTGAATTTCAACAGGTTGCTCTATATAAACAATTCTAAATGAGCATGTACAAAACTTTTGAGAAGACACAACTGAAACTCAACCTGTTTTAGATTTTTTGTTTTTACTATTATTTCTTATGATTTATACACTGCCTGGCCAAAAAAAAAAAGTCGCCACCACAAAAAAAGGTCACACACTCTAATATTTTGTTGGACCAACTTTAGCTTTGATTACAGCGCGCATTCGTTGTGGCATTGTTTCAGTAAGCTTCTGCAATGTCAGAAGATTTATTTCCATCCAGTGTTGCATTAATTTTTTCATCAAGAGCTTGTATTGATGATGGGAGAGTCTGACCACTGTGCAAAGCCTTTTCCAGCACATCCCAAAGATTCTCTATGAGGTTAAGGTCTGGACTCTGTGGTGGCCAATCCATGTGTGAAAATGTCTCATGTTCCCTTGAACCTCTCATTAACAATTTGAGCCCGATGAATCCTGGCATTGTCATCTTGGAATAGGGAAGAAAAAGTCCATTGATGGAATAACCTGGTCATTCAGTATATTCAGGTAGTCAGCTGACCTCATTCTTTGGGCACATAATGTTGCTGAACCTAGACCAGACCAACTGCAGCAACCCCAGATCATAGCACTGCCCCCACAGGCTTGTACAGTAGGCACAAGGCATGATGGGTGCATAACTTCACCTGCCTCTCTTCTTACCCTGATGTGCCCATCACTCTGGAACAGGGTAAATCTGGACTCATTAGACCACATGACCTTCCTCCAGGACAGTTCTTAATCCAATTTTAGTAGTTTCTGCAATCTCCTTAGATGTTTTCTCTTCTTGATGCATGCCAATGATTTGACCCTTTTTGAACAGACAAACATCTTTTCCATGAACACAGGATGTGTCTTTTGACATGGTTGTTTAAGAAATGAGAAGCTACTCATTGCATCAGCTGGGGTTTAATAACTTGTTGCCAGCTGAAAGACAATCACCCATGCGGTACTTATCCAATAGGAGGTTCGTACCTATTTGCTTAGTTAAATCCAGGTGGCGACTTTTTGTTTGGCCAGGCAGTGTATTATTATATTTAACTATTTATGAAATCCATAAAACATGAACTATAATGAAAAAGACGATGACTAAAAAATATGAACTAGGCGAATATACTGCAAAACTCTGTGAAAATACGGCAAAAGAACAGCAAGAAACACTCCAGAATGATACCAATGTTATTATTTACAATATGTTTACAGTATTTACTCAGAAAATACAGATAAACCACCAATAAATAACTCAGGTGTGTCTCTAAATCCTCTCTCTGCTCTCCGGCTCAGTCAGCTCACTTCCCGTACCTCCCCCTCAGGCAATCCAGCCTTTACCATAATGTACCATATGTCACTGGAAAGCTCCGCTTCTCAGCTTTCAGAATCCGTTGGAATTATTTATCCCAAATAGCGTGGATACTTGAGGAGTTACAGTAGTTTGAATCATGCATGTCTTTTTCTGTTTCCTGTGACAGCGTTGTCTGTAGAGCAAGCTGAGCAAAGCCCAAACATTTTAGGGAATTTCATAAAATCCCCCCGGACATAATTTTATGACCAAAAAGGAGGACATGTCCGGGCAAAAGAGGACGTATGGTCACCCTTGTATAATCCCACTCTTGCATGTTATGTCTGTTTCTTTATTTAAATGGAAATAGTGAACTGCTCAATATGCAAAGAGGGCACAGAGTGTTCACTATTTTTGGCTCTTATCTCAAATGAATAGTACCCGAATGAAGCACCAAATTCTGTCATGAGAATTCATTCACTCAAAGAAAGTGGTCTAAAGCAATTAGTATCAAGTGCTGGTAGACTGATCACACTTTGCCCTGTTTCTGCTTTTCTCTCTGTTTTTATATAACCTGTAAAACAGTCATGTATGGAGCACTGGTGATGGTTTAAGGCAGTGATCATCAACTGGATAATCCCACAATAATCCATAGTGGTCTAATATTTCTCAAATTTCAACATTGCCAAAGTTTGTGTTGTTTAATATACAGAACAGGTACTTTTATAAATAATGAGCAATTAGCAGAAACTGTAAGAGTAGTTTTTGATATGTATTGGATAAAAATTAAATGTTTTCTCTGTGAGCCTATAACTGCCATAACCCAAATATGATCAAAACTCGGATAAAGTTTATACATGGATATTTATAATCATGTAAATCCACTCATTTACTCTAAGGTACTTTCCTTCTGCTGGGCTTTCTCTTCATTTTGCTTAACCTGACACACCAGATGAACCATTCAGTATATACTATGTAGATATTTCACTAGTCCATCTGGTGGTGCAGAAGGTTAGTGCATGTGCTTACAGCAAGAAGGTTGCTAGTTCAATCCCTGTGTTAGGGCCTTTATTTGTTATTTGTTTATTTTGCATTTTCTTTCTGTGCATGTGTGGGTTTTCCAAGGGCACTCCAGCCTCCTCCCACAGACCAAAATCATACTTGTTTGGTAAATTGGTGACCCCAAATTGCCTTTAGGTATGAGTGTGAGCGTGAATGGTTGTCTGTTTCTCTGTGTGGCCCTGGGATCGGCTGGTGACCGGTTCAGAGTGTATCCCGTCCCCCCAGAGGCAGCTGGGACAGACTCCATCCCCCTGCTACCCCAGAATAGATAAGAGGTATGGATGATGGATGGATGGATGGATGGAGGAATAGTCCATAGAAAGTGTTTGGGATGGGCAGAACCTTTCAAAGCATGTCTGACAGGTGATTGGATTCTGTCAATCAAGTTCATTATGAGCCAAACAGGTAATGAAGTATGTGGGCGCTACTGCTGCGGTGTAAAGTCACCAAAACACATCAGAGGTGGACAAAATTATCTTGTATATCGAGAAATACTTTCACTGTTATTTGTTTTTCATTTAATAATGAAATGTGGTCCAGATCTGATTAAAACTGCTACTGTCGCTGTTAGCATCTATGCTAATCTCTGTACGAGCAGTCACCTGCTGCTGTCACTCATTTCTTCCACCTCTTCTTGCTTTAAAGGACGCTGATTTGGTTGCTCTTCAGTCGTTGTTGATTGGAACTTGGCAGGATGGCTCTACCTGATTGTAGACATTGAATCAGGTGGATCCAGCTGCTGCGCAAGGTTACATTGTCCTTCCATTTTGACTGCTGACTCACTCCTCTGTTCAGCTGCTCTTCCAAGATAGACCTGCAAAGTCTGTTGCATCCTGGACCTCACACTCACACAGACTTATTGACCTATCCCATCTGTGCAGCTTCACATCTTTCCATACTAACGTCGCAGCCAGACACAACACCAACATCCCCGACCCTCTCCTGCACCCCCTTTTGGTAATTGAATTGTTTGATCGTGCATGGGTTTTGTGTAAACAAAGAGTTTGTGTGAAGAAAGAGCGTCTTGCCTCCTCCTGACCCCCTCTGGTCTCTGGGGTCTTTGAAGTGCAGCCTTGGCCCCGGTTCACACAGCAGACAGGAGGATGGTGTTTGGAAAAGGCCACCTGTCTGGTCTGCAGGTGTGACAGGAGCACAGCCACAGAGGAGGTGTGTGAGGTGAAAGCACTTTATAGTCTGAGAGGACTGTGGAAAACAGGAGTAATGCAGGTAGAGAGCTTTAAAGACAGGAAGCTGAGGATGATGCGTGTTATAACAGGAAATTAAAGAGAGAGCTCCATGAATGATGCATGGCGTTCTCTCTTTATTATTATGCTTCCAGGCATTTTCATTAGGCAGGTAAACATACAAGGTTGTATAAGTGAGGGATGAATGGAAAGACAGAGGAGAGTGGAGAGAAGAGGAAGTGGGTCTGGTGCTTTATGGATTAAATGGATTTGGACTTTTGAGTAGGGCTGGGAAATATTGAGTTTATAACAGGTGTATACATTTTCTTTACATTTAACATCAGTATTTAGAAGCTCATATATAATCCCTAATCTTGGCCTCTCTGTCTCTAGATTTTTTGTAACACCACCATCCTCAGTTTAATGTTTGGTTGAGTGCACAAGAAAGGCAAAACCAATATCGATGATGGTTGTCTGGAACTTTTTTTTGTGTTACCATGGCACTTAACAGGTTTCAGAAATCAAACTTGAACAGTATGTTACTGTAATGAACATTTCTTATGTCTATGTAGAATAAAAGTATTGAGACACTTTGAATGTACTGCCTTTCAACCAAAACTAGAGATGTGGTTCGTTTTGCCCAGTCCCGTGGTGTATGAGTGTGTGTGGTGCAGGTGAAGACCTAAAAGTCTAGAGGAAGCTGAATTAAAAATAAAGCACTGGAACTATGAGAAGCTCAGCAGGAGGCTTTCTTAGGAGTTGACAGTAGGTTTGAAAGACTTTCTTTTTGTTGCTGCTGTCAGCATGTTTATGCTTTACCAGCGAGGCCTCATTCAAATAGAGAGAAAGGCTTTTATGCTGCTGATAAAAAGCCTCTCCTGGCTCTCCATCCTCTCTCTGTCAGCTGCTGGTGGGTGCAGACTCTCAGTTTCTCGGTGAAGCTCAGGGACATCAGGAGTTGAGGGAGAGGTGAATAAACCCTGATACGTTTCATGAACTTTGTCTTTTTCTCATCTGCTTTGGTCTCAGTTTTAAGAGCAGACATCCTGCTTAGGGCACATATCCGACAGGTAATGTGCATGAAGGAGCTGAGAGGCAGGTGTATGTGTGTGTGTGTGTGTGTGTGTGCCGTCTCCTTTCTCTCCCCACGTCTGCTGTCAGCAGTGGGAGATGAGCTCTATTGTTGCTCTCAATGATAAAGTCATTAATCACGTTCGCTGTTGGCCACAAACATGCCACACTGCACACGCTGTAAGATGTCTCACTCTGACTGTCCCAGTGTGGAACGGCAGATGCAGCTCAGTGGAGCAGAATGGGACATGTCCCGGTCCTGTGTGGGCTCAGTGTATGTGCTGGATACATGCTGAATTTTTGAAATGATATCACGTGCTTGAAAGAAACACATGTAAAACTAGACACAAGTCACTGCAACCATTAAAAAAATGAAATTCCATGACCTACGTATCCCCTCACAAACATCAAGTGCTTAAACTGTACAGTAGGAGAAACGGACAAGAAGTGCTTTGTATTGACAAGCAGTGGTCTCAAAGGCTCATAAATAGACAGCTCTCTGTGAGCCCTTGGGGTTGAAGATGAAAATAAATAATATCACTCACCAGAATAGATGAATGATCCACTATCTGCTATGCCAAACAGATAAACAAGCTCTAGTGAGTGAGACAAGAAAAAACAAGAAAATCCCTCCTGCACCTCATCAAAATCCTCATCAAAATCCATCTCCAACCCTCGCCCCTTGTAGGTGTAGATGTGCACGACAGAGGGAAAAATAAAGAAGGGGTGTTGAGGCAAAAAACTTATACCACACAGCATCATGCCACATACTGTAGTTTGTAGGCAGTTGGGACATACATGTGATTCACTGTATTAAGGCTGATTTTGTTACCAACGCTTGCTCACATCCTGTTCAGTTAAGACATGGTTTAATAGGGATCTGATTTGACAAAGATTCTTTGATACCAATGATATTATCCATTCTGCACGCAGTCCAGTTCTTTATTGAATCCCTTATTTATCCCTGCAGATGTTGGCCTCGTCCAAATGGAGACAAAAATGTTTTTGTTTTCAAAACATTTTCTGTAAACACAGCATCACTTCAGTAAATGTGTCCATCCACATGGAAACACTGAAATGTATATATGCCAGGCCTGTCAGTGGTGCTGCAGTGCTCCCTGTAAGTGGCACTGCGAAACCAGTAAACAAGCACAAGAAGAAGAAAAAGTGGTGTATGATGTTCTGATGTTCCTTATATCCCCTTGGTGCTCACGGTGGAGAGAGAGAGAAGATTTTGCTGTAAAAGCCATAAAAAGCTCAGTAACCTACAGCACAACACTGTATTCTGCCATTGGTACCTCCACCAAGGAGGTTATGTTTTTACCAGCGTATCTTTGTTTTTGTCTGTTTGTAAGCAAGATTACACAAACACTACTGGACAGATTTTGCTGAAATTTTCAGGAGATATTGGTAACGGTCCAACTTGAATATGATTTGATTTTGGTGGCGATCCAGATAACCACCATTAGTAAACGATCGTTTTTGCTCAACTACTGTCTAACTAATAATGATATCAACATGATTCTGAGTGTTAGGTGTGGGTTTTCAGGGTCAAGGAATCACATTATGATGGTAACTTTATCATGGAACTATTGCTTATAGATGTAACAGCAATATGTGAGCCACCTTGGTGGGGGCTTGCATTTTACGATTGCTTTCTAATTTCTGTTGTGGTCGGTGTTAGCGTGTGCAGTTATAGGAAGAAGCAGGGCTGTGAGATTTGTTGTACACAAGGAAATGCAAGGGTGGTGTTTTGAGATGTACTGTATTTACTCTTGGACCCATTTTCAAAAATGTGCATTTTTGGGCTCCAAAAAACGTCAGATCTATGTGGACAAAACACCCAAAGTGTAAAAAAACTTTTGTGGACACGCCTGAACTTGTCTAAATGTCAGCAGTCCCTGAAGTTAAATCTACTAATCACTTGTCTTCAATAAAAAAAGGCCAATAGTGTTTAGTTTCTGCATCTGCTGCAATCCTAACCAACAAAATTAAATCATTACTTATGTTTGGGCAGCAATGTTATTGAAGTATTTTCTCTTATCAAATGCCAACCATGTTCAAGGACTTGCTGCTTCACTGATGTGAATCATTTTAAATATTTATTTTACTTTCAGATGGTCTGTTGAATACAAAAAGGTGATAAAAAGAATGACCTTGGCTAGAGTATTTGCCATTATTGAATAGCTTATAGTGGATAAAGGGCAAAAAATCAAGGAAAGAAAGCAAGTTAGTGGACATTAAGTAAGGTTGTTGCAGGATTCATAAAAAGTGAATAATGTAACCTTTAGATTTTTGTTATTGTGACCTTCGCAGCGTTTAATAATGACAAATAATTACAAATTTGAGATAAATAATAGATCCATAGAATAAACCTCATAGACTTGGAAGCCTTTTCATTAGTCCTTGAGCCTCTCTTACATAGATATACATGCAAATTAACTCCCGTCAACACATGTTTTGCAGTGAGTGTGGAGGTAACAGCTGTACATAGTGAAGTCAGGAGCTTGGCAGTGTCACACTTGAGTCCCTACACTAACTAATGTGCTCTTATTTAGCCATCAATCCCCTTTAGCTTATGTCAGCTGGTTTTCCACAGCTCCATGACCATACATAAGCAATGAGAGATCATCAATCAGTCCACATTATGGTCCAGTGACGAAGGGGCTGATGGTGAATGGAATGCAGATGAAGAAAGTTTAATGTTCTCTCTCAGTTTGTATGCTACTGAAACAGCATCTCCAATTTCAAAGGAAAACTAACCCAGTTTTCAGCCTCCCCTGCATGGCTAGGGGTTTTCAGAGTTCTCTCTACATTTACTGTTTATTAGCAGGAATTACGGCTCATCATGTATCCCCAATAATCTTCTTGGCTGGGTTTTTTATGGCTCAAAAGCTGTCTCAGATGCCTTTCAATATACAACTTGCACTTCCACATTTTCTCTGTCCCTGCCCACAGTAATGTGCTCTGTAATGTTCATGGACAGATAGGTCTGGAGGGGATCAGCCTCGCAATTGAAACACCCTGGTCTGAATTTTGCAGGTGATCAGGAAACAAAACAACACCTGTGTGATAACACACTCATGAATTAATCATGTGTCAGATGGAATCAATATAAGAGTTATTGTAAATGCCAGGAAAATCTTTTGTATTTAATCCAAAAACTTTTCAGGCTTTAAATAAAAACATATCTCTCTCATTGAGGAATGTGTGAAATTCAGCAAACAGACACATGCTTTTGTTTGCCTTTAACCACTCACCTGAGGAGTTGTCTACACTAATACAAAAGGACATAGCCAGGGTGCAGCCTCGAAGGTAACTGAAGATGTATAAATGTCCCATCCTTCTGTTATATAAAGACCAGCCACTCTCTCATCACTGAAGACTGCACAATGTCCTTTGTTTGTGAGGCATACAGGACAAAGTGGAAGGAACTGATAAGAGAATTGTTAAGTAAAAAGACAAATGGTATTGATTCTTTGAGGGAGTTGTTATCAGTTCTCACATGGAATTGGTTTTCAGTTCTCTTACCTAATTAGCACTGAAAACTCATTAAAGTCTCATTTTTTGTCAGATTAAAAAAGAATCATTAAGAAAATAATTCAGAATTGGATTGAAAAGCAGAATTGATAAAATCATTGGCATCAATAAAATTGTATAAAGTCCCATATCCACCTCAGTGTACACTGTATTTTTGTGGTAATGAGAATGCTTTATTTAATTGCATTAGATATCTGGTCTGGTCATCTCCAATATATTCCTAGATTGCTTCTCTAGTTCAGTCTTAGACCGCTTAGAGATGATAGAGGGAGAGAGATCAGATTAGTCGTGACACAACTCTATGCAACAATATCCTCTCATTTTTCAGTTTTTCTCATTTTTTTCTGACATCAGAATATAAAGCACACAAATAAGTCCTCTCTAAATCAACACAACCTGTGTTTAGGAGATGATCAACTCAAACATGATCATGTAACTTGCACACGTGGAAACAGAGAGATAGGTCAAAGTTCAACATTCATGTGCGAACCTACAGACCGACAGAGTGAAGACCAAGTTATAAACCACAGTGTCCCATTAATGATATTCTCACTGAGGTTGGTGTCCCCTATGATCCCAGCGAGTGTTTAAGCCTCTCTTATTTGTGCATAGAGTTTATTAACACTTATATTGTGTGGCTTGTTCAGTTATTTTTTCTGTATCTGCTTGCCCACCTCTTTCCAGACCTGGACTTACATTACTTATGTCGTGAGTTCAACAGATAAGTGACTTCTACTAATAGAAACCTATTTGTGATGTAATGCAGAAGGCCATTTGGACGGGACTTAGCTTGCATTAAAACACTGCTGTGTGCACACAAAGCGATCCAAGGACGAAACGCACATTATCATTATTATTATTATTATTTTTTTTTTTTTTTCAACTTAAACGGAACAAAACAACCAAGCTATAAGTGCTAAAACCACCTAACATTCATTGTGTAAATCACACCAGGCCACAGAATAATCAGATTTTCACTCAGTTTCAATCTGCGTTACTATCTATGTGTTACTATGGGGGGCCGAGCATTCAGCTGCTCGGCTTCCCAGTTATGGAACTCACTCCCCCCTGACCTCCGCAACACTGAGTCCTTAGCCCTCTTTAAAACCAGACTCAAAACTCATCTGTTCAAACTCTCCTACTCCCTCTGATCTTGTGCTCTGTCTATTGTATTGTGTTGTTTGTTTTTATACCTGTTTTTATGCCTCTTTTAATGCACTTTTTATTGTTTGTAAGATGACCTTGAGTGTCATGAAAGGCGCCTTTAAATAAAATGTAATATTATTATTATTTTTATTATTATTATCAGAACACACATTTAATCAAGCAATTTCATCCAACCAGTTTGGGCTCTCTGGCAGGCTCCTTTTCTAATTTGTGTGCCGTGTAACTGGCAGTGTGCAGACTGACATGCTCCACAGCAGTTTATGCTGTCATAAATAGAGCTCCTTGACGTTTACATGCTCATTTCTGCAGGACGTAACCTCCTCTCAAGAAACTGTTTCTTGCAATCTAACAACAGCTCAGTTGTGGTTTTTACCTCTGACTCGTAAAAGCTACACATGATAAATCGAGTTGTTTCAATGGAAAGATAGCTTTATACCACAGGTAATAAACTTTCTAAACGTATATCCCGACTAAGCCAAAGGCCAGGTTATTCCACGGTAATAGAAATGTAAAAGCTTTGCAGTATCTCATTCATCTTTGTTCCATCCACTTACGCATGTGTGCTGTATTGATTTAGGAGTGCTGTCTTTGCAGAATTTCTATGCAGCTTTTATTGAAACGCTTTTATTTCCTGCTCTCTCCTCTTCTTGTCTTTTCCCGTTATATTAGTCTCTCTACTTCCAGTCTCTGCCTGTCACGATTGCTCTTCTGTTTCCTTTTGCATATACTGTAAGAACCTTTCCCCTTTTAGCAGTGCACACACAAACACACAGACTTCAACTCTGCTTCTTTATGCAATCATTTCTTCATGCTCTTTCAGCTTTATTTCCCTTTAATCCTCCTTCACTTTCCCCTATATCCGTCTTCCTTCTTTCCTGTTTCCTTCCCTAACAGCTTGACTTTTCAATTTTGTTTTTCACGCTGTAAGCATTTCTGATGGCAAGAATTGTTTATCTTTTAAGTTATTTTTCTGTATCTGTTTCCCCACCTCTTCCAGACTTGGACTTTCGTTACTTCTGGAAGTGGAGTGCATTCGAGGACTATCTGCTCTTCTGTTTTGGCTTCACGGTGGTGTGCGCGGTCATCACTCTGCTGTTCCTGGACTTTGCTGTGTTTGTGGAGACTCTGGGCTCCCTGGCTGTCATGTTTGAGGCGATGCTCGGCCTCCCACAGCTGCTGCAGAACTTTCAAAACCACTCCACCAAAGGCATGAGGTACAGTGCACGCTGAGGTCAAAGAAAGCCATTCAGAGAGCTCATATGTCATTGTTTTCTCACTTAGCTACAGGAGAACTCTGTGTGTACTAATTAGATTTACCTTAATGAGCAAGTTATGTAAATTTTAACAAACAAAGTATGCTAATGAGGTATTTTATTATCATTAGATGCTACACGACAAACCTGAGGTTTGGAAAATTCCAGTAACTGAGCATAAGCAATCCTTCAGGAGTTATCTATCAGGTTCAATAACAAGGATAAATGATCTTCTGGCATTTATTGATTTGGTTTAAAATTGATATTGATTTGTTGTCCCTCCTCTCAGGACTGATTTAAAAACTGAAGGTGCAAAGAGCTAAAAAAAAGACATGTGGAGAGGCTTGGAGATGTGGACCAAAGTTTGTATCAACCTTTTTATTAGCTAAATAGAGAAACACTAATATTTATATACATAACCATGTTTAACTTAAAGGTCCCATGCCCTTCAAAATCAGTTCTCTTTGCTTTTAATGTTGTTAGAAGGGGCTTGAGGAGCAGAAGAACATGACACATTTTCACTCAATTCACTGACAAATGTGCTCTGCCTTATAAAGGAAATGCCCCTGCCACGACTGTTTTGAAAGTTTGCTCTTCAGCCTGTAAATCCTCCTCCCCCCTCCCTGTAGACATTGTTTGGGCAGCCAATCACACAGAGCTCATTGTCATAGCCTCCCGTAGCCTCCGTGCTCCCTCAGATCCAAGCGTTTCCAAAGGCAAGGGAAAAGAGCTGCATCTGATCCTCTACAGAGAGGAAATGTTTCATTTTTTTATTCAGCTTAAATCAAATCCTGCTTAACAGACACCTAAGACATGATGTGAACAGTCAAACACACCAGGACATGGGACCTATAAAGGTTTCTTAAATGCTGAGAGATTAAATTGTGGTGGTGGTGGTTAAAAAGAGGGCTGGGCTTGTATATAAATGTCTTCTTCATACATATTAAGTCAAAGTGTTCAGAGGTTGATGTGTAAACTGATTAGCCTTTCAGGTAGTAAAGAACCATGAGATCAATTACTCCCCTAATGGTACAGAACCTCATACTAATTATCATCATTATTTCCTCATTATGTCTCTTGTCTGTCGTCAGTGCAGAAATACAGGACAATGATGCTGACAAAACCCATAACTTAAAGCAAGATTTTTTTCTTAGCTTTTCACTTTTATTTTCTACAAGTACATGCACTGTCAATTTTATTTTCTGTTCATATATTTCTCAATTATTTAACCAGGACAAACAATCACACATGTCGTGGACATTCATGGGACTCTGTTTCTTTCAGCTTAGCCATGACATTTGGGAACCCAGCCAGCTAAAAGTCAGTGTCATGGGACTGACGTTGTTTGTTTTTTCCATTGGTCAGTCTGAGCTGATCTGATGTTTCTACTGATTATTGATGGGTATTTTATTAGTCCTTCCTGTCTAAATTGAATCCCTTCTCATGTCTCTCATGTCCCCGACTGTCCTCAAGCTATACCAAATACCCGATATGTTTACAACTGCGTTCAAATCACCGGTGGGAGAGTGCATGGGTAGATAGATATAGATATAGACATGAGTTTATCTCTGGTTGTATTTTGTTGTTTATCACTGTAAAGACAAATACAGAGAGCCTTAGTCTGTGCAATCAAGCTACACATACTGATATGCATGGTCCTCTTTTCAAAATAAAACAGTTAATCAAAATACAGCATTTATTAATTTTTGTTTTTTTAGCACTAGCTAAATGATGCAAATGAAGTAGCAAATAAACAAGCCAGTACCAGTCTGTGGCCTGGTGCTTGGGTATCTCTGCAGTAGAGCATTATGCCCATTTCACACTGGAAGCATTTTGTTCATGTGCATTTGTCGAATTTGTCAGCTCTGACAAGTTCAGCCACAGCTTTCACACCAGGCGCATGCATGTCCTGTGGCCTCAACGCATCTCCCTGCTGTCACAGCTCTATCCCTATACATCACTCTATTAAGAAGCTTCTATTGACAGCTTAGGAAGAACCACAATAAATATCTCCACATGGAAACTGATTCATCCAGAATCAGAATCAGTATATGTATTTATCGCCAAGTACATTTGCTCTTACAAAGAATTTGACTTGGTAAGTCTGTGCAAAAACAATCAACATATAATTAATATAAGGCTCAGGAGGAATAAAGTAGAAAAAGTGCAAAATTGATTTGGGTATGTCAAAAAATATACAAAATATGCAATAGGCGCAAAAGAACAAAAACACAACCCAACAATATAGGTACCAACACAATGAGGCAGCCATCCATGGCGCCATCCTCGATGCTCAAAAGCATAACTGATCTGGAAAACCTGCTGAATGAAAGCACTCTGATGAACAAGGGGAGTCAAACTGAAGCTTTAACTCTGAGAGGCACAGACAGGAAGTTGATTGTTTCTGCCTTTTTTGTGAAATATTCTACCCCTGTGGGCATACATACCAGCTCTCTATTTGTCATTTTCTGTTTGTTTTGGCCAAGAAACATGTGTGGCTGGCGGAGAAATTGGCGAGTCTCCTATTCTTCTGGTTTCAGTACAGGAGACACACCTGAGATGCACACCTGTTGACATGCTTGCCCAAATAAAAACATGTGCGCTCTGCTGCCGTTGCACAAGTAAAACGCATCTAGTGTGAAACGGTACTTAAAGTGCAGTTGAAGCTGTTTTTCATGAAAAGCAAGAGAGATGGTTTGAAAATGTACAATTCAGGAAAGTAGGCGTGCATAATTTTTCATGGCAGAAAACCATTCCACTGCAAGATTGTCTTTGGTGTCACAGGCTGTAAATATTCTACAAACACTGCATATAAAACTCTGCCTCTTCTTCCATGCCTTAAGTTAACTGCCTGTGCTGACACACAGCTATTACACTGAAGCCCACACACAGAAATTCAGTCAACCCTGCACACATTTAGCCTCATGCCACACACTCATCCATAGCTATGATAAATAAACTCTTGAAATCTCCTCAGATTCTAAGTCTTTCTAAGTAAGGTGGTAGTGTACCTATCGACTCTGCAGTACAGCTGATTTACTGTTCAAATGGCCAGACATTTTCTCCTGTTAATATGCCCCATTTCACATAAAGTGTCCTCAGGGTGTACATCTGGGCTGGCACATCCTGTGAGAACTCAGTCAACTCAGAGCTGAACTCATGCCAAAGATTAAAAACATCATAAAACTGCACCAGATCTCAAAGACAAGTGATGAATAAGTAAGCAAGTTCAAACACTTCACTCTGTGGTAGAACTCTGCATATATAGTTTTGTGAGCCACCATAAAAAACTACAATTTTAGTAGAACTCTTTCATGTACTTTCATATTTCGAGCCTCACTATCGATCAAAGTGGCCTAATTGCACAGACGACCCTGCTGGTTGAAACAGCCAATTCAGCACTTCTGTCTCTGCTTGTGTAACATGTTTCAGATCTCCAAACCCTCGTTAAATGTACTTAAGGATTACGTCGTTTGTTCAGTGAAGGTAGATCAAACTGTTTTGCAGATGTGATGATGCAGCATAGTCTGCCCTTCCTCTAATGTTGTCCAATGTAAAGCAGTTACTCTGAGTTGTTCAGTCTCGGTCCCATGAGGCCCATTACTGAACTGTGACGGTGAGAGGATAGATCCGTTCCACTGAGGATTGTTTACTGTCTTTGGGTAACCCTAATGATCTTCAAACAGATGTGAGAAAGAGGTGTTGAAGAGAGAGAATACTGGAACTTACTGCTTACCACAAACTGTGTAATTATGCTTCTGTGGTGTAGGAAAAGTTACACCTTTAAATAAAGACACAAGGGAGACATTTGACGGATAAGTTAAAGATAAGACAGACATCAGGGATGTACTGTATGAGGTATGGCCATCAAAAAAATAAACTAATGCTGATTTTCAGTTTAAGTGAATAAAAGCATTTATCATTGTCTTTCTCGTTCAATCTCCTCCCCTTTTACATCAACACACAGCTGCATTCAGGTCTTCCACTGATCAGAGCAGTGCAGCAGGTCTTCTTTGGACAGTTGTCTCAGAGCCTCTATTGTTTTCTCAGCCTCTGACACAATAGGTGTTCCTTTAAGCACAGATTTCATCTGAGGAAAAGGAAAAAGTCTCTATGTGCTAGATCGGTGAGTAAGGAGGGTGATTAAGCACTGTTGGCTTCTTTTGGACCAGAAACTGCTTTACAGAGAGCGCAGTGTGAGCTGGCACGCTAGCTTAAAGGTGCATTCACACCAAACGCGACTTGGGCTACCTGGGCGACCACTTTCCATGTAAAGTCAATGTACAGCCGCAATGGGGCGGGGCCAACCCTCCGGTGATGTGATAGCCGCGATCGGAATGACCTGGTCGCGCTCAGAGCCATTCTACCGGTCGAGTTGCTCAGCTGCCAAAGTTGGAAAAATTGAACTTTTCCGACAATGTCATGTGTAGCTGTGACATGACAGCCAATCAGCGTTGTGTGGGTCTGTGACGACACCCGTGACAGACTGTTTTTATTCTGGTTTACAGAGTGACAATCCATGTCTGTGTGGTAGCATTAAGTTAGTGAGTACATTAGTTCTGTCTAGACAGGACTGCAGAGAACTCCCTACTCGAGGTGACAGTGCTGCAGTGTTTTGTGGTTGGTAGGTGAGTGAGAAAGATACAGTTGGAATAATGTCAGTTAATACATCCTATTATATGATATGATATGATTGGGGTGAAACACGAGTGGGCGTGACGTCACTGGGCGACAGCGACAGTGACCAGAGCTATTTATGGACAGGCGACGCGACTTGGGTGGGCGACACGATCCTGGTTGGCAAGTTGTGTTCGTTGTGAACACACCGTAAGAGTGCAAACATTTTTCAACAGTTGTGGTTTCTTTTTCTTACAGTTTTGCTTTGTGACAGTATTGATTCACCGTTGACCCTTCTGGAACCCACTTCTCCAAAATTAAACCTCTAATGTCAAAGAAAACAATCAACTTGGCCTTTTATTTGAATTTGCTTTGTCCTGCTTTTTTGGTATCGTATTGTCATGAAACTGGTGATTTACACCCTTGGTGTTTAGACTTTGTAGAGGATCAGAGGCTGTAAAGTCAAAGAAAACAGCTCCTGTAGCCTTCAACAAGTGCTGACTTTAGTAAGATGCCAGGTTAGGTTCATAACTTTCTGGTGAAAGCAACAATCAAACATTAACTTTATAAATGAATCACCATGTGTTTTTGTGTATGAGTGATTTGTCAGCCCTCTCTTCTCAGCCGCCTGGAGAGCCTGCCTGTTTTTCTCTTCCCTCTCATTAAACTTTATCTATTTTGCCTCCTCTCCAGTTCTCCTCTCACAGCTCTGCGGAAAAGCAGCCAACCTTCACAATGTCACTCAGAGACAGTGGAGGGGACTGCTGGAAGTCTTTTTGTTGTACTGATTGAAGAACATTCTGATACATACCATTTCCCTTCCTTCCTCAATGGATACTTATCTCTGTCCATTTTTTTCTTTTGGCAGATTGTCTGCTGTTACATTTTTCACGTTTCTATTTTCCCCCCTCAGTTGATTTTTTTGTCCTTTTTTTTGACAAGGAACTAAGTACCAGTCAAATCCAGAAAGACAGAATGAACAATTATTTTTTGGGCTTGCTGTAAATTAAGATCCTATCTTCTAGAGCCGGGAAATACACTGACCCTCATTCATCAATTTGGTGCAGAAACCTGCGCAGTTTAAGGTAAAGCTTCCACATGTGATTCATTGAACACCTATATTTGGCGAATCTGACCAAAGGATCAATTAACAGAACTGCCTATTAATTGTTAAAGCTTTACATGTGATATTTTTGCTTATTATGTTTTTAAAAATTTTGAGAGTACATGACATCTGTAACAATGTGGCCCTCAGGCAGTAAGAAATGGTTTTGTGACCCTTTTGATGATCAAAGTTTCCCATCCCTGCTCTAAATATTCAGGATAAAGCCCAGAATATACACAATGAAAGTGAAATGTGGTAAAAATAGAAGAAACTTCTCTGCGCTGGAGACTGACGCCATTACAATAGAAGGGAAAAATACAATATTGTTATTTGGCAGCCTGAAATAAGGGATTAGTGGGAGTCAGCAACATGAGGCATACACAATGATGCTGGATATCAGTTTGGAAAGAAATATTCTAAGTAAAGAAGTTAGACCTTCCAGTGCCAAATTTTATCAGCTATTTTAATATTTCAGTACTTATACCCAGTGTTTAACAGGTGCTCAAAAGAAACTCATTTAAGAACAAGTTACTGTTTTAATGGAAAACAAACCTCTGACCAAAAGACAGGGGTTTAGAGTTTATAATCATCAGAGCAGGAACATCAAGAAATCAATATTCGTTAGTGATTTTGCTTTTCAAATCAGGGAGCAATTTCTTCCTCTTTGTTCTGCATGCCTTTTAAATCAAGGATGTCACACTCTCATCAGAGGCAGTCAGCAGAAAAAATTACAAAGAAGTCAAAAATGATGGCAGACAGAGGGCAAAGGAGATCAAAATTATGTCCTATACCCAACAAAAGGATGCTTACAGCACGACTTTCAATAAGTGGAAACACCAGCAACTTGCAGAAGCATGCATTTTTCAGCAGAGCATTTCATATCAGCAATGTCATGTGTTTGACATTGTTGCAACTGAAACTGAAAACTTGTGGGCATAGTGTAGTAGGCAGGCGCTGCAGCTGATGTGTAAAATGCAAAATATTAGCCGCTTTGTTGAACAAACTCTTGCCAAAACATGTCGGCAGTAGGGGAAAAATAACCTCTCTGTCGTGAAATGCTTTCAGCGTTGTTTGTTTTTCATTTAGTAAAGTAATGCTGTCCAGATCTGATAAGACTGCTACTGAAGCTGTTAACATCTATGCTTATCTCTGCACGAGTAGTCACTTCCTGCTGTCATCTCGCTTCTAGCTCCCACCATTTACTGCTTTAAAGGGTGCTGATTGGGCCATGCCTCTTTGGGTTGCTCATAGTCGTTGTTGATTGGAGCTTGGCAAGATGGATATGTCTGATTACAGACACTAAACAAGGCAGATCCGACTGCTGATCAAGGTTAGCCTTAAACTGTATCAAGGATGTTTATGGAAATGCCTTTTTTGCTCAAAAATAAATGAAGAAATTATTTAGGAATGAAAAAAATATGCTTTTCCCTCTCAAGAACTCACTGTTCTAGAAAAACCTTGCATGGAACACCTCAGGAGAAAATAAAGCAATTCAGTGGCTGAAGCTGTTAAGTCAAACCAAAAACTGAGAAAAAAAAATTTAAGGTACGTACCAAACCATTTGCTAAGTATGTTGTTGCATCTGTAATATAAATATATATATATATATATATATATATATATATATATATATATATATGTGTGTGTGTGTATATATATATGCATGTATATATATATATATATATATGTATATATATGTATACATTGCAAAACCTTTCTGTCTCCTCCACTGTTGCCCCCTCCCCGTGTTTTTGTATTCCTCTCACACCTTTCAGCTTGAGTTTTGCTCTCAGCTCTGGTGTAACACCCTTCAAGTGTTAATGGTGGTCCTATCACTGTGACCCTTCAGTAGTATAGTGGTGGCTTCACATTCTCTTAAGATGGACTTTACCATGAGGCTCTTTTCGGACAAGCCTGATCCTTTCCTGACTGTCCTGACTGTCCCTGTAGGATGCCATGCAGTCACAGCATGACCTCTTAGCTCTGTGTGGCCTCTGAACTACATCTGTGTGTCTCTTAAGGAACCACAGTGTGATAACACTTCTCTGAAATTGTACACAGAAGTAGAGGGATTTCCTCATCAGTGATTCTGCTTAGCAAGAAGCTAAACTGGTTCACTAACTTGTGCTTTGACATGAAGTGAAAGCTGAAGTAAGGATGGACAAAGCCATCACAAGAGAAGACCCCATTTTGAAGCAGGTGTTCTATTTGGATTGTTGGACTTTTCTTCAACCTTTTTATAACCATTTTTATTAAATTAGCAGCAGCTCAAGTCTAGTCCCTGTGTCATCAAAGGGCATCAGAGAAACGGCTAGCTTAAATTCCTCCTTTGGCTGGCCGCCATTATCCCCAGCATCTCTAATACCCCATTCAGACTGGCCAAAAAGCCTGTTTAAACCCGGTAACAATCGGCTCCTGTCGTCTGTGGGAAAGGATCTAATCGGCATTTTGACCCAGGTCAACTGACCCTGCAAGCGACACAAGTTATCGGCTCGCCTCCAATCCGCTCCAGTGGGAACATCACACCCTTGCATGACTCTTGCATCTCAGCAACAAATTCCATCCGCCTCCGTATCATCAGCACTCGATTGTTGATCAGTCCGCGTTAAGTTTGTACATTTGTGAGAGGGACAAAAGTACAAAGTACAGAAAACATTTGACCACCATGTCCACGGCTTCTATGCTCCTTTCCATTGCTTACATGGTCGTGTTTTGGCGTGCTGATGATGTCATCAGCTTGACGCACCAGAAGAAAAAAAACAGCCACGAAGCTCGTCTGCTGCCGATTAGACCCGGATCTGCTGGCAATCGGGAAGGAGCCACTTGCCGATTGTTAGTGGGTTAACCTGCATTGAAAAACCCGCGTTTACCCGCTAATTTTAGTGTGAAAGCAGTATAACTGTAATTTTTTCTTCTCTGTGTGAAGCTGCACTCAGGTTTCTGCCCAACAACCACTAATTAGTACACTGTCAGAGAAGATTTACATTGAAGTTTGTGTCAGCCACACTTAGAGCCTTGTTTGATGTAGTTAAACCAAACCTTAAATTGACAATAATACTTTCATTGTTCAGATGTTGAGCTTCAGTGCACCAAATGAAAGTGTTCATTATACATGCTCATATTTTGATGATGTTGAACTGAACGCTCATACTTTCAACCTATGATTGGAACCAGAGTTTAGTTCAATCTGGAGGCAGAAAGCAACCATTCATATTGCTAAAAACAGCTGAAGATTGGTGCTCCATCTGCTGAGTTTAACTGACAGACCAACTGTGTGACAGCCATATGTGGACTGCTACAGGACAAGCTGCACCTGCTAAAATGAAAGGAAGCATGTCTGGTTAGCTGGTCAAAGTAAAAGCTTGATCATTTTTTCACCATGGTTGAAAATCCCGTGTTTACATATATCGCCTTTATTCCTCAAGCATTTCCTGGACAGTCAGTCATGGCACTTGCTGGTCTGTTTTGCTCTGCTTTAACTTTGTCAGACACACGCAAAATGTGACCCTTGAGATAACTGTATATGCAGTAATTATTGTAAAATGTTAAGCTGTGTTTCACCTAATGAAAAAAAAAATTTGTGTCGTACCTTTACTAACTAAATTTTGCACGTTTACATGTTTACATGTTTAAATGGTTCATATCCATTGAGGTGAATTTTCCCCTTCAGTCCACTCTGGGTATTCAAAACTCCATAGAGACTTTCTCCCCATTTCTACTCTCTGTGGTTCAGGGTCTGAACACCAAGATAACCGTGTAGAGGAGCTCCGTCGCCAGCATGCAATAATTATTATTTCGTTGTCTGTCTGTGATGTCATCTGCGATGTCACTCCCAATACTGATTGGCTGTCGAGCAACGACTTTAGGCGAATTTGTCCCTAAAGTTGAAACTCTTTCTGTGCAAATTGTCGAGCGACAGACGTGGATCCACTTTCAATTTCATCTTGCAAAAAAATGAAATTCATGGTTGCTATAACTTGCATCAAGCATGTTTGTGGGAATATATTTCTTGCTTTAAAGTAGAGTTAATAATGTTTTACAAATGAAAAACTTAGTCATTTACCTCCAATAACGCATTGCTGTTCCAGAACAGGTTGTAATAAATCTTGACATAAGCACCCTTTTTATCGAAATCAAATCACGAGATGGGGAAAGATTCCCATTGTCTTCTACCGTGGATAGTAATGACACTCGGATGATCATTAAATCCACTTTGGAGAAAATGAATTTGATTTTAACTTCATACTTAATAGAAATGCTGTGAAGTCAAAGCACAATAATTTGTCTTCTACATACAGTGTAATGGAAGTAATGTTAACTCCAAAAAACAAACAAAAAACTAAATTTGATCCACTTAAAAAATGGACCTTATTTCCGTACTCATGTTAATAGACTTTGTAGCTACCCCCCGCAGCATAATGCACTCTGTGACAGCACATATACGAGTGTTGACCACAGGGTACCAAACAACAACAAAACATAATGTAAGTCTGAGCAGCAGTCTTGGGGTGTTTTATGACAGAAGGCTCTTGTGTGCTGTATAATGTTCTTCTATGTCACATATATGAGAAATATGAAGAGAAGAAGCTGTTTCTTTCCTCTGAGTTGTTTTCGTTGTAATACTGGAAGGCTGAAATGAATAACATTATTATTCTTGTTGCTCATGGCTGCGTGTTCAAGTACATGCACACCGTGCTCAGTAACAAATCCAGTTAAGTTTGTTTCTCAATCCACACTCCATAGCACATAAATGATTAAAAACACAGAACCAAAGCAAAACACGCAAGGAATCATCTATTATTTCCTATCCAGATAAAGAAACTGCAGAGCTTGAAAGCAGCTTTTTCCTCTGTGATTACAGCATGAGAAACTGAGTGTGGTGAGAAAGCTTCCTGACCTCTACAACCTGCAGTCTGGGTGTTTTAGAGATAAAATTAAATAACCAGACTGTGGCTGAACAAGCTCAGTCCTCAGGAGAATTAAAGTGAAATAATACATGAAACCCCCTGAAGTCGAAAAGCTCCGTAGATTCACTTAATGTTTTATAATCATGTTTGCGGCAAGGTTGGTGTTTCAATCTACAGCAGTAAAAACGAGAGAAAGAAAATTGTAATACATAACCTTTTTTTTTGTCATGTCAACATATTTCACTGATGTTTCTTCCAGTCAGTTAGTTTGCTGCTGGTTTTGTTTCTGTCATTTCAGTCTCTGCTCCAATATCGATTGAAGAAGTTTTAACAAACAATGCATCTCTATTATCCTGTAAGCTTCAAAGTTTATCACACACCCACTATTTATGTTTATTAGGGATGCACAATTAATATTTCAACAATGCATCGTGATAATGATGCAGATGAAGATGCAGCGATGCAGAGACAGTCAATAATCATTTAATCTTGCAGAGGCTGCTGCTAGACTGCAGTATCAGTGTTGTTTCTGAGGAAGAAAACAGGTATAGAAAGATGAGACCGATAAAATGTATTTATTTTGGTTAACAATGAAAAGACATTTTTGCTGCAGTTGATCTCAAAAGCCATTTCTAATGCAGTAAGCGCCTTTATACAAAAATTAAGACACCATTTTTGACCACTTCTGACCCCTGTAAGTGGAAGGACTTCGTTAGGAAACTGCTAAACAAAAAGACTAATGATATTGATTCCTTTAGGGAGTTGTTTTGGTGCTCAGCTGGAATTGGTTTTCAATTCCCATCCTTATTCAAGAGTGTCCTGGCCAAGATAGGCAACAGCCCAGTTGACAAAGTTTCACAAACAAACAAACAAGCCCTTTACTTTTCCCTTCCGCACTACAGGTTCGTCTTGTTGCATATTCTTGTAGAAAATGATTTGATTTACTTGATATTGCTGCAATTTTACTTGTGTCAACAAAGCAAGAACATAAAAAGACAAGAGGATGAAGACTTATGCCGGGTTCACACCAGGTTGGCACGAGTGTGTGCTACGTTGTGGCTGCATCTCCCTGCTGTCACAGCTCTATATCTCCATATATATGTCACCCAATAATAAGCTTCAAATTTTAGAAAGAACCACAAAAATCATCCCACAAGGAACCTGATTCATTGGGAAAAGTGCAGAATGTACGCATTTTGAATCAGGAAGGTGAATTTCTCTACAGAGGATTTTGAGCTTTAACTTTGAGAGGCACAGACAGGAAGTGTAACGAGATGATTTCTGTCATTTCTGTGACATATTCTACAGCTGTAGACACAAATACCAGCAGGATCAAGGCTAATATCGCTCTCTGTTGTTCAACTTTTGTTCTGTTTTGCCCTAGAAACGCGAGCAATTCACAGGAAAAAATAGGCGAGCCCCCTGCTCTCGAGATTTTTAGCACGGGAGACGTGCAGTCTAAAAGCTCATGCTTGCAGTCTTAAAGCTCTGACTTCATAATATGGCTGGTATTAAAACACGCATGAACCACTGCTGTGAAAAACAAAACGCTTCCAGAGTGAAACAGACCTTGGGCTGTACACTCTAATAGGAGTTAGTGTAGCAGTGTAACACTTTGAGGAAAGAGAAGGCATCTGTACGCTATTTGAACAGTTGTAGAAGTTGGAAAATGCAGCTAACTTAAATGCAGATTTGTAACAAATCAGTAAAGACGTTGTTAGTTCAGACTTTTGCACAGATCTTGTGCTGCAGTCATGTGTTACTGTTAGCTATTTAGTTACAGAGATACATAAAGCTCTGTGGATAGTTTACCGTATCTCTGAGTTACTGTGTTGTGACTGAGGGACCATTTTTGATGGTGAAACAAGTGCTGTGCTTACAGTTGAGTTGCTGATGGCATTAGATCAGGAAAGGTTAAAATGTCTCACTTACAAACTTCGTTGCTCAGTGTTAATTCATTCTTTACACATCAGCAATTAGGCACTGCTAATAACTCTTGCACTGAGATTATTTGTTTTTTCAGCACTGGAATTTTAAGTAGAGGCTTAACATTATGAGATGACTGAGTATTTAAATATTTACATAATTATATTCCAATAGCTACATACCTTGCATTTTTTTAAAAGTTCAGTTGAGTTGTGAAAGCTCACAGGGGGTCTTGGTTTGCTTCCAACCGAACCAGAGTTCAGTTTGCAGTGGATGTGAAAGCCATCCGAACCAAACAAGGACCAAATAAGGCAACAACAAAAAAATACTACTTGATTTTGGTCTAATGCAACAACAGTAAGCAGTGTAATGTAGCATTTACTGACAATATCAAGCGGAGGGCTGGTTCTTTTAACATCTACACGTCCATGTGGATTATGGACACACATTACTCCAGTCAATATGTAAGTTCCATCAGCCTAAATGTAGATTTATTTTTATTTTATGGCACAAAATACTTACAAATTGCTTCGAGCTGAACAATGTTATTCTGAAGCTGGTTGTGTATGACAGTCTTGCAGTGGAATAATAGGGCAGATGGGAGAAACTAAAACTGCAGCTTCAGCCCCAACTAGCAGGGGATGGCCATACTACACATCATTCAGGATTCTCAATCAAAGCTCTTTATTGTTAGAGGTGGAGCAAACTGATGAGCCAACAGGGGACACAGCGAGCTAACGGGCTAACAAGGGATGCTGCAAGCTAATAGGCTTTAATTAGCAGTATGATCGGCTAGTAAAAGCAATGCACCTAAACTACCAGTGTGTACACTGGAAGCCCAAGCAGACAAAAGGAACGAGCAGCACGGTTTTGGGAGCTTGAAATACAGGAAAAAACGTATTTTCAAATATTGCTTTTTAAAATTAAGAATCAATTCTGAATCTTTTGGAGGAAGAAGCTCGTTTCTGACATGAATAGATTTTTTTCCTACTCATACTTTGCAGCTTTTCACAGACTTTGGTCGGCCTGACAAAGTGTAGTGTTAAAGAAAACCTAATGTGAAAAATCAAACAATTTTGCAGCTCAACCTCAGAACCCAGTCTGCTGAACTTAATATGTGAAACTTCTAAATCATCCTTTGTTTCCTCTGTAATGTTATGCTGCCACATTTTGTCTGGAAGCACTGTACTGACAAACATGTTAATTAACTCATTAAATGATAAAAAGAGCTTCACTTTACAGTCTGTATCTTCAGGCATGAAGACTAAAGAAATTTTCTTTTTAAATGCTCCTGAAAGGAATCAAAATTGTGCCACATACCAGGAGATTTTTTGTCAGATTTGCTCAATAAAATACCACAAAACAACACCGAGAAGCCTTGCAAAATCCGCTTTTATTATATTTTTATTGGCATTTCCAGTTTCAATTTCTAGTTGAAAACAAAGCTATGATGAATAGAGTGTTGTTTCAGGGAACATGAGATTACACTTGTCATAAATCAACTGAAATAGCCAAACAGGCCAACTCTGACTTGTTTACATCCTCCAAAAATATGTCCAAAATATCCTCCGGCAAACTCTGTGTGATACTTCTCCTCCCCCTCACCTCCCCTCTGCCTCATTTGTTGAAGTCGAATCCATCTTTTCCTGGCAGGTTGGGAACTTTTCGTTGTTTGCCTGTGTGCAATCGATCAACATGCATAATTCATAGTTAGTGGGTTAAGAGCAGCTCGGCTTCTCTCTCTGCTGGGCCCTTTGATTTCAAACTCTCTGCCAGCCCCCTTCTGGGAAAGCACCCTACACACACGCCATCATCATGTGTGGGCGCACGTGTGTGTGTATGCAAAGATGCAGAAGCATGGACAAACGCATCATGCTAATGCACACATGCATGGCTGCACTAAAAAGAAAAAGAGAGGTGATTGAAGCACTTTGAAGCTTTAAACATGAGCCCCTGCTGCTTAAGAGTATCTCTTTCCCATAGAGTTGTGTATTAGCATTATCAAGCACTTACGAGGACAGCCTAACCCTCCTCTGGAGACTCTTTAAGTCTCTCACACAAAGTGTGATCCTCCTCTTAAAGCCAAGACTAGATTTATTTTGTGATCAGCCAACGCTTATCTCCACAGTAAGAGTGGGAAATGGGCTGGGAGTCCACAGAGATACTTTAGGTCACAAAATGTTCTCAGCCATGAGGAGTTCAACACAAAATGGAGACAAATTCCTCCAAAGAAAAAGTTCCTCAGTCAGTATTAATGTCAAAGCAAATAAAAAGTGCTCACAGCCTTAAATGGGGAAGTGGTTCCTCACAGCGGTTTAAGCCCCTTTATATGAAAACTTTAGTCTGCACTCAGAATTTGCATTTATGGATTAATTATGTGAACGGTATCAGACATTTAAGGTACCTCTTTGTATCATGTAATTTCTTTCTTGTTCATAAAAGTGCTCTTTAAACTAAAAAAATATAATATGGGCTCTTTTAGATAGCATACTTTATGAGTAATTAAAGTTTACTCAGGTATTTTGTGATGTATGACTTGTACTACAGTATTTAGTTTGTCTCAAAATAAAACTGCACTTTAATTATAACTCCCAAAACTTTAAATCATCATCAACTTTGGTTACCAAGAGGGCAACATTAAAATTATAGACATAACCAGAGGGCCAATTATTTTGCAGTCTGAAGGATACTAAAAAGGGCAAATGTAAAGAACTGCCATAAGAAGCCTCTTCATCAGAGTTTATATATTTAAATTCAGTTGCAATTAGCAGTACTTATTATAATGAGAGAAACGCAGAATTCAAGCCACTTTTTGGATGCAAGCACAGAGCATTACAGCAGAGGTGATAACGTATGTTGTACTTACATTTATATTTTTATTTTGATGTATGCATAAAAACAATTACACCCAATTATAGCTAAGTTTACTTAGATATACAGTTTTTCTCAGTCCTGGTATTTTGTGTTTTTTTCTGTAAGACCCATTAATTTTGATGTCGCATACATTTTCGCCATTTCGGAGCATTCTGCAGCATTGTTTATGTCTCGCATGTCACAATATAATGCCCGTACGTACCGATTCAGGCAATCAGAGTGTTGTTATTTTTTTTCTCAGCCCCTGATTGGCTGTTGTGTATCACATGGCTTCCCATCTTGCAGGGAGGAGAAATGCTTGCTTTGTTCTCTCTCAGTTCGTGTCTCTCTCTACAGTGATCTATGTTCTATAAAACTTTAGTGTTTTGCGCATTGATTTTGTGTTTGTGTTTTATTGTGTTTATTGTGTTTTAAAGACCTTAAACAGCAATGAGTTATTGGAGGTAAATTTTAAGACCTTAAAATTCTTTTAAAAGTACTTTAAAAGATATAAAAAAACATGCCTAGGCTGTATTTAAATAGTGTATTTGTATTTCGCGGATTTGCACTTATCGCAGGTGGATCTGGAACCTAACCCCCGAGATGGAGGGGGGACCACTGTATTGCCATTTAGTATGTTTTTAAAGCAGAGTTTTTTCTGGTTTTCATTAAAAAAATAATATGTATTTATAAATGACTAGCAAGCCACATTAATGTTGTAGGAGGCACTCATATGGCCTCTGGACTGCCAGTTATCAATCCATATATTGATATCTTGATCTTATATCTGAACCACTGTCCAATCTGAAACCTAAAAATCTTCTTGGACCACTGGAACCGACCAAAACCCCAACATTGGATGAAAAATGTTTACATCTGTGTTTTAATGTCAAATACAGAGGATATCACAGGTCAATAAGCATATTGTTACATTGCATTTCACAGAAAAGATGAAAACATGTTCCAGATCAGTGGACAAGATCATTTATTCTACAATATGGTAATTTGTAAGTTCAGTCTTAGAGCTAAGACTTGTTAAAAGGAACATGTAATGAAGTATTTCAAGATAATATTAAGCACATTTTGATTCTGAAGATCATATTTACCCTTCGTTACCATAAGAGTGACCTCTTGTGTACTACCTGCAGTACCCCTGGGGCCCACCAGATGGCTTAAGGACACATGTTAGACAGCAGTTGTATTTTTATCTGGGAAATGGGTTTCTAATATTCTTAACCTTGACCTATGATACAGCCTTGTCTTTCCTTTAATAATACTGTTGTGTTGTTCTTATATGTATTGACATAACTGCAGTATTGTTGTTACACTGTGTCCGTGTAAAGCCCTTACTGACTCATGCATGTGAAAAGGGTGATTTCAGGTGACTCTGAAATCGCCACTTGCCCCCCAACGCCCTCTGTTCAAGAAAATGGATTCTTTTTACAAGCTCAAATTTGTCCTTTCAGTCAAATGAGCCAAAAAAACCTGCCAGTCTGCCCCTTTAACTCCCAGCTCCCTGTTATCCCTGTCTTTGGTCAAACCGATCTCCCCAGCCCAAGTCAGACCCCTCAGGAATATATTTTTCTGCCTCCAAAAGGTTGACCACTTCTTACAAACAAACTTGGCTCTCACTGATGTGCTCTGCTCTCCTAACAATTTAAGTTTTGAGAGTAAACACTCCAGAGATTGATTGAGCTGCTCCAAAAATAAGTGTTCTGGAGAATTTGAAATCATCATGCTTTTGTCCCTCCTCGAAGTTTCCAGGATTCCTCAGAGAAAAGTCTCACATTATGTCCCACTGGAGTTTTTACCCATAGAGAGGCTTTTTGTTGAGCTTCAGAGGTCTTTTCATCTCTCTCCTAATCTTTTCCTTCACTGCACCACTCCCCCCCCCCCAACAACTGTCAACTTTACTTTTATTTTATCTCTCTGCTTTTACTCTGCACCTCTCTTTTCTGTGAAAGGAATGGACTCAGCTTCTTATTTGAACCATGGTAAAAAAAAAAATATGTTTATATATTAATATGTATATTTAAAGGGTAAGTCATTGCTGTAGACATGTGAAAGCTAAGTTCTTTACCACTTTCATCATTAGTTTTTTTCTGGGCACAGTTCAAAGAAAGGGCTCAATGATGCACTTCAGAACCTGCCCCCCAAATGAAATTAAATTGTGAATAGACTTAAGCTTGTATTGCATTTTTTTAGTTTTTTAGTCTGACAACTCAAAGAACTTTTACCTGACAGGTCCCTTCTATCCATTCACACTTAGGTTCAAGACAGTCTGGCTTTAGACCTGCAATGTTAGGACCCCTCCGCTGTTAGGACCGGAAGTTGATTCCAAGCTTTTCAAAATACAAGCAAATATACGGGAAGTACGTATTTTTTGACTGAAGTTGTTTCCAAGCTTTTCAAAATGAAAGTGATTATACCGGGAGGTACATATTTTTCGTCTCGTGTGAATGTACATCATTTTTTGGGGCTTTATTTTATGTTAATGATGTAAATGTGATTTATTTTGTGTATTCATGCGTTCGCTTTAAAAGATAAAAAAATAAGTACACATTTCCAGTTCAATAGGATAACGGGAAAGAATACAAGTAAATATCAAGATCAAAAACAAAGAGAAAATACGACCAGGATGGCCTCCTCAAGGTTATTCTACAGATAAAAATACAAACTAAATGTACAGCTATTGTTATGATCCCCTTAAACATTACTTCAACCATGAATTATTTTACTCCAGCATTTTAATCTAATCAGCAAAACGGACAGCTGTCAGTTTAGTTTTCACTACAAATTTGTTTAAAACAATAGATCTATGTAAAAACACCTTAATATGTGTGATGGCATAATGCTTCTACACTCCAACCAATTGCTGACTGTTCTTTGCTTTTATACCATTATTCATCATTGAAAACGTAGCGGCCCACACTTTTGGACTAATTTACATATTGATTTACTCAAATCTTTTACACAGGCATACCTTATGTGTGTTTGCAATTCTTACACCACATCATAATTCATTTAATAAGTGTTTAATATTGCTTTCTATACTGCTATTTTCTTACCTGTGCTGTCGGACCACCTGTATTTGCAGATGAAGGGTGAGGGCTGATGATTTTAAATTACCTTAACTTTGTGTATTCAAAATGAATTACTGAATACCTAGTTACATGAGCCAGACAGCCAATAACCTCTGTTACAGGAGAAAACAGAGTAGACACAAAACAAACTTTCAAAGATGTCTTTTATTTTTCCTCTTCATATTCACAGTACGCCAAGTACCCTCTAGTGTCCATTATCTCCTCTCAGAACATCCACGTCTTCAATGTTATAAAAGATGAACTTAAAAGGCTCCAGAATGGATTCTTTGCTGTCTTCTTTATGTGGATCCATGGTGTCGCCAAATAGCTTTGCCATTTCCTGTGCAGCCTCCTAAGTTTGTTTACTGTCCATTTGTAAAATGTCAGGCATCTCTGCAAACAAATGTTTGTTAGCCTGCACCCATTCTGCTGCTTTTTTGAAGTTATCCACTCGGCCCAGCACACTTGTCTAAAGAAAAAAAAAATGTTATTTGGATTTGTTTCAGTAATTTGCTTACACTAATCAAGTAGTCCGCTTACAGTGATCATTTGGGGTATATTCATACATGTCAAAATGCCAACGACAGTGAAAGCCATCTGATGTCAAACTTATCCCATAGTAAGGCTGTCAGTTTTCTCCAAAATTAAACTCCAACGATTTTCGAACATACACGCAAATAACCAAAGATTTTCTGTTATTTTGCCTCACCCCTCCCCCGTCAGTAGTAAGGGACAGAGACTATCTTAACTATGCCTTCGATAAGAACCCTGCTGAAATATCGCAGTCACACGGGGTTGAACACTTGCCAAAGCGCTGCTGCACTCGACTGTATAACTTGGATGAAAAGCCGACAGGTGAGCCCTCAAATTTCTTGTGGAGGACGAGTGAGTAATCTGCTTTGCGACATACAGCCCAGTCTTTGATTTGGCCATCAACGGTGAAGAACCCAAAATACTTCCACACAGCGCTCCTCAGATGATTCGGTGCTGTTATTGTCCGCCCGGGGTGGCACTTGTTGTTTACTGGAGTCAAGAGAGCAGTGTATGTGGCTAATGGTCAGGTTGCACTGAGAGCGCCCTCTCTTGGATGGAACAGTCCACTGCTCCAGGTACCCTGACGTGCTGCTACACTTAATAATTTACATCCAAATATTTATTTACACTTCAAGTACGGATATTTATCCCCATGCTCGAACAGTTATTTAATAAGGTTACAGCCCTATCCCATATATATATATATACATATAAATAACACATCCATGGCTTATCCTAAAGTTAGTCTAGTTAGCACTAGCCTATATTACCCTAACTACGATAATAGCACTAAAGAAACACCCAAAGGTCCAAAGTCATTTTTTTCCAATTAGTATAAGATTAGAGGGCAACATATAGTGGAAAACGCAACGTTCTAGTGAGGAAGGAGTGTTTCTTTTCTTTAAAAAATGATTCAAAGTAGTCACTTGACTTTAACTCACCTTCTCTCCACGCTCTTCATGGTGAAAACAAACTGAAACACGTGAGAAAACATCACTTCGGGTCCTCACAGTGGATTGGTCCTGACAGTGCAGGTCTGCAGCCAGCCCCTCTCCTTAGGTTGGGCATCTATGGAGTGAGGCTGACATAAGAATCTCACTGCATTTTCTCCAGTCGAATACATTAAAATAATACACATACAGCAACAACAGATTCAATACGATTCACACCCAAATCACGATGCAGTGCAATTCCACACATTCTGATTCAAGACTGTGCGATTTGATGTGATACAATGTATTATGACCATGTTTATCGATACATACAATATCGATTTGCTGATCAATGATCCAATCAAATCCATTGAAAGTCAAAATGTCAATTAAATTTCCACCTGTTTAATGCAGCTTTATCTTGAAAATCCCTCTGCTTGCCTGTATGACAGCTGGAGGGGTTGGTGGGGCGTAGGTTTGCATCCTTGCACCTTCAAACTTGAAGTGGGTCTAATGTTGCTGGTGATGCAGACAAGTTGTCAGTAATGATAAAAGGTTAAGTGCAGACCTGGCATGTGCTCCCAAACCTGACCTGACTTAACCTGGATGGTGGCTTGTGTTGCTCCAAAACCTGTATGCACCTTTCAGCTTTGATGGTGTCTTCACAGATGTGCAAGTTGCCCATGCCACAGGCACTAACACATCCCCATATCATCGCAGATGCTGGCTTTTGCTTTGCGCCGATAAAAATCTGGATGGTCGTTTTCCTTTTTTAGCCCGGAGGACACGGTCATGATTTCCAAAAACATTTTGAAATGTCAACTCGTCAGACCACAGCACGCTTTTATACTTCACGTCAGTCTGTCTCAAATGAGCTCGAGTAGTCAGTGGTGTTACTGGGTGTTGTTGATCTATGGCTTTCACTTTACAGAACAATGTTGACTTTTAATGCTGCACCGCCTGAGGGATTGAAGATCATGAACATTTGTTTGTTTTTGGCCTTTTAACTTATGCGCAGAAATTTCTTTGAGCAGACTAACATGGAGAAAGCGAAGGGGGAGCAATTGAGCTTGGACAAAGGGCTAGAAAATCATGCCTGATGTGAAATTGCCTTGAATTACAGCTTTATTTATGAATAATTAACCTTGTCTTCTGTTTTGACCTTCGTTTATTCTTCCCCTCTGAGCCTTCTCGTTTCTTCTACACTCCCTTACTCTTTCCGACCTTCCCTCCTATTCTTCGCCCTTTCTCCCTCACCCTCCTGAATTGTCCACTCTCCCCTTTGGCTGATTTCTTTGCTCTAGAGACGGCAAACATCATTAACGAGGACGAGTCATTAACAATGTAATTAAGGAGGGCGGGTCATCTGTACGAAAGAAGGCTCCACTGCAGTGCTGCAGAATAGAGGCAGAATAGCAGTTTGAGGTCGTTCATCTCTCATGGAAACACATGCACGCACTGAACGCACACATACACACTCTGGACGGACTGTTTGTCATGCGAGCTCCATCTGGCTGCGATAACTTTGATGGTGTGACGTGTGGCTTCACTGACAGGTGATGAAAGACACTAAGAACAAACAGCTGAACTTGGTCTTGAGTGAAGCTTTGAGCGTCCACTGGGAAAAGGAGTTATTATGATATCGATTGAGGATATTGACTAACTGACTACATCGCATACACTTACACACATCAGCCAGCATTAGTGCTCGTTTGTTTCATTCAAAGAAGAAAGTGATATAAATGCTGAAAAAAAGCAGATTACTTGGACCCTAAAATTGCTCATTAGTTGGTTCTTCAAAAGCAGATGCTTACATAAGACCACATGCCTGTTTGTTGCCTGTTTGCTGTATTTTTGACGGCCAACACAGATGTTATTGTCATGCAGGTTCCATTAAAATAGCCTTGGGGTTGCCTCCATGATTTTCATTTTTCTGCAGAAAGTAGCTTAAAGTTCATGACTTTTACATGTTTCTTTACTTAGATAACTGTAATTCATGGACAATATATTTTCATAGTCAATCAAATCTGAACAGAATCAGTATAAGTTCAAAAAAAAATGGTTTTAGAGGAACTAGAACATGGTGAGCTGATATCAATCTCAATTGACATGTTTTTCGAGATTAAAAATATATTCCCCAACAAACTCAGATGTTGCAGTAAACTGTTCATGTAAAATTATGGGTTTTCTGCATCTTATTTGCAGAAAATAAAGACAATGTTATTGTTAGTAATTACTTACTCAGTTTACTGTTTGTAGAAGTCTGACATTTTTCTTAGAACCCTGACCTTTTTCTTTTCTATCTCTTTCCAAAGTCCAAAATCTGACTTATTTCTAAAAATGCTGATGTAAATCTTGGAATTCCGACAATTATTCTTAGCATTCTGACCTTTTCCTTATTTTCGGCTTGAGTTTTGGTTGGGATCCCTGCATCCGACCAAACTCAACTAAGGCCTGACTGTGTGAAGGTCCAAAAGGTTATCTTACCTGTTTATCCTGTGGCGTGAGGTTTGTTAAGAGTCATTTTATCCTCTTGGAAGAGGACCATGGCTGCTCAGACTTGAAATCATATAACCTGTTCAATGTTTCTGATCAGAGATCCTGATGTTTGTGGAGTCCACCGAGGACAGCCAAGCACATCCGCGGTGTTTTGTCACATGTGACGGAAAAAAGACAATCAGGGTGCAAGCTGGCTTGAGCAGGAAGGAAACTTAACCATGGCAATAATAGTAAAGCATAAAGTTAGACAGACATCAGAAACGGAGAAGCAACTTGTTGAAAAGTGCCAAAAACATGACTGTCTGAACTACATAACTTGTAAATTATATATGACCAACTGATAAGGAGAGGAGCTGGACTGAAAAGGCAGCTGCCAAGGATGCTATAGGAAGCTAACTTGCTACATTTAGCTTTGCAGTTCCTTCCAACGTTGTCCAACGTGTTTGTTTATATTAAAGTCACGTTTGATCAAGCAAGATTACAAGATGCAAGAGTAGAGTCCCTGTTGTTGGTGAATGAATTGGATGGTGTGTGGTCTCTGTCTTTGTGGCACACCACACACCACAAGAACAAAAACTGATACATCTGTCATTAATCGTCTTTATGTATGAGTTCTTTCAAAGTTTCAAAATAAGTTAAGATTTTAAAAGTCTTTATCTATGTACCAAATTGACCCAAAGGACAGAATGGCTAAAAAGCTTAATCCTTTCCATGTTGTAGGGCTCAATATTGCAGCACTTAACTGGTAAAAAAAACACTCAAATGTTGGATAAAAAGAGTTGAAACACTGAAATTTCTAATTTATCTCACGTTCTCCTCAAAGCACACATACCCAAACCCACAGAGACACACACACTTGCACTTAGGTTGACTCGATACACTCTCTCATTGATTACCACTGACCTGACACCCTCATCTGAGCTGAGTGGCAGAGGTGAGAGAGGAAAGGGTGAAATGGTGAACTGTGCACTTCAGGATGAAAAGGAGAAGACATGCCGGCGCTGGAAGATGGATGAGGGAGGATAGAGGTAAAAGGAAAATGATGAGAGATGGATGGCAACGCGGGCCGGGCAGCGGGCGATAAATCTAGGGCAGGAGTGAGGACAGAGCCCCCCCTGATAGTCGAAGAGTGACAGGCCTGGGGAGAGCGATGGAGGGAGCGCAGGGGGGTTGGGGGGTCTGATTGCACAGCGTGATGGCAGGTGCCGCATGTGGGCCAGGCAGTAATTGTGTCGTGTATTGAACGAGTGCTGTCAGGTCGGCTATTAGCTCATCTAAGCAGCTGGAGTGGACGAGTGCAACACTAACACAGGGACCGGGCCTGAGTGACATTCCCTTCTGATGGACACGGGTGAGCTGAGTGCCAGTGAAGTGATTTCATGCCCCAAAAATTTGTTACCTAATGCATCTTTAAATGTCATTTTGCAAAGCTGCATCTAATTACAGGCATTAGATAACAGTGATGCACTTTTGTAAATCATTTCTGAACTGCACAGTCATTGTAGACATAATTTACATTCCCTGAGTTTATACATTGCATAAGGAGAAGTCTCATTATCCTCCAGACATAAAATTATTAACCATAATGTGTGAGACAACTGTTGTAATATGGGTTGTGTACCAGACATTTAAACCTAAACCATACACACACACACACACACACACCCACACACACTTATAAAGTATATGTATATAAGATTTTCTTAAAAGTCTTGACTTAGGTCCTTTTTGATCTCATGAACTTGCAAGAGGCACTTTTTAACTGCGGGAACTTTTCCAAGAAACTAGGAACTATTTAGCTAAAGTAACTTTTCCAGGATCTAGGGACCATTCAGTCATGGGAACAGTATCCCAGACCTTGTGTCTATTTGACTCCAGCACTTTTCCTCTGAACTAGGGACTATTTGACCACAGAAACTCTATTAGAACTGGGGGCTATTGGTGTGCAGGAACTTTCCATGGAGCTAGAAACCATTTGGCCATGGGAATTTTATCCCATACCTAGTGACTTATTGACTGCAATATGTTCCCAGAACAATTGACTTTTGTTTACCACAGAAACTCTCTAAGAACTATTGAGTATTTCCTTGGGAACCGAGGACTATTAAACCACTGAAGAAACAGTTCCCAGAAACAAGGAAGTATTTAACCAAAGAACTTTCCCCAGGAACCGAGGACTATTAGACTGCAGGAACTTAGATCGGGAACTACAGGGACAGTTACCATACAGAATTGTTCTTCAAGGACCAGGGTTCTATGTGAGCACAGGAGCTTTCCTCAGGAACTGGGACCCTTTGACTTCAGCAACAGTCCCCATATTTGACCTCAGTAACTTTCTTGAGGTACCACAGAGTATTTTACAGCAGAAACTTTACTCTTACACTAAGTACTTTGTGACTGTAGGAATTTATTCTGTCAGCTAGGAACCATTTGATTTGTTCTCAGGAACCAGGTCTACTTGGCAGAAGGAACTATTTCTAGGAACTATAGACTGTTTGACCACATGAACTTCCCCCAGTTGGCTGATTTAATCTGAAAACAGAATGAAAGCCATTTAAACCCCTTAATGGAACAGTCAATTTCCCCCAAAAAAGCCTGAAAAAGACCACTCAAAGTATAATGATTGTTGCTTTTGAAACCTTTGAGTTACATGCTTGGTGTTGGTCTCTTTTGAAAGCTTACATTTTAAAGTTTTTCCCACTCTAACCAGAATCACTGTAAGTGCTACTACAGCTGACTTATTGTAGCCTGAACACAAAAAATAAGGCGTTTTTCCTCCCCTTTTTTTTTTTTTCAATTCAAGTTCCTGCAGATGACTGTAACTTGTATCTATTGGGTGGAAAACAAACTAAAACCAGAGCATTATGTCTTTCCTAACAAACTTAAAATTTCATGAATATACATCAAAAAAGTATTTTTTTACACCTTTTTTTCTCAGAATATGTCTATGCGTTTTTTGTGCCATTTGGAGACTCCAAATTACAAAATTTGGCAAATTGGGGACCATTGGTATATTCCCACAGTAAAAACACTGTAACTTTAGAAAGCTTTGACTCACAGGGCTCTAATTTCCTGGCGCAACTCAGGGTGGCGCAGGGTGGCACAGCCTAGCGTTCCCCGCGCAGTGATAATTTCGTCCGGCGCACCACCGTGCGCATCCAATTTGGCAATTTTGTAGACCGGCTGCACTGAGATGGGTGTGACGGCACACCAGGGGGAGATGTCGAAAGATTCAGCTTGGCGCAGTGACAATTTCGTGCCAAAAAAACGCGCGGAAGGTGCACTGAAAGCTTGCCGGCTCCAACCTGGTCTATTCTCGGCACAGGAGAGGCGCACTTGGGGCAGTGGTAACTTGGCTGACAGGCGCACAGTGCGCACACGTCACCAAAACCTCACAGGCAGGTATCCAGAGTGTCAGGCACATTTCAATGCAATAAACAATCACAACAACCACTATTTAATGTAACCGTCTGAACCAGCATATACATTTGTATCTGTATTAATTGTCCCGTCACATCTGATGTCAGATCAGAGACGTTTGTTATAACTAACGAGTTCACGTCTCTCAAGCCATTCACAAACAGCCACATCATCTGATACGGAGTATCCGGCTTCTCTCATCTCATGAAATTCAGAGGAAAAGAAAAAAGAGAGAGACGCTCGCTGAATAAACGTCAGTCAGTCAGTGTTTTTATAAGGATTTACCTGTGATTGCCCATATTTCCCTCTTTTAATCTTTATTCGTAATATGATCTAAAAAGATGGAGTACATTATTGCAAGGAGAATGAGGAGGAGATATATTTTCACCAAAGGTTCTGCTATTTGGCAATGACAGACCAGGAATGCAGGTGGATCACAAGCATGATGAATGGATTAGCCTGCTGCTGTGTTTAAATGTAATTATCACTCCTATTATGACACAGGAACAGATGATATCTGTCCCGTGAGGTGGTCCACACAGTGACGTGCATCGTGTCCTCCGATGCGTGGCCCGATGGCCCCTGCGCTCTCCCAGCTGCTGCAAAAATGACAGCGGCTCTGACCTTCTTCGCCACCGAGGTGAAATTGTCACTGCGCCTCGCCCACGGCGCATTTAAAGGCGAGGAGAGGCGTCCATTTGATTGGTGAAGATCACACTTGGCTGTGTTAAACCCTACTCTCCTCCCTCTCTGCCATTTGCGCCGGCGTGGGAGACGGAGGTGTTCATGGCGCAAGACTGCGCCATGAACGAAACTTGCAAAATGCCTTGGACACACCCCGTTGGCGCGGCACAGGCGCGGCGCAGGCGTGGCGCAGGCAGGGCAGGTGCGCCACGCCTGCGCCTGGTCTACGAAATTAGAGCCCACAGTCATCGTCTTGGGGTCCATGGAAAGGTTACACTTAGAGGCATCTAAGTATTTTCACTATCAGAAGTACTAGCATAAAGTAAGTACAGAATACAGAACATTTTTGTGTGTTTTTTTTTCTTTTTTGCAAAAGAAATTTGAGCAAATAAAGGATCTACACATGTGCTTTTATAGTTTAAAAAAAAACCTTTATGTATTGGAATTTTTTGAAAAATCAGTTACCTACTTACAAAAGAACACAAAATGTACAACAATTCTTTTGCAACAATACTATTGAACTATATACAAAAGGACAAACACAAAAAATGTGATTATCAACAATGAGGTGCAGTCACAGCAGTGACATCTCGGTGGCATCTTGCCTACCAACCTGGAAAAAAGAAAAGAGTAAATTTACCAAACTAGGTAAGAAAACATATGAATCTGTATTACATTGTAACAATTGAAATGCTAAATTATATTGATGTATTTATATAGTTTTTTTGCACTTCACATTTATTTAATTCTCAATACCTCACAGAAAAAAATCATGTGATTTGTCCCCTTCCCCCAATAATCTTTTCCACTCACACAACCAGACAAATAGATCTCCCCCACCCCAAACTCATGTATACACACACCCACCACCTCCCAAATGCCATGATGTAATACATTCACTGTAAAAAAAACTCTCCTCTAACAAATGTTTTTACTGGTGCTTGACATCAAATTTTGATGCATGAAAGTAGAGCTTTAGAAAAACAATTACATGTGTGTCCATTTATTGGCCATAATATATGACTTTTAAAGAAAAGTTCAGTTTCTCATCCTAATTGTTGCATGTCATTGCACTGGCATATTAGGGTAATCATTTGGCAGATTTTTTTTATGTTTTCTTAATTTTATATTTTTATCGTATTATATATGTGATGAAGGAATGCACAGTGCATGTGGGGTGTGTGGCCCCCTACGATGCAGTAAGCAGTGTGCTGTGGGTTGTATGCATGTGATTGAGGAATAGCATGTAAATTCTCAAGTACACTTGCATGAAATCTGATTGTTTTAGTCAAGATTATGCCATTATATTTTCACCAGCTAGAATTAAAATACCAGTTAAGAGCCAACCTTCAGTTTTGGATAGTCCAGGTTTTTTCTTGTTTATTCCCATAAATGAATTCCCATGGAAAGTTTTCAACTTTGAAAACTCCTGGAATTTATGCTCAACTCAAATGTGCCTCAGAGGGTGCTATTTGATTTGAGTTGAGTTGTTCTTAAGCCAACTTTATCCAATATGTTTGTTAGGCTGTATAACGCTCGAGAGGATTGGGATCAGAGTTCCAACAACATCTCTGCTGCTCCTGTTAGGTGATTTATGGCAACAGGTTTACCACAATAGAGCAGGCACTTGCTTTTGTTTACCTTTTTGGCATCCACTCTGCATCCTTGACCTCTCTGCAAATAGTCCAGTGCCCCAACCTCCCCAAAGCCCTTACCTCTGCTGATTTATCCTCTTTCTGAATGTATTTCTCATTCAGTACCTCCTCCAAAATTCTCAGCCCTTCCTGTGCACTGTTCCTCTTCCCCCATCATCTGCGGTCTCATTATCTGCATGTCCCAGCCACCTCTGCAACCCTTTTTTCTCTCCATACACAAGGGACTGCAGGATGGATTTTAGGAGGTCTGAATATGCAGCTAAAAGTCTCAGGCAAAAACTAGTGGAACAGTTATTTTGTCCTCTATAATTTAAAAAGTTACAAAGTTTTGTATTTCAAGTTCCATGGAAAAGTCTGTCAGGAAGGGGTTTATGTCTTTAGTGATGGGTCATATCAGATACAACCCACTTTTTATATTTTTGTACATATATTATATTATTAACTGACCAGCCAAATAAGAATAAAGGCAATCAGTTCCTTTGTTAGCGCACAAGAGAGCGTGACATGGCATATGCTTCGCACACGCACAAAAACTCACCTTTACAACATGTCTGACCCCAGCTGAGTCTGAGTGTGCCCTCCCCACCAGTATTACACCTCTGATACTTTCTCTGAAGACAAAACAAAATGAGGATCGATTCAGTCCTCCTTTTAACAGCATATCCAGCAAGTGATTGGCTTCTCTGCCGTCAATCATGTCCATTATGGGCCAATCAGATGATGTAGCAGGTGGATGCTGCTACTATGATGTAAACAAACACTACAAAGAAATGCTTTCAGTGTTCTTTGTTTTTCGTTTAATAATGAAATGCAGCCCAGATCTGATAAAACTACGGCTGAAGCTGATAGCATCTATGCTAATCTCCGTGTGAGCAGTCACTAACTGGTGTTGTCTCAATCGTAGCTCCCTCCTCTTCCTGCTCCAAAGGACACTGATTCTGATTGGGTCATGCCACTATGGGCTGAGAACAGTTGTTGTAGATTGGAGCTTGGCAAGATGGATCTGATCACAGACACTGAATCAGGCTGATCCAGCTGCACAGCGAGGTTACCTCTTAAAGCTGCAGTGTGCAACTGGCCCAAAAAACATATTTACTTGTCAACATCTCATCACTGAAGCCAATTTAGAGTAGGGCTGAACAATATATCGTTATCGTATCGATATGGAGATATGAACATTCAAGATATTAATATCGAAAAGCAACGATATAAACAATATGGATTTCCCCCGCGCTAAAACTGCACTTTCCACATTCTTCTGTATTGTGATGTTTTTATTTTTCTGAAAAATGCTTGGTTTTCACCGAACCCGTAGTCGTATCGTATAGTATTGATATCGAGATATCTGGCATGAATATCGAGATATGAAATTTTGTCCATATTGTTCAGCCCTAGTTTAGAGATCATTAGACATCTGTGCTGCCTCCTTGCACTTTATTAAGCCTTTAGAAAATCTAACAAGGTTGCCAATCAGGGCTCAGTTAAGGGACAGTGCTCTTATTGGATCCTGAACAAAGGTATACGTGCTTGTTATATCTAAATGAGCTTTAGTTGCTGTTTAGATTGTACAAGTAATGATAATTTTATGAAGAGACATGGAGTTTGTGGCTCTTTGGTGGCTGCAAATACATTACAAAGGCATAATGCTAATGCCAGCCAAAGGCACACAACACAGTAGACTGGTTGCACATAATGAAATGGGCGTGGCAAGGAGCACAGCCATTGAAGGGAGAGGAAGTAAAATTGTCTCCACCGCAGTCTTATCCAAGTTACATACCCCAGCTTTAATGACAGCTCCACGCGTCGTAATGATTTTAGACAGTTTTTGTGCAAATGTACAAGCACTGGTAGCAAAATGATAACATCATTACTGACTTCAAATTTGTGCATGTTTTGTTTCATCATTGGTCAAATCATTGGTAACAAATATTGTTATTTCTGTCTGACTGAGAAATGAGGGAACAAGCCATCGCTTACTTTTGTTTAGCCGCAGGTTGAGTTTCATTCACAAAATTTGAATTGATATGACTGAACTGGTCGTGAATAATTGTATTAATTTCCTCAACAGTCATGATGGTTTATCTTTTTGACAGAGTGCATCAGTGCGGATATGGTTGCTTGCAGAAGTATCCAGATGTGCAGCTGAACTGTCCCTTAAAGTAACGGCTGTAAGAACAACACTTATCATTAATATCTTAAAGGTCTTCTGCACAGCTGCTGGTTTCAGCCTGCATTAGTCTGGGTTGCTAATTACTTTTAATTTCCTCATGCAGAATGTGGATTAGATAGATTCCCAGTCATTTAGAATGATAATATCCTCATTTTAAAACCAGGTTGGGACCGTATGCCACAAAAATTTCGGTTCCTCCTGTGGGCCTGCAGGGAGCCCAGGGGAGAGTAGTGATTTGACATGACTCTGCGAGGAGAAGTCAAGGATGGTGTAGGACAGCTGTCCCCAAAGTCATTACTGCTGAGCCCCCCACACACTCTCATCATGCCTTTGTGCCTCACAGAGGTCTGCTCCCCATTCACAAAGGTCCTCCCTTTTTGTCTCTGGTGGTTTTTCTCTCGTTGCCCTCCCCAGCTGTCTGCACGAGGAATAAATGCTGTCCTCTGCAGTCTCTCTGTCTCTCTCCCGTCCTTCCTCTCTGACTCCTCTAACCCCCTAAGCATGCCTCATTGATGACTAATGGTCCTGCTGTGTCCCCTCCATCAGCCCGCCCTGTTAAAAGGTATAAACTCATGTCCCACTCTTACCTTTGGGACTTAACCGTCCAGAGAGCAAGACTAAAAGAGGAATGAGAGGAGATGTGAGGGCAGTCTGTGAAGGTCTGTGGAGGAGGGGAGATTTAACAAATGCAGTAATTGAGTTGAGACCTTTACTTCAAAATTTATTTTTAATGTGTAAAAATAGAAAACTAAAATAAGAACACCAGTATTGTCAGTGCATGAAAATTAAAAGATCCAGGGTTATTGGGGAAGTTTGAAATCCTTGAAAGTGCTTGAATTACTGTATATTTTATACTTTCAAGGTGTAGAAAGCAGTGTTAATTTTGACAGCACTTTCTGATTTACTTTTAGTTTTAATCTTTTACCTAAAATATCTTTTAGTTTTAGTCATAATTTAGTCATCTAAATTGTTTTAATTGTAGTCTAGTTTTAGCTGATGAAATTTCACAACATTTTAGTCGATGAAATCTACTGTACATTTAGTCGACTAAAATATGAAGTGTAAAAGGTAAGCCATTTTTTTTTGTTTCCTTGAATTTCTGAAGTTGTGTTTTACACTTGGATCCCGCCACCATGAAGCTAAGGCATCTGTGATTGGATGTCCCTATTAACACATCCAACCTTTCCACACAACCAAAGTGGCTGTGATTCCTAACTTGTTTCTACTTTCTACATGAATTTAGGTCTGATTGGATTTAGTCTTTGTCAGACATTTTAGTCTAGTTTTTATTTGTTGACGAAAATGTCAGTTCATTTAGTTTTTGGTTTTTTGTTTTAGTTATAGTCTGGTTTACATCAGGGGAAAAAAGGTTGTTGACGAAAACTATGATGGAAATAATTCGTCGACAAAATGAACACTGGTAAGTGCTTGAAATTCGGACAGGGGGCTTAAAAGTGCTTGAATTTTCATCATATTTTTGTTTATGAAATATAGAAGTACATGCCATGTGCCGATGAAAAAAGACACGCATGTATTATTTAAAAAAATAGCTTTAAAGCATTTCAATGAGGGACGACTAATGATATACTGCAATTGAAACAATATAACATCTAAATAATCAAAAGAATTATCATGTGGAAAAAATGTTTTTATTTTATACATTATGCAGTAAGCAAGTTAAAGTCAGAAATCTGTCATAATTTTAACTAGTTTTGTAACTATGTGTTAGGTAAAGAATCTATGAAAGGTGAGCTGTTCTTGTAGAGAAAAACAATGTAATATTTACAGAATCATATATCAATCAGAAGAGACCAAATTTGAGTTAACAATTATTTATTTTACAAGCCTGGATGACTGAAGATGTGCAGTGTCTTTTGTAATAGCATCTCGTTGGTGATTTGACTCTATCGTGATGTCGTGGTGTACTTCAGGGGTACTGAGGGCAAATGTGAGATAGGATACCCCCCTTGGAGTCCAGACACTGGTGGTGGTGAGGGATACAGGATAAGATGAGGAGTAGACCTCTGAGCAGTGATGTGATTGACTGAGGTGCTGATAATGCAGGATGAGGTGGGGGGTCTGACTTTTGAGGAGTTGGACCTGGACACTGATGAGACGATTGGAGGTGCCTGGGGTGGAAGAGGGTTGCTGAGATCACACGGCACGACACCACCGTACTGTGGAGGAGCAAAGACATGATTTTAAAATATAACAGCAGCAGGATGATTATCTAAACAGGTCATGGAAGAATCTGGTTGACTCTGTGCCTAAGTGTGTGTACACCCCTAATTAGCTGAGGACTTGAATCAGGCAGGGTGAGGAAATGAAAACTGAATGATTATATAGGTCTTCCTGCTTGAACGTTTGCTTTAGTTTCATCAGAGTACAGTCTACATACAGGTGAGAAATTCTGATGGGTAGAATTTTGTTTCTTTTTCCTGTTATTTGGCATCCTCCTGTGGACTGTGATTATAAAACACTAATAATTATGTGTAGAGCATTATGTCATCTCTTCAAGTATGTTGAGGGATAAAATCATCCTGATTGTGAAGAAATCAGTTTTTTATATATTGTTTTCCGTCATCGTAGGGTGCTTGAAATGTTTAAAATGCATCTTGAAAGTGCTTGAAAACTGCTTTATTTTGACTTTGGAATAGATGTACAAACCCTGAAGGTCAAACTTTCATACAGTGTTAAAATATTTGTACATATACCAGTTTTATCCCCATCATACAGATTACTTGAATAAATACCAAAGTACTTTAGAGTGGTGCAGGAATGAGTCCTTAAACTCATAAGTTCGAATTTAAGCACTTCCAGTTCCCATGGCTTTAAGACTCGGAGATTTGAGAATAGCTTTTTGGATAAATACCTGAAGTAAGGTCCATGGTGTGAACTAGGGCTAAACAATACATTGTTATCGTATTGATATCGAGATATGAAAATTCAAGATATTAATATCGAAAAGCAACAATATAAACGATATAGATTTCCCCCGCACTAAAACTGCACTTTCCACATTCTTTTGTATTATGATGTTTTTATTTTTCTGAAAAATGCTTGGTTTTCGCCAAACCTGTAGTCATATTGTATCGTAACGATATCGAGATATCTGGCATGAATATCGAGATATGAAATTTTGTCCATATCGTTCAGCCCTAGTGTGAACAATAAGGTGAGGGGATTTTCTGGGTAGGCTACCCTGGTATTTCCTGGAAATATCATGCATAAGTGAAAAAGAGCATGTGACCTCTTCTCCAGATTTTAATCATAGTCCACACAAGTAAATGCATTGTCCTTAATGTAGGGCTGCCCGATTATGGCAAAAATCATAATCCTGATTCGTTTGATAGATATTGGATTCACAATTATAAAATAGGATTACTCACTTATCTTAAAACATGCACCACGCTTTCACTGAATGTATTTGCTTTTGACATTATCATTTTGAACGTTCAAGATTGAGGATATACAGAAGTATACTTATAAAACACAACCTAATGCTAATAATAATCATGGAAAAATAAGAAAAATTTCAAAATGTCATGTGGCACAGTGATCTTTTAATCTCAGTTATTCAGTTTACATAATTGTGGAGGCAGGAACTGCAGTTGAAATTTAAGCTTGATGAATTGCCCAGCTCTACCTTAATGTGTTTACTGAAACATAAGCTGATACAGCTGTTCATTTTATATGTTTCTTAAAAGTGCTCTTGGCAGCCAAAGGTCACCATCTTACTATTTCAGTCACACCTTTACCGGCACAAAAGGGGTGAGAAGAAAGAAAAAACATGAAAGAGGAATGATGCAGAAAAATTCTGATGAATAATAAAAATGAGAAAGAGAGAGAAGGAGCACAAAAAGCAGTGATTCATGCTGAAGAGTGCTCATCTGTGCTCTGTCTCATGCTTCTTGTAAAGTTTCAGAGAGCTCCTTCAGGGTTTTTTGTTAGCATCAGGCTGCCAGCAAGGCAGCTGACTCGGGTCTTCTTCAAGGTCTTTCTGTTTCTCTCAGTCAGGCAATCCTTTCACCTCCTCTAACTGTGTGATCAATGGGTAGTTTGGTTCACCCTGTTCATTGATCTTTTTACCGCTTTCCTGCTGTTTCTCATACAGAGGGAAATAAATCAAGAACAAAACATTTGAAATATCTGTTAGGGGCTGACAGGTGTTATTTTACCTTCACATCTTTGCTGTGAGCGTCTTTAAAGAATATTTAAAACAGGGTGATTGCCCTGATTTGTTCAAGGGAAAAAAGGAAGTTAACTAATTATTTGAAGGATGCAGTGCAGCCCTTAATTAACAGCACTGGTAATTACCAAAATCATTTATTATGTGTCTGTAATGGTTAAATCACCATAGCTCCATGACTTGCCACATTTACTGTTGAAGCACATTATTAGTTCTTAATTAAGATGTCAAATTGTAGTTATTTACTTACAGTTATTTATTTGCAGAAAAACATATTTTTAGTGGTTGTATGTCACGCTTGATAAATTTCTGACCTCTAAGTTAATCAGCTCAAATTTGGGTATAAAAAGGTGAATCAGTTTTAAATTCCTCATTCTTGTTCAAAATGGTAACAATAAATAACAATAACATTTTTAGTTTTAAACAAGTATTTTCAAGATTTCTAAAATACATGAATGTTTTCTTGTTTATATGACAGGTGGTCTGGTAGATTTGTTAAGCACTGCTGAAGTTCGAGAAAAATGAATCATTTTAAACCAGCATCAGCACGGCAACGTAAAATGGTTGATGAATCAGCAAATGGAAAAACATAAAATATCTGTTCTAAGACTGAAATGTAAAGGCCAATGGCCGCATGTTTTACCTAACACATTGACATGCAGTGCAGGTGTTCATCCTATTTTACGCCTGATGCAGTTGCCATTTTTATGCGCTCAAGTTTTGTAAATAGCAAATGAAGTTACACCTGAATGTTTTTACTGATCATGATGTATGTGCCAACAATGAGTTCTGTCGTTGGTCAGATGCAGGCTTACCCTACACAAAATGTAAGAAAAATGGACCACGGTCCAAAATATGAAAGCCCATTTTCGCTTGGTAACATTATGTTGCTGATTTAAGTTTTTATTAACTGGCTATAGACTTGGAAAAAAAAAAAAAAAAAAAAAAAACACACACAAAAAATGCATGTGCTGTGCAAAGGCCTTCAGACCACATAGAGTCTGGTCAAAAGACGTTGCACAGAATGATCCAGATATTTTGAATGCTGGGAATTATATTAAATGTGCATGGCTTTTTCATTTTTCCTTTGCAGCACTTGTAATTTCTCTCTCATTTATTGTAACTTTGCAAACACAACCACAAATGAGTGACTTCTGCATCTTTATTACCTCCACCAAGTATGTCTGCTAGCAAACTTTAAAAGTTATGAACAGATTTTGATTTTGATCCGGGAATGTTACTCATGGCACAATGAAGAAGTGATTGGATTTTAGTGGTGATTTAAGTCTGAATGAATATTCAAGAATTTATTAAAGACTTTGTTAACATTGTGAGATAAGGAAAATAGTGACAGAAATGCCTTGGTGAAGGTTTGTGTTCTTGGAGCACTTCTAGTTGGTTAGTTAGAAGCATTTTTCTTGTAAGTTATAACTAGGCCAATTATTTCATACTCTTTTAATATATTTATTTATTTAATTTTTTTTTACAAACATGTTACATGCCAAACTGAGCATTTGAGAGATCACTGAGAGCTGAAACTTCACCTAGTTTTCATTGTTGCTGCTGTTTTTGTACAATTTTGAAATTATCCTGTAGTTGACCTGTGTCTTCTTTCCTCTGTCGCTCCAGTGTGAAGATGGTGCTGCTGTGGACAGCCGGCGACGTCTTCAAGACCACCTACTTTGTGATGAACGAAAGTCCGACTCAGTTCACAGTTTGTGGCTCTGTTCAGATCTTCATCGATGTAGCCATACTGCTGCAGGTCCTTTTTTACAGCCAAGACACACGAGCCAAGCTGGGTTAAGTCATGGTGCTTCCTGCAAACCAAATAACAAAACAATTTAAGGCTTTTAAAAGGTGCTGCAAAGGTAAAAGGATTATCATAAAACACACTAAGCCTCATAAATATGGAAAAAGCCAAAGCCAATTTAGGTATTTGTAGGTAAGCTTCAATTTAGATATTCTGTTTTGTTTGAATACAGAAATGTACTGCCAAGTGCAATTATGCAGTTTTGAGCCTTGAACAAATTAAGCAACACAGCATTAACATCCAAGCACTTAGAGCAATACAACTTTTTTAATGAGGAAAGGATGTTTTGGGGGTATTTTTAACATTTGTACTATTTATTTTGCTGTTTTTACTGTTAAATGTGACTCATATGCTGGACTTCAGTAGACACAGAAACATTATTCACTCCAGCAGCTCCATCACATATCCATAATGGCAGCTGTTACAACCAGTGCTGCACTGGTCGCCCTGCACTGGAATCTTTTGCCTGACTGATGAGCCTCCCTCTTCACACACCTCACTCCACTGCTCTCATGATGTAGTGTGTGTATGTGTGTGTTTGTTTGTGTATGTGTGTGCCATGGTGTTTCTCCACAGCAGATATTGATTTTTGCCATGGGCATTCAGTGCGAGGCCAAGGCTAAAGAACATACAGAAAGTAAAACAACATAGGACATCAATCTGTTGTTCTCTGCTTTGTGGATTAATTGAAAAGAAATGCAGGTCTATTCATTATTTTTCAAACAAATGCTAAATGTAACAATGCTGCAATGCTGTGCAACTCCCAAAGTGTCAAACTCCTTACTGAAACTTAGGAAAAACATCATTTCAGGTCATCATACTGCAGTATTAGTGACACTTGATTCATGCAGTTATGAGTCATCACCTCCTCACTCATTATTAGCATGAAAAGAAAGAAAAATTGTAAGAGGGACTTGTCAGTATCATGGATTAGAAACCATTAAATCCCCATGTTCAGCAGAAAAATTACCCATATTACCTCTTGTTCTATTATTTAAAACATCAGGAAATACTTTGTTTAAATATGTATAAATCAAATGCCCCCCTTTTTCCAAGCTATGACCAAGTGAAGGAGTGCAAAAGAAAATTACTTTGTAGGAAGGCATGGTGATTATTAGCCTCCTAAGGGGGGCTACGGTTTATGATCCCAGAATAAAAAAAGTAAGCCCCCTCCAAGTCTATAGTTATTTTACCCACCACTTATTAGTCATGATGAAATATTGAGCCTTTTGTGTAATATCGAGGTCAGACTACACAATTTATGCACCATTACAGCCCAACATGACAGTCGTAGGGTTTTGGGGCCCATCGGCCCCAAAAATCGGTTGTTTTTTCTCATTAATGCCACTGAGTGGTCTGTATGGTTTGGTACAGTTTGGTACAAGCCAATCTCCCTTTCCACCACATCCCAAAGGTGCTCTGCTGGAATAAGATTTGGTTACTGTGGAGACCCTGTAGCACACTGAACTCACTGTCATGTTCAAGAAACCAGTTTGAGATGAGCTGAGCTTTTTGACATGGCACGTTATCCTTCTGGTAGTTCCCAACAGAGGATGGGCATACGGTGGTCAGTAACAACACTTAGATTACTTTTGATTAAGCTACATACATCGAGGAATTGAGGCATTACAGCTTCAAACACAAGACTGGATTTTTTGAAATTCTTTATAAGTCACAGCCAATGATTCTCTAACTAAACCTGGCACAGCAGCTGGATCCGTCTGATTCATTGTCTGTTATCAGGCAGATCCACCTTGCCAAGCTCCAATCAATGACTTTGATTGGCCCAAAGTAGCACGGCCCAATCAGCATCCTTTAAAGCAAGAAGAGGTGGGAGGTACGAGCAAGATGACAGCAGGAAGCTTGTACAAAGATAAGCTTAGATGCTAACAGCTTCAGTAGCAGTTTGTCAGATCTGGACTGCATTTATTTATTAAATGAAGAACAGCAAAAGTACTTCTCGATAGAAATTATTATTTGGCTCAACTTCCATCATGTTTTGGCAATAGTTTGTTCTACAAAATGGCTTACATTGTTTTCTTTTGACATATCTGCAGTAGTGCCTGCCTACTACATTATCTGATTGGTCTATAATGAATGTTATTCATGGGACAGTCCTCCAGTCACCTCATTTGCTTTTGAAACGTTCTGCCCATTACCAGACACTTTTATGGGCTGTTGCCCTGATGGACTCATAAAATATATTCAACAGTCCATCTGGTGTGCCAGGTTTTTCTAGCTTTGTGAAATTACAACTCTAGATAAGTTGAAGGAATGAGATGCTGAAAAACCGTCCCTCTGACCCAAGGCTGATTCATTTTCCAGCTTGAAAGTTCATTTCTTACTATATAATAACTATAAAAGTTCCTTGGATTAAATATTACATTTTGTTCTCATATGCATGGGACTATCTGTAAAAGTGAACAGAATTTGAAGCTTCTGACTTAATTCATAATTGCCCCACAAATTAGAGAACATCTTTTTAAAAACACTGTGACAGAGATATTCATTCATGTTTGCCCACCAAAGTAAAAATGCAAGACAAATACTTCTAATACTAATAAGTTTGAAATTCAACTCTCATTCAAATAAATATTCCCAGGGGATTTAGTGTGTTTTTGGACCGTGTCTTGATAGTTTCCTCTTAAAGCACTGCAGGAAACAAATCAGCATCTGCAGCTGATCAGTAGTCAGAGTAGGTTTCTGTTAACTTCCCCCCCAGGCTGGAGTTAATTAAGTAATAAATCTACTGCACCTGTTTATAAAGACCAGCACTCACACTTGAACTTAGCAGCCACTGTGTCCCTCACTTCATAGAAACCTTCTGTGTACACTGAACAAGTTTTATCAAACCACTGTTATTTCTGAAACTGTCCTGTCAGCATGACAGAGACTTTCAAGATTTTTCAAATGGGTCTTCATTTTGGTATCTGGTAAATTCATTCAGAGTCCAGTCGATCATTTAAGTCTTAAATGAGTTTAGCAAACACAAAAACACCAGCCTGCAGGCACATCAAGCATTTGAGGGCTTCAGGACTCACTATAATGACTGGTTTGTTCATATTAAACCAAAAACATTTAGATGACTTCGATTGTGTGTTGTTTTGGTAAAATACAGTAGGGCAAAGCAACATACTGTCCAGCTTTACATGCCACGGGCTTCTGATCTTGTATTTTAAAGAGAAGATTGTGCTTGAACTTTGCTTTAACATTTAAGTTTCCCCGACTGGATTCTGTTCATTATTACTAATGTTCAAAAATATGCCAGTTTTTACCTAATAATTTTCTTTATATCTTAACTGATTTTATTTTATTTGGGATTTCTGGTTTTGGATGGTTACACCTGATTGACAATGCCACAAACAGAGCAGTGTTTCTATTGGTCATACAACCTTAAGTCTAGCTGTAACTCAGCCTGTCTGTCTCTCAGTATGTTGATCCAAAGTCAGGTTAAAGAGGTCATATTTGCATTAAATCAGGTTTATATGTTCATTTTTTGATGACTGCTCGGTGTATATTTAAATTTACTAATGTTCAAGAAATCCCTAGTTTACACCTGATTGCGCTGTATCGTTTCTCCATCTAAGAGAGCCTCCTCGAGCTGGTTTACAGGTCTACTCTGTGGAGATTGGTCAGTTCAGCTGTGCACCATGTTGCAGAGCTGAGCTGACCAATGAAATCAGGGATCAGTGAAATCAGGGATCTTTAAGAATCTGCTGTTTCACTCTATGGACTCAGGAAGACACGACAACAGTAGAGGAAACAAATACTGAACCAGATTCTCAGAATGAGAATCAGTGGACAGAATCAATGTGCACAGGCAGAAGAGCACATAGTAAAAAAGTACAATCCAATTTCAAAACTCTTGAAATATCCCTTTAAAGCTCAGATTGCCACTTGTGTGGAGAAACTGCCATTATTTGTACAGAATGTATTCATTCTGCAGGTTTCCCAGGCCAGTTACTGAATGCATCAGGTCACTTTTTGGGAGATTTATTTTGGGACTTCCTAAACTTGTATAGAAATTCATCTTTTGGTGAGATTTGTGGGGAAAAAGAGCTGTGACAGCAGGGAGATGCAGCCACAACATGCCTGGTATTAAAGCCATAGCGTCTCAGCCACTATTAGAGAGAACTTTATATTTTCTATTTCTTTTGTCAGGGTCCCAGTTTTAGCTTCATATTTTTCTCACAGTTAAATCAAAAAAAGGTTTCAGTCCATCCTTCGATGTGCTTTCATTTAATTTCAAACCATGCTTCAGCTTCTCTTTCTCCCTGTTGAAAGCTAAATTGTTGATTATTTTATGGACATTGTAGAGACATGCTATGAAGTAAAATCAAATTAAATCTAACATGAGAAGCACACTCCTTTACTTTTTCATGTGTGTTTAATCCAATATGAGAAAGATGAAATGCGTAATCGATATATTTATCTATGAGTACTTATTGAAGCACCATGCATACCTCTAAGGACATGTTTGGATGCTAGTTTGTTTTATGAATGCGATGTGCCAAATATGAGCTTCTGAATCCAAAATTACTGCTCTTCTGGAGCTGCTGTAATAAGTGGGAGTGACATTTCTAAAGGTGCTCAGGTTACTGATGGACTTTTTGTGACATTCAGCGTTGTTGTTCTGTGACCTTCCTTTGTGTAATCCCCCCATGTGGGCATACATACCGTCTTCTCTTCAGCTTATCTTACATTATATCTGTCGGTTATATTGTGAGCTGTATGTCTTATCTCCTGCTCCCTGCCGCATACCACAGCTGCATTGAGTCTGCATTATTTCTGTATTCTATATGTTCTTATCAGCAGATGTGTATCTTTATATTTTCTGTCTCAGCAGAGGCTCAGGATGAAACCACGCTGGATTTAGCTTAACATTTGGGCTTTGTATAGCCCCCTATTTTTCTTTTCAAGGGCGTTTGGACAGATTAGTGCACACGCTGCCTGGTTGTGATAATCCTCAACCAAGTTCACATTGTGGTTACTGTGACTATTGCCTTATCAGAGACGCACTTGTGAGCAGAAGGGCTATTAAGTCCCAAAGACGGTGGGTGCTGCATTATTGCCTCGAACACGTGCAGGAGAAATTCATTGTGCCAGATTTTATGTTTTTTATCTTTTGTGAACAATTGTCTATTTCAATGAGTAAAATGCATGTAAATAATTTGTAAATCCAAAAGTAAATGCTGCCTTTAAAGGGTTGATTTGTTGTTTTTTTTTAAGGGGGTTGCTCGAGGCCCATGGCACTTGTAAATATGATCACCATTAAAGAAACTGGGTTTGTCACTTAGGGTAGATATCGGGGGGCTCCCACTTTTAGGTTAAAACTATCCAAAAAAAATACGTTGGCTCGACTAGACACAACAGTAAGATTCTTTACAGTGTTTAACTTTTTCTTGACAAAGTCTCTGTGTTGAGAACTGTTCTGTGATGCAATGTACGGGCTACGTATCCTTCCACCAGCAGCCCACTGCTGGTTTCCACATCCTCTTGTACTCACAATTAACCGCATGTTGTCATCACTTCAGTCAAATCATTTATTTTTAGTTCAGTTTTAGGTGAAGCTAGTGTTTGTTGTTTTTTGACTATCTGACCAGGCAGACGGATACATAACCCTTATGTCCCAAAAGTTCTAAAGACAGGGGCTTTATCCAGGATAAGATAAACACTGTAAGAATTATACTTTTGTTCAGTTTATTTTTGGGGGTAGCTTAACCTAAAAGTGGGGTAATTACGAGGCTTTCTGGTGGCACCATTGTACATCGGCTAGCATCCTCCCCCGGATATCTGTCCCCAGGGACAAAGCTTGCAAGTTCCTTTATTGGCAATCATATTTACTAGTGCCGTGGGCCTAAAACAACCCCACTTCAAAAAACCAAACTAACCCTTCAAATGTTTAAAAATCCTGTGAGGTGTTTTAACTGGTTTGAGATGGAAGTTTGTAATATTTGTACCTCTGTATGACTGAAAAATGCCGTTGTAAGGTTTCCTGCAGGGTAGAAGATGTTGGACAGAGTGCTTCATTGCATATTACCTTAACAGCCTTTCACCTAAAATAGATATCTGACAAGTGATACATTTTTTTTGGAAATACAACACTGTACAGGACAACATTGGCGAAGACACAAGACATGCCACTTTGTCTGCAGGGGTGCCCAAATCAACCCCATCCAAAAGTTTCTCACAGGAGCGTTTAAGTGTAAAATAATCATGACGTCATGATTGTTACCAAAATGTGTACAAGTCTGAGATTCCTCACACAAATGCAAAAAAAGTAAGCCAAATGTATGTATGTGGAATATTTATCATGTCTTTGTCTCCATGATAAACTATTTATATTTTAACATGTGCTCCTGTGTCATTACTGTGTGCTTGTTCCAATATGCATGTTTGCTCCAAGACATGTTCACGACAAAATGTGGCAGATGCTGGGAGAATAACTTTTCTGTTGTGAGCCTTACAGGCTGCTAAGTACGATTAGCTGTATTTAGAGTCGGGGTGGACCATATGGATAAGAGAATTGAATCACGTTGTTTTTTTATGTCATTGTCTTAATCTCTTTGTTCTGGTACAGGTAGTTATAGGGTTAGTTCAGTATTTTTGATGTTGGTTCATATGAGGTAATTGACAGTAGTCAGTGAAATTGCTAAATTGTTTCCAACAGCACTGTACCTTTAAGTTTTACTTTAAAATGAGCCATGAAACTCTTTTGGGTGAAATGTGCAATTGAGTGAAAAATTTTCTCCAAGAAGTCTCTGTGTTTGGCACTATTGTATGATGCAGCAAATGCACATTGATTTCCAGATCAGCTGTTTGGTTCGATGGACTCAGGAAGACACAACAACAGCAGAAGAAATCACTACTGAATCAAATATGAGTGATTTTAACTCAAATGATAATGATGTTCCTTTATTGTTCGATTGGCCTGGACCAAACATTGTTGATGTGAAAGCACCCTCAGTTCATGTCCAACCGGACCAGAGTTTGGTCCGTGGTGGGTATGAAGGCCATCTGAACCAAACAAGGTCAGCAGACCAAAAGGCAGTGAACTGTGGCTTGAATTTGTCCGAATATGACAAAAGTGAGAAAGCTAATGTAGTGTTCACTGACAATATCAAGCAGAGTGTGACTAACATTAGTATTGCTTGCACCGCAAGCCTGCTGTCCTCGATCTTAACAGGTTAACATCTACAACTGGGAAATATGAATACATACCGCTCCAGTCAAAATTCAAGTTCCACCTGACGCAGCCTAAATGCAGCTTTATCTTTACCTCTATTAAGGAGGTTATGTTTTTGATGGCGTATGTTTGTTTGGCTTGTTTGTTAACAAAATTACGCAAAAACTACTGGACAGATTTTGCTGAAATTTTCAGGAGATGTTGGTAATGGCCCAACTCAGAAATTATTAGATTACCAGATAATTGCCATAAGCAAACCTTCGTTTTTGCTCAATAACTGTCTAACTATGACAGTAATGATCTCAACATGATTCTGAGTGCTAGGTGTGGGTTTTCAGGATGAAGGAATCATATTATGATGGTAACTTTATCATGGAACTATTGCTTAGATGTAACAACAATATGTGAGCTACCTTGGGGGAGCTTTGTGCTCTCCGAGTGCTTTTTGGTTGTTTTATGGCACAGTACACTTCCAAACTGCTTCAAGCTAAATTAAGTTATTTCTTGGAGCCAGGTGTGTATATCTGGAGCCGGATAGCAGGAACAAAAAAAATGCAGCTACAGCACCAACTAGTGCAGGGTGGCTGTAATACATCATTTGACAGGCTGTGGTCTGCCTGATGAAGTGTAGTGTGAAAAAAAGAATAAGTGAAAGCAATCTAAATCTGAATAGCAGCAAAAATAACACTATCTGATACCTCATGTGAACCCAGGATCAAACAGGAATATCAGCACTGAGTCATGCTGGGATAAAAATATTTGCATGCACCTGTAAGTCCCTCTCTGCTGCTTCTATCATAGGAATCTTAACTCCTAATGTGAGCTGTCCTGGGAAAACCTTGAATTGCTCTGTCTGAGGATTGTGAGAAACCCTGTGCAGCACTGAAATCCATGGAGAAGATTAAAGCTTAGGCAGGTTGTTCCTTCTGCCGGACACATGGAGGTAGGACAGGGGATATGAGGGGAGTTTAATTAAGAAAGTGTTGCTTCAAAGCTTTAATCCCCTCTGGCTAATGCATCACTTCACACTAACACACTAAAGTGCAAGATAAGACCTCTGACACAGCTGTGCAGTATAGATCCTAAAATATTAACATGGTTACCATAGATAATGGGACATACACCATGGTTTATAGATGAGTGCACAAGGACGGACAGCGTGCCGCACCTGTTGCTGCCTTTGCTATTTCTCCTTACCTTGCTCGTACATCCATTAATAATAAGCAGAGTACTAGTCCGACTGGAGTGTCATACCTGTACCATTCAGCATTAAGAAGGCACATGACTTTTTCTATGTAATATTTAACATAATTCACAGTAAATCATACTCATAATGGACCCCCGGGCTTCCTGCCATCAACATCCTTCCTGTCTCTGTGTCCCAACCCATCCATCAGCCGATCATCCCACATGCCTGTCCATACAGCAGCTGTTATCAATGATTAATGAGCAGGGCTAAAACTGTCCACCTGCACTTCTTGTCTATGATGTCCCGCTCGGATCTGTCCAGCTCATGTAGCCATGCTGTAAAAGAGAATAATGGGCCTTGAGTGAATTGGTACATGTACATGCTGTTAAATCTGCCCAGTTCAAAAGCAAGAAATATGAGGAGGACAAATTCATGGTCTGGGCATCCATAATCTTTTTGTCTATTTTAATCCCTTTGCCTCTTAACCTGAAACACCAGATGGACAGTTCAACATATATCATTTGTCCATCTGGGAAAAATCCAAAGAAAGTATTTGGGAGTGGTCGAATCTTTAAAAATCATATCCAGCAGGTGATTGGATGATTGCTCCATCAATCTCACTCATTACGGGTAATGTTACTGAGAAAATACTTTGAGAATCTTGAATTCTGTTCTTGATTTAACAGGACGCTCATTCAAAGAAGCTACAGGCGTAATGTGATCTCTTCCCCTGGATCCAGTCAGTTTAGATGCTGCAGCATTTTGAACAAGGCAAAGTGTTTTAAGTTTTCCTGAATTTAACAACAGTATTTTTCTCAGAATAGATAATAGCTTGATGAATGATGCTATAAAGAAAGCAGCAGGCTGGACTTCACACACACTGTCAAGAGTCAACTTGTGACAAAATGACTCAATTGCAGGCGCGAACACAAAGTCCAGTGAAGTAATGAGAAACAGGCGTGGGAAGACACAACCGGGAGCAGGTGTGCACGTTACAGTGGAAGGGAAACAAACCTGAAGCAGAGACAAAGGTTAGTGATTTCAAATTAAAGCAGGAAACACATGACATGAAATGTGATTGTGAAAAATAAAGAACACTTAACAGGTGATCATGACACACACACACACATATACAGTATATACATATACTGTATTTTCCAGACTATAAGTCACGTTTTTTTTCATAGCTTGGCTGGTCCTGCGACTTATAGTCAGGCGCGACTTATATATCAAAATATATAGAATTTAACGTGTTTTTAGATGTTAATTCATACTGACTATCATGAACCAAGGACTAAACAATACCGTCTATAGCTGCAAGAGGGTGCTCTAGTCTTGCAACAAATATGCTGCTCCTGTACCACTAAAAAAATTATCTGAAACATTAACTTAAAGACAACTGAGAAAGACTGAACACAAACAAAATGCCCCGCAAAAGAAATCCCATTTGGCAAATTACAAACTGCAAGCAGCACAGCCAAAAATAAAGAAAGCTAATCGCGGGCTGAAAGCAAGATGGCCAGAGCTGGAGGAACGAGTCCACAGATAGGTGCTTGCACAAGGTGCTGCTGGAAGAGACTTGTCAATGATGTAGTTATGTCTCCACGCCTTGGTCGTTGCAAAGGAGATGAATATAAATGACTGCGGGTGGGCCTTCTTGGTGTGACTGCTTTATGCAATACAACTGCATTTAGATAAATGCAACTTATAGTCCAGTGCGACTTATATGTGTTTTTCCCCTCTTCATGACACACATTTTGAATGATATGACTTATACTCCAGAAAATACAGTACATATATTCAACGTTACCATTAATATAGCAGTTCAACTAGATGCTGCTATATTAATCAACATCATTCCTCTCCAGTTTGTTATAGTATTTACCTCCATAATAAATACCTTTGGGGTGGCACGGTGGCACAGCAGGTAGTGCACGTGCCTCACAGCAAGAAGGGTGCTGGTTCGATCCCTGGGTCAGTCAGGGCCTTTCTGTGTGAAGTTTGCATGTTCTTCCCGTGCATGCTTGGGTTCTCTCCAGGCACTCAGGCTTCCTCCCACAGACCAAAAACATGCTCATTAGGTTAATTGGTGACCCTAAATTGCCCTTAGGTATGAGTGTGAGCGTGAGTGGTTCTTTGTCTCTCTATGTGGCCCTGCGATCGACTGGTGACCAGTTCAGGGTGTACCCCACCTCTCGCCCAATGACAGCTGGGATAGGCTCCAGCCCCCCGCAACCCAGAAAGGGATAGTTGGTATAGAAAATGAATGAATGAATAAATACCTTTGCAACCATATAGACATGAGGACCCCCTTGAAAATGAGAAGCCATTTGTCAAGGGGTAAACCTCGAATAAATCTATATTCAGCATATACAAATATGATGAGAACAGATTTATGGTCTGGGTGTCCATGGGTTTGTTATCATAAATCATAAATTCTTATATTTAGTCCCTTTGTCTCTGCCTGGATGGAAACATCTCTGGATGTACAGTATTCAATGTATAAATTGATTGACTGACATATTTAAGCTGCCAGTTTTGATCACCTTCGCTTTAGTTCTTGCGGTGGAATATTTATTTATTGGACTTGAACTGAACTGATGTTGTGATAAAAAATATTTACATGATTATAATTATTAAAAGTGAAGTTTAAAACATGGCAGCAACCAAAACCTCGTCCATCACATTTTCTAAAGCAACATAGAAAACAGATATTATCGGTCTCTCTTTCCATCAATAGCAACAGGTTTTAGAAATCCTTTTTTTAAAGAAACTGTATCACCCATCAATAAAGGCAGAATCTTGTGTTATAAGATAGAAGATTGTGCAGGGCAGAGAGCAGATAAAGAGACCTTACTGTAGCCAGGCAGCTGATCTCATGTTGATGGTTTCAGGTGCGCAGCAAAGTCATTTTTAAAGCTTTTCAGCTGAAACAGAGAGAATATAAAGTCTCATTTCATCATCAGCCATTAAAGGCATTTCACAGACTGGTTGGTGCAGTATCTAAATCTGACCTATTCCCTCCCTTTTTGGTCAAAGCAGAAATGATGGGACAGAGAAGAGGCTGTAAGAAGAAGGCAGAGATTTTGGGGAGTAGGGAGATGGTTCAAAAAAATTATGTGGTGCAGTGTTACTGCAGCAAAAGCCGGCTTTGTAGAGGGGATGAAAGGGTAAAACAGACATCACAACTGAACACAAGGCACACAAGGGGGTAAGAGTGCTGCTCAAACTGTATGCTTTTGGGAAATGTAGAGTGGCCAGATGGCCTCAGGCTCCAGGCTGCCTCATGCTCCCAGAGTCCAGGACAGTCAACCCTCCCAGGCACGTAATGACGAGGCCAGCACAGCAGGACAGGATCAAACTTTTAAGATGGATGAGTGTGCCCTAGGTCACCGACTGCAGAGGACCGAGGGAGGAGGAGAGGAGAGAGTACCCAGAGGGAGAAAGAGGAAAGCAGGAGTCCTTAAAATTCAGATGTTTGAAGATGACTGAAATTACTGAAATGTTTCCTTTTTGATATTTCAGATGAGATGTCAAATTTGACACCCTGCCCATTATTCATAAGCAGATTATATAAAGAACAAGAAGTGCTTAGTTAGGCACAAACGTCTGCCAAGATATTTCTGACATTCTTAGCTGAGTTACACCGATCAGGCACAACATTATGACCACTGACAGGTGAACTGAATAACATTGATCACCTCTTCATCATGGCAGCTGTTGATGGGTGGGATATATTAGGTTGAAGTGAACATTTTGTCCTGAAAGCTGATGTGTGCTAGAAGCAGAAAAAAAATGAACAAGTGCAAGATTGAGTTGACAAAAGAAGTCACTACTATTTTGTTTTAATACTGTAAGGTTGCTATGTCAAGTGTCCATCAATATAAGTCAGATTCAAATGCATTTACACGCCACTAATGCCATAGTTAGAGCAGAAAGAGGTTAAGTGTGTTGCCCAAGGACACAAAACCTTGAATGCAGGAGCTGGGCATCAAACCCCCAATTTTTCAATTGAATGATGCCCAAATTGTTCTGAATCACTCCCAAGTCTTTTAAGTTAGCTATGAAAAGTTCAATAAAGCTTTAATTTATTTTAACAATTCTGCATTCTGTAAAGGTTCTCAGTTGTTGAGGTCATGTTTATCACACACTGTTCAAAATGGCAACTGGACTGCTTCAGATTCTTAAAGACGTTTTGCCTCTTCCCCAAAACCCCGTTACAACCTTGAATTTCCACCCGGAGCGCCACGCCGCTATCGCTGCCACCAGGGGGCTTGAGCAAAACCCTAGTTTTTCATCATGAGATCATGAGCCTCACAAGATCACAGAAGACTTGCAAATTCACACAAAAGATCACACAATAAAAACCATGGATAGGCCTACAACAAACAGAGGAAAACTCACCTCGCCTGACAAATAGTCATTTGTGTGTTTTGCTGAGAGTTTGTTCTGCTAAGTGGCTTTTATACTTTACACCATGACAGTAGTGCCTGCCCACTGCATTATCTAATTGGCCCGTAGTCATCCAATCACCTGCCAAAAATGCTATTGAAAGTTTCCGCCCATTCTGAAAGAGTTTTCATGGACTGTTTCCAAGATAGATTCGGGAATATATTGAACAATCCATCTGGTGTGCCAGGTTATCACTGTGCAGGCCCTTTGTTTCTTCCAATTCCCGATCAATAACAAAATTATTTTATGAAGAACTATTCTACAAGACCTTTTACACTGGTCAGTAAATCCTACTAAACTTAGCACTACAAAAAGTCTTTCTCACAAAAAATCACCCAAACAGGTTTTGAATGAGTAAATGTCCTTTTCATTCACTCCTGCTGATTCTTCATCACCCTCAGCAGGACATCTGCCTTCATTTGACTCTGATTTTTTTATTAGTTTTCCATTTTGCTGTTCTGTTAAAGTGTCTGAGTCACTGTTTTGTGGGATGTGTGAAGTTTTGAGTCTTAAAATGAAGTGAAAGTACACTCCCTGGAAGGTACATTCAAATAATTGTTGAACACTCTCTCTATGAAAGGTGGAGTTGTGACCTGCAGTGTTGGTATGCAGGAAACCCCACTGGGCTGCTCTTTTGTGCTGATTAAATTCTCTCTGTAGCAATTTTTTTTCAAACCTGGCACAACTTATCTTTCTCTCCCTCTTCACTTTCTCTCTCTTGCTCTTCTCTTATGTGTTGTGTCTTTGGTTTATGAATCGTGGTTTGTTGGTGTGGATGGTCCACTGCTGTGGACCCGCCTGACTCCAACTGCTACAACTACAAACCCTGCTTTCAAAGATGTTGGGACGTTGTGCAAAAAGGTAAATAAAAACAGAATACAGTGACTTGCAAATCCTTTTTGACCTATACATTTGATACACTACAAAGATTTATGCTTAAACTGATTCCTGCAACTTGTTCCAAAACAGCTGGGACAGCGGCTGTGTTACATCACCATACCTTTTAACAACACTCGTCAGCCTTTGGGAACTTGGGACACCAATTGTTGGAGTTTGTAGGTAGAATTCTTTCCCATTCTTGCTTGTCGTATGACCTCAGTTGCTCAACAGTCTCTGTTGTATTTTTATTTCATAATATGACACATAGTTTCAGTGGGTGACAGGTCTGGACTGCAGGCAGGCCAGTCCAATCTACTCACTCTTTTGCAAAGCCACACTGCTGTAACACAAACAGAATGTGGTCTGGCAGTGTCTTGTATATACCTTTTCGCATTAATTGTGCCTTCAGATGAGCATGTTGCCCATGCCATGGGGCACTAACACGTCTTGGTGGCGCAGTCTGATAGTGTACTTCGTCAGTAATCAGAAGGTTGCAGGTTCAAGCGATGTGTCCTTGGGCAAGACACAACCCCAAGTTGCTCCCACTGCTGCTTCAATGGTGGGTAAATGGGCATGAAAGGGCATGAATGTGTTAGTTGATACTGATGGACAACTAACATAGCAACTCCAACCATCAGTGAGTAAATTTGAGAGTGAATGGGAGTGAATGAGTTGGTGTGACCTACAGTGTAAAGCTGCTTCGAGTGGTCAAAGACTATATAAGCTCAAGTACATTTACCATTTAACACACCCCCATACCAGATGTTGTCCTTTGAACTTTGCACTGATAACCGTGAAAATGGTTTTCCAAAGTGTTCCTGAGCCCACGTGGCAATATCCTTTATAGAATGATGCTAGTTTTTGATGCAGTGCTACCTGAGGGATTGAAGGTCGGGGCATTCAGTGTTGCTTTCTGGCCTTGCCCATATGTGCAGAGATTTCTCCAGATCTCTGAATCTTTTGATGATATCATGGACTGTAGATGATGAAATCTCTAAATTCCTTGCAATTGTATGTTGAAAAAATATTTTTTAAACTCATGGACTATTTGCTTATACAGTTGTTCACAAAGTGGTGATCTTTGCCCCATCTTTGCTTGTGAACAACTGAGCCTTTCGGGTACACCTTTAAAAGGTAATCATGACACACACCTGTGTGTTATTACCTGTTCACCTGTGGAGTGTTCCAGCTTTTTTGGAAAGTGGTGCAGGCACTAAATTGAAAATGACTAAATATTCTTTGTAGTGTATTCATTTGAATTGCCAAATAAGCCAAAAAGGATTTGCAAATCATTGTATCCTTTTTTTATTTGCATTTTACACAATGTCCCAACTTCATTGAAAGCAGGGTTTGTACTAAATGCAGCCTTTTATTTATTTATTTATTTGATTGTTTTTTTATTTGACCTTTTATTAAATCTCTTAAATTCTGTGTTGTTGTTGCTCATGCATTTATCAGGTGGCTGGCATGTTGTCTGGCTCCAATGTAGCGACAGCAGCTCATGTCAATGTTCTAAGTAACATAACGCTCGATGTGTTGCATTCTCCGCTGTGATAGACAGCATGTGAACGCCCACATGTACACACACAGCCGTCAATATGACCTGGCACGCACACTCACAGTCAATGTGTGTCTCAGTTACACAGACTGCTCAAAGAAAAACTGGCGAATCTTCACAGTCAGAAGAGCCCGTCCCCATCACCGAACAAATAATTCCAAAATAAACCGGAGCCAGAACAAGATGATGTAAAAAGAAGAGCAATTTGGCCATCTGTGGATCTTCAGATGAAGAAGTGTCAGTAAAAGCAAAGAAAACATGCACTCCGCAGGGGAGCACTTGGTGGAGAGAGGGCATCCTCAAGGAGACTTACAAAATGTTCTGTCTCTGCAGTTCAAGCAGCAAAAGGAGCTCAGAGCAACCTTTTCTGTTATATAATGGCTCCATCTGTACATTTACACGTATCATGGTTCATGCATACAGCTTCATTTATGGTCCCAGCTGTCATGTATGTTCTGAACATTTAGTTGGAGGTGTGATGTGTGCCGTGTGACGCTCTGGACTCCCTCTGACTCTCAGACCAGATGAGACCGTCTATTAGAGGGGCTTGAACCTCATCCTGCTGAGTCAGCCCCTCTTTACGTTTCATGAAGTTCCACTGAGCCTCACACCATCTGCCTGCTTCAAGCCTGATGTACTCCATCAACATTGACTAAACGTCCTGCCCAAAGGGTTGTTAGAGTTTTAGTTATTTTTAATTTTAAGAAGGGATGCCCCAAGCAGGTTCTTGCTGCCTGTAATCACCAACTGGAAGAGTGAGATCAACTGTTACCATCGCTAAAATGGATCATGTTTGGTGCTCTGCTGTGATACTTAACTGAGACTTTGCTCTACAAAGCAGAACAAAAACTCGTTAAAGGGATAGTTCAGGATTTTTGAAGTGAGGTTGTATGAGGCGCATGGTATAGCCTGAACATTAGCCACAGTGACCAAGATCAGCTTTGCATCTGTACAGAAGAAGTTTCCACAGAAGCTGGAACTATGCAATACTGCAGATGGTCCCACATATTTGTGTAATTAAAAGAATTTTGGCTGAAAACGATTCACAAAAACAATGTTGGTTGATTTCTTTTTCACTACCAAGCCGCTTTGTTTTGACACTACTTTGGCACACTGCACAGCCAAGGTGTCCTCTGCAACAGCAAACTAATCAAAATACAGCTCCACTTTAATTTTGCTAAGCGAATGCAAACCCCAAATCCAATAAAGCTGGGTCATTTAATAAAACTTAAATAAAACAGAAAACAATGATTTGCTAATCCGTGTCAACCTATATTCAATTGAATATGCTACAAAGACAAGATATTTAATGTTCAAACTGATAAACTTTATTGTCCTTTGCAAATATTCACACAACATATATGATTTCCAAAAAAAAAGTGGAAAATGTGAACTTGTCAGACCGCAGCCCACTTTTCCACTTTGTGTCAGTCCATCTCAGATGAGCTCAGGCCTAGAGAAGCCAGCAGCGTTTCTGTGTGTTATTGACACGTATATGGCTTTTGCTTTGGTTGGTAGAGTTTTAATTTGCACTTGTAGACAGATAATAGTTTTCCCAAGAGTTCCTGAGCCCATGTGGTAAAATCCTTTACATAATAATGTGTGTTTTTAAATGCCACTTAACTGCAGAGATTTCTCTGGATTCTCTGAATCTTTTGATGATATTATGGGCTGTACATGATGTAATATTTAAAGTCCTTGCAATTGTATGTTGAGAAAAACTGTATTATACTGATGGACTATTTGCTCATACAGTTTTTTACAAAGTGATGAACCTCACTCGTCCTTGCTTGTGAACGACTGAACCTTTTTGAACATTCCTTAACTTTCCCAATCTTTTGTTACCCCTGTCCCGGCTTTTTTGGAACATGTTGCAGGCATCAAATTCAAAATGAGGGACTATTTGTAAAAACAATGATGTTTATAAGTTCGAACATTAAATGACTTGACTTTGTAGTGTATTCAACTGCATATTTGTAGAAAAGGCTTTTCATATCATTGTATCCTGTTTTTATTTACGTTTTACTCAACATCCCAACTTCAGTGGAATTTGGGTTTGTAAATATCACTTCATCCCAAAGTACGATAAGTTAAATCTGCAAAAAAATTATTTGCCGACAAAGCAGAGTAAATTTGAAAAAGTCTGTTATTCTAGCTCAGTTTACCCTCTTAAAGGGATAGTTCAGTTTGTTTGAAGTGCAGCCATCTCGCTCATAGCTCCCACCCCTTCCTGCTCTAAAGGACTCTGATTGGACCAGGCTGCTTTGGGCCACACACATTTATTGTAGACTGAAGTTTGGCGAGATGGATAGAGTAATTACAGACATTGAAACAGGCTGATCCATCTGCTTCGCAAGGTCACAAACCATGACATTTGACTCTGAAACTAAAGAGTTCATCCTTGAGCTTGTGGAAACATTTGTTTAAATTTGAAGGATAATCCCTCAAAGTTGTCTTTAAATATTGTGCACATTAGAATAACCCTGGCTGTTGGATAGACAGACAACATGAAAACACACAAGTGTAAAAACACAGTCTGAAAACTTTGGCAGAATATTCTGTGTATTTTTAAACATTTACAGACCAAATGATTTGTCAGTGTAGGTGTAAGCCAAAACTTTTTTTATGACTTGTTCTTGTGCCTGTTTTTCTCTCCCAGTTCTCCCTCTTTTCTGGCAAGATTTCCTCTGCAAAGCTGTGTTAAAGGACTCCATAAGTTTAATGGAGGGGACTGCAGACCGAGGGTGAAAAATCCACCTTGTCACTGTGGCACAGCTGGCCCTCAATTGGAAACAGAATTGCGAACATTTTGTGTTGTTTGCCCATATGCTCTCAGACTTGGAGAGGCGCGCGTGTGAGCCCCTGATTGTGTGTTTGCAGTCCTCTTTTGCCTCATGTTTTCCCCAGCAGCACTCTCCCGGCATTCAGTGGCTGGCATGTAAGGTCAAGCACGGACACAGCAATCTCTTATAAACACATCCACTCATCCACCTTTACGCACACACACACCAGCTGTTTCCCTGCACTGTGACAAACTGCTGCAGCAGAAAGAGCAGACAGGAAACCTTCGGTGGAAACCTCGGCGGCATATTTAGCGTAAATGCCTCTGCCCTTGCGTAGCCAATCACCGGTTGAAGTTAGATAGCGATTACCAGAAGGCTTTTTTCACTATCTTTTCCAGCTTTCACACCCAATTCCTTAGCTCCCTCAGCAATTAACTCAGTATAAAATTGAGGTCAGTACCCCCAGCTCCATCACTATACTCATTTTGTAACTTTTTTTTATCAATTCTTAGTCTTTTCCCTCCAAACAAGTTTCCTCTCTCACTCATTTTTATGCCTTAATTTAGATTCAAATCAATATACCTCTAATCCAGCAATGACTTTGCCTCCATTGTTCCTTCTTGGTCTATTAATCTTCAGGTAAAAGCTATTTCTGGCCTCAGGTGAGGTAATTATAATGTCTTTTATGACACAAAAGGGGTTGCAAACATCCTCAGCAGCCCACAGACCATCTATTAAACAGGTGATGATAGCAGCAAAGGCTAATACTGATGATGCAAGGAATAAAATATACAACCGTGATGAAGATGAGGATATGGGTCATAACCCCTCATTGCCATCAGCAGCAAACCGATTTCTTCACACAATTACTTTAGGGGCAAAAGGCAGAAAGTCCATCTGCAGTATGTCTCAGTCCACAGGGTTTATGCTCCATTACTAACGGCAACGGGTTTGAACCAGCGGGGCTCATCTGCATGTGATGGTGCTGCATTAGCTTGATGATCACTGGCTTCACAACACGATGGAACACCCTGAGTGTATGGCTGATGGAAAGGTAACCCAAGGTCATGTGAGGCACCAAATATTCAAATAAAAAATACATTAATTTTAATCAAGTACATTGATAAAGCATTCTTACTTTTTCAGTTCTAATGAAACATACACTAATTTAGGGTCAAAGTGCTCTGCCAAATCTGAAAAAGGTCATGGTGGCCGCCTTGGTAGATCTAGTGTTATTATGCCTGTGTTAACAATCAGTGGCACTGTCAGCCATAATCTTGTAAGTGCTCACATTTTTCAACAGTACTGGCCTTTAAAGTAAACCCCCACAACCCTGTCCCACCTGGCAAATGATCTGATACACTTTTGCTGTATTGGATGTTGAACAATTGCAATAAACATGCTCACAGAGTCCGTCTATATCATGTTATCTATAAAAAACAAACAAAACTGATGCTGTAGGGCCTGCAGCCTCATGGAGACCTCATGTAATTCAAATTCCTCAAAATTGATTAACCTTGCAGTGCAGATGGATCCGCCTGATTCAATGTCTGTAATCAGGCCAAGCTCCAGTCTACAATGAATGTGAGCAGCCCAATCAGGGTCCAGGGCTACAAGCAAGACAACACCAGGAAGTGACTACTTGGACAGAGATTAGCATAGATGCTAACAGCTTATATAGCAGTTTTATCAGATCTTGACTGCATTTCTTTATTAATTGAAAAACAAATAACACTACAAACTTCTCAATAGAAAGGATATTTTCACTCCACCTCTGATACGTTTTGCTGATAGTGTGTTTGTTTTTATGAATTGGCTGTCCTTTACTCCACAGCAGTAGCGCCGTCTGCTACATTATCTGATTGGCCCGTAATGAATGTGATTAATGGAACAATCGTCCAACCACCTGCCGGATATGCTTTTGATGGGCTCTTCCCTCCCCAAACACTTTCCATGGGCTCTTCCCCTGATGGACTAGTGAAAAATATCAAACAATCCATCTGGTGTGTCAGTTTATTAAAGAAGTCCGACCCAGGCAACACTCACAATGAAAGAGTCATGGGGTTTTGTAATGTTGGCCAGCTTAGAAAATTAATGAGGAAGATTTTTGACTTGAGCTCGAGATTGAAACTTAGAGTTTGTTGGAGGAGTTGGAATAAAACTTCCTTGATGATATGGAGCAATGGGATATGGTCATCGTTTAAACTGCCTCATTGTGCCACATTATCTTTTTGAAAACATTTTTTTTTTTGAAGTTTACTCGTTGATAAAGGCGACCATAAGGAAAATAGCATGTGAACCCAACTAGAGCTAGTAAAGCCAAGAGTCCTGTGAAAGTTATCAAGTATTTACAGTTGTAGCAAACTTTGTTGCTCTGCTTGATAAGCCTCTGTAAGATTAAATAATTTGTACAGAAGTGTTTGTTCTGTATTTTGTTGCTGTCGGGCACAAACCTCCTATATCCAAAGTTGCTACTTTTCAGGATATGAAAAAAATCACACTACTTCTGAATGAATGAATATTTTAACAATTTTTTTTTTTGTACTTCAATTTAGTTGGAGATAGTCAGGTTTGCATCTGACAGAAATGAGTAGGAGGACAAAAACTGGCTCTCATACGTATATTAAAATTCTATCATGGTGGTGCCCCCATTAACATTAACATGAAACCATAGTTATCTGCTATTGAAAGTTGTTTCTTTGAATATTGATTATCACTTAATGGCCTTTTTGATTCACTCTGCCCATCTCTGATTATTTCCAGTCATCCATTGTTACTTTCAGACATGGTCTTTGATAAAAGTAGCATATTTAATACAAATGTGAATTTGTCTGGCTATTTTTGTTTAACCTTTTTTTAATTTGAGTGGTTCTTTGTTTTTGCAAATTAAGTTGACAAACTAGTTGTCACATCTTCTAATATGTACTTAACCAATTTTACAAGTCTATTTTTTCATTTCCAATACGTTTTATCCATTTTTCATCATTTTAACCTTCGACTATTATTCACTGTAAAAGTGTTTGGATGATTAGGTTGTTTTGTTCTGTGATTTATACATTTCTAAAATGTTTATATATTAAAGATTCTTGACAGATGAGTGAAAATATATGTCAGATCCTTGAGTACCTAGCAGAAGCTTGGTAAATCTGGCCATCCAAACATGTATATATACATGTTTGGATGTAATATACTTACATACCATTTATCCTGCTCAGGGTTACAGGGCTTGGCGCTGATCCCAGACGACATTAGTCAATTGAAAAATGTGTATGTTTCATTTTCATACATGGTAGTGAAGGCCAACTCATTTTGAGAGAATACTTACTAGTGCTACTGAAAGATGGAAAATAGAGCTGCATTTCTTACGTAGTTAAACAAATCAGAGTGTACACAGCAGTGTACACTTTCAATTAAACAAACAAGATGTAGCAGAAGTAAAACTGAACATTTAAAGAGTCCGTATTTAACCTTTTAACACTGGTTCATGTATTTATCTTTGGTGACTGATATTGTATGTTCACGATCTCTTATGTTCAACAAAACCTGTAGTTTTAGTATCCCTGATTCAGCTGTATTCTCTCTCTGTCTGAGAGGCTCTGTTACAGCACATGCATTTTGAAGGCTCTCCTCTCCGTGTGGGCCCAGTCTGCTCTGATTACTTGTCTAGTGTACTCTGTGGTGACTCAGCGGTGAGTTCAGCACTACTCGGCACCATGTTGTCATCATCAGTTCAGGTCTTGCAAAATGGCAGGATGTCACAGTGGTAGGTCTGGGCTGGGGAAATTAGGTGTTTCAGGCAGCTACTGGCACCATAAACCCGGGGGAGGAGGAAATCCTGATACTGCAGACTTTGTAATCTTATGCATGGATGAGTTCTGTCATGCAGAGGAAACATGTTAAACACACTAAAAACATGATGGAAATAAAGGATGTTTAACACTTCCTGTAAAACTCAAACAGCACAGTTATGACTCTATAGGTAACAGATGCATGACAGTTACTAAATATTCTTGATACTAGTTAATCTAGACACTAGTTTAAATTTTAAGAAAAAGTGATGTAACAGTGGTAAAAACATTACTGTCCCAATGTGTTGCAGGCAACAAATTCAAAATTAGTGAAAATTTGCAAAAAAACAAAACAAAACAGAACAAAACAAAACAAAACAACAACAATAAGGGTTCTTAGTTTGAACCATAAAAATCTAGTCTTTGTGGTGTAGGGATTTGCAAATCACTGTAGTCTGTTTTATTGAAGTTCTGCACAATGTCCCTGTGAGGGAATGTTTTCCTGGTTGAGAGGAGTGGACCCAAAAGCAGAAGATGGAGACTGAGTAAAGGGGGGTTACAATGAATGTTTATTGAAGGGAAGCTGAGGGGATGGAGGGGGGGGATCCAGGGTCCGGGGAGTGAAGGTGGATCAGGGGAGTGAGTGTGTGAGGTGATGGAGAAGTCCAGAGAGTGCAGCGGTGACCTTGGATCACTGGAAAAGAGGGAGCAGACAAAGGAGGAAGCACAAGCTCAAATACAAAAATCACAATCATCCTAAAAGTTACAAGAGAACACCAGACAGCACGAGAGGCAGACAGCAGGGAGCTGCAGGAATCATGTGGCAGTGGGGATGAGACATAGCAGAGCTTAAAGCGGGGTCCACACATAAGGATTTTCTAAATCTAAAGAGATTTTTTTTATCTGTTAGAGACCCCACATATGAAGATAAAAAATCAGGCATTGAACAGTTTAGATCGCACTTTGTGTGGTGTGCTCCGATAATCTCAGCACAGCACACCACACACGTAACAATTCTGTCCCACCACTGATCTAGAATCTAGTCCTCCAAGCCAGAAATCTCGCATGATCAAATGTGATGTAACAAAAATGAGGATGAAGCATAGCAACAACCATAAACGTTGTCTATGGCAACAACCTGAAAACAAAACAAGCAACATGGGAGAGGACATACCAGAAGAGGGAATGATGGTGGTCTTGGAACTATTTTTGATGGAAATCGGGAACTAAATACAAGAAAAGACTGTGAAAAAATCCTGGAGACAGCATGAACACGTTCGTTGGTCCTCTATTTCTGAGGTCCACCAAACTTTAAGTTTATGTTTCAGGTCGGCCATGCTTGTTTTTATTTACGGCTGCTTCCTCGTTCCTCAGTCAGCTCACTTCTTGATTGGCTACATTCGGTTCCACATCACAATTCATGGAGTCAGGACTCAGGAGTCGTCGGCTTTCCCCACACACATAAAGATTTTTGGTCGTAAATACGACCATAAGCAGAGAAACACACTCACCAGAGCAGGAGCACATGAGTCCAAAAATCCAGCAATAAAAATCTCAGAAAGTACAGATTCATCACAGTCCCAACTTCATTGAAATTGGGGTTTGTACATTCAGTGTGTTATCTGTATTTTAAGTTTTGGGTCTATAACCCCCTAAAGAGGAGATGTTTTACTGTGAATCTACTTGTGATGTAAGGACCCAACAACATTTTAAAGAAACACAAAACTATGAAAAAGAAAACCAGATCAAAACTTGGATGATTAGCATCAGGGGTTTGAACCTTTTAAAAGTTTTTGCAGTACAGAGTCTGCTGTGTGTCACCTCTCCCCGTAAGTGAAGAAAAAAAAAAATCCAGCCACAGATGTTGTCAGTGCTCTTCAGATCCAAGGGCAGCGGTGTCCTCCCCTGCCTCACCCTGCGGGGAGATAACTGATGGCTGTAGGGCGGGAGGACAGAGGTGGAGAGGAGAGAGGTGGAGGAGGATGAAAACAGAGGATAAGTGAACCTGACTGTGAAGAAAAGACGTGTGAGGAGAGGCGACATGACGGGGATGTGAGGACATTTAAGATGCAAAAGGCGACGTGAGGAACAGGAGGTTCGGGGCTCACACGGAAGAGGAAGGATGTTTAGTATGCATGCTTCAGCTGTGTCCTCATTACTTCTCAGTGTGTGCAGGGATGTGAAAACTAAAGGTGATAAGAGTCTGTTGTTGATAACAGCTTCTCCATCACAGTTTATGTTTATTCTTGTAACATAAAGGCAGAATGACAAGCATCTTGTTTCTGGCAGTTGTGCTGCCTATAGAATATTCCAGTGCTGTAGTTGTAGACCTAATCACACCTCAATTAATACAGAACTGTCAATGGAAATACACACATCAATCACACTTTATTTCATTTGTCAGGAGGCCCCTTGGCATTCATAACAATAATGACAATACAGGAGTTTACTCTAACTGATCACTTTATTAGGTTTACCTGCTGAGTTGCACATAAACATATACCTATCTCTAATCAGCCAATCACATGGCAGAATCAAATTCAATAAGGCGTAAAGACATGCTCAAGATGGTCTGCTGAAGTTCAAACTGAGTATTGGACTGGGAAGCAAAGGTGACTTATTTGACTTTTAATATGGCGTGGCTGCTTGCAGTCAAACTTCACCAAGTATCATGAACCCAAACTGGCAAAAAGAACTCAAGTGCAGACAAGTCAGGTCCATGAGGCAAAAGACAGGTTTTATTTTCAGTCCAAAAAATCCGGTACACGAGTAAGCAAAGAGGTCCAGGCAGAGGTACAGATAGACAACAGGCTAAGACTAGGTAAAGACAAAAACTAGGTTGGTGATCAGGACGAGGTGAAGACATGAGGGTTGAATACATGAGGTAATTGGGGGTGATGAGACACAGCTGAGGAAGAACAATCAGGGATCAGGTGTGACAGTGCCAGACAGAGAAGCAAAACCTACGGAGACAAGGAGAGACAGGTGAGCTTTCAAAATAAAACAGAAAGTACGAGACAAGACAAGAAACATGAGTGGAGAACAGGTAAAAAGTAGGTATAAAGGAGAGAAGTGTTAGCAAGATTCTTGGGGCCCATGACTGATTAATCTTGCAGTGCACGTGGATGTGCCTGATTTAATATCTGTAATCAGGCAACTCTATATTGCCAACTCCAATCTACAATGATTGTGAGCATCCTGCAGCAGGACAGCCCAAACAGGGAGGGCGTAATCAGTGTCCTTCAGAGCAGGAGGAGGTGGGAGCTATGAGCTAGATGACAGCAGGAAGTGAATGCTTGTACAGAGGTTACAGCCTCGGGAGCAGTTTTGTCAGATCTAAACCACATTTCTTTATTAAAAAAAAAACCAAATACCAACAATACAAACTTCTCTATAGAAAGTATATTTTTGCTCCACTTCCAACATATCTTACTGAGACTTTGTTTCATGGAGTGGCTTACGTTCCTTCCTTTACACTGCGGCAGTAGCGCCGGCCTACTGCATCATCTGATTGGCCCACAATGAATGGGACTGATGAAATGATTATCCAATCACCTGCCAAATATGCCTTTGAAAGATTCTGCCCATTCCCAAACACTTCCCTTGGGCTGTTGCCCAGATGGACCAGTAAAAAATATTGAACTGTCCATCTGGTTATTGACTGATAGGGTCCCTAAAAATATTATGACACCAGCAACATTTTTCCATAGGGGTTTCAGGTTTCCTTACTCTTCACTGACATTTTTAATTGCAAAAAAGCTAAATTTAGGCATCTTTTGCATAACTGAATCCCCCTAAAATGGCATTGACATAAACAAGAGAGCCTGTAGAACATTTGTAAGAGGATTTTGGTTTAGTCCAAACACTCAACATGTATCCTATTATCCAAATGGTATGTTAAAATAAGAGATAATGGGGTTGGACAAATGTCTAATCTACCCATCCATCCATCCATCCATCCATCATCTATACCCCTTTTCCCTTTTGGGGTCGCTTTTTTCACTGGTCAAGCAGGAGGAGGTGTCAGCTGTCTGCAGCTATGCTGTGCCTGAGGTGCTGCCATTCATTTGTTACTGATCGTCAAAATTTTGTTTGTTAAGAAAAATGAGTGAATATATATATGAAAGTTATTTTCCAGATCATGGCAAGGGCCAGAAATTCTTACTGGTGGACAAGGAGTGGCCTGGGGGCTGCTATTTGCTGACCCCTGCTTCAGGATTTCAACAGATTCTTCATGTTCTTCAGTATCTTCTCAAAACTGTTCCTCCAAAGCAGACGTGCTGTTTGCAGCCATCAGACGCCAGGATTCCTCTAACCGTCTGTTATTTGAGTGTCACTGCCTAAATGGATCTTTACAAAATCTAATAGTATTTTCCTCCCCCATTAGAAAGCCTGTCTGAGACATGACAGTGAATGGAAAGGTAAGTTGAGAAGACCCTCTATTTGCTACAGAACCATGTCGGCTTGGACAACAAAGCAGATGAAGAAAGACTACACAGAGGGGCATTACAGCAGAAAATGTAAGACAGTCATGTATCCATCAAGCTGAAACTGTAAGAGGAGATCTAAAAAGCTTTTTCACAGCTTCTGCATAGCTTCTGTATCTCCTCTGCTGTATGATACATCAGGTGTGGTTTTCAGAATCTTTTTTTAATTGGGAAAGCTTAAAACCTTTTCCTTTTGCTGTAGTTTCAGAAGAGACATCGAACACTGAGAGGTCATGTCATAAGCCACATGTGCAGTGTAGGTATTTTACAGTGGCAGGTGGATAACAAAAGAAAGGTGGAGACGTATGAGATCTCAACTGGGAAATAGTTTGAGCACCTATCTTAGATTACAGAATGGCGGAAAGAGCATCTCATATTTTACTGTCACTTTCAGTTCCATCAGTAACAAATTAACCCTCTACAACATGGCGCCTTGTATTGAACTGAGGCTGGCTACAGGGGGCTAGAATATGACCAAATTGAAAAGCTATCAGCAGGTCTTGTTCTACATTGACTGCACCATTAGCTTGATTGACATGAAGAGACACTAAGTGGCTCTCCACTTTTGTTAACCAGAAGGCTCTCAATGAGTTAGAACAATAAGACAGAAAGAGGAGTCTCTTCTGGGAGAAGAAGATGTTGTTATCCTCTTGGCTCAGAGGGCAAAATGGAGTTATGAGTGTGTCAGCAGTCAGGATGGTTTACAGCTAGAACAATGAGGATGATGTTAAACATTTTTGTGCTACTGAAACAGTGTTTTCCAATCTTTCATGCAAAACATGTGTATATTATGATGATGAAATGCATAAGAGCTCAAATCATAAGGATTGGGAGGGAATGAAGTTGGATCATGTCTAATACTTTTCAAATACAATGATGCCATTACAGTTACAAATATTTACAGCCTGGGTTACACCGAGAGAGTGGTAAACTGATTGTATATATATATATATATATATATATATATATATATATATATACATACACATATATATATTCACTGCCTAGCCACAAAAAAAAAAAGTTCACACACTCCAATATTCAGCCTTTAGCTTTGATTACAGCACACATTCGCTGTGGCATGCTTTCGATAAGCTTCTGCAATGTCACAAGATTTATTTCCATCCAGTGTTACATTAATGTTTCACCAAGATCTTGTATTGATGATGGGAGAGTCTGATCACTGCGCAAATCCTTCTCTGGCACATCCCAAAGATTCTCAATGGGGTTAAGGTCTGGACTCTGTAGTGGCCAATCCATGTGTGAAAATGATGTCTCATGCTCCCTGAACCACTCTTTCACAATTGGAGCCTGATGAATTCTGGCATTATCATCTTGGAATATGCCCGTGCCATTAGGGAAGAAAAAATCCATTGGTGGAATAACCTGGTCATTCAGTATATTCAGGTAGTCAGCTGACCTCATTCTTTTGGCACATAATGTTGCTGAACCTAGACCTGACCAACTGCAGCAACCCCAGATCATAGCACTGCCCCCACAGGCTTGTACAGTAGGCACTAGGCATGATGGGTGCATCACTTCACCTGCCTCTCTTCTTACCCTGATGTGCCCATCACTCTGGAACAGGGTAAATCTGGACTCATCAGACCACATGACCTTCTTCCAGTCCTCCAGAGTCCAATCTTTATGCTCACTAGAAAACTGAGGCCTTTTTTTCTGGTTAGCCTTAGTGATTAGTGGTTTTCTTAAGGCTACACAGCTGTTCAGTCCCAATCCCTTGAGTTCCCTTCACATTGTGAGTGTGGAAATGCTCTTACTTTTACTATTAAACATACCCCTGAGTTCTACTGTTGTTTTCCTTTGATTTGATCTCACCAAACGTTTAAGTGATCCCCGATCACGATCATTCAAGATTGTTTTCTGACCACATTTCTTCCTCGAAGACAATGGTTCCCCACTATCCTTCCAGTTTTTAATAATGCGTTGGACAGTTCTTAACCCAATTTTAGTTGTAGTTTCTGCAATCTCCTTAGATGTTTTCTCTGCTTGATGCATGCTAATGATTTGATCCTTCTTAAACAGACTAACATATTTTCCACGACCACAGGATGTGTCTTTCCACATGGTTGTTTAAGAAATGAGAAGCTACTCATTGCATCAGCTGGGGTTAAATAACTAAATAACCAACTGAAAGATAATCACCCACCTCAGCAGTTATCGTCCAATAGGAGGCTCATACCTATTTGCTTAGTTAAATCCAGGTGGCGACTCTTTTTTTGGCCAGGCAGTGTATATATATGTCTATATATATATATATATATGTATCGGGGAGCATCAAGGAGGGTAAACTAGAAAGATTCTGCAGACCAATGACTGACAGAGGCCCTAGAATAGTTTTATCATTGCTTGTTCATTTGCACTGTTTATTTCAGTCACTGGTCTGGTGGCCCTGAAGTGCAAACCACAACGGCAAATAAATAAACACAACAGCAAACAACTAAAAACAACAGCAAATTAGAAAACACAACAGCCAATAACGAAACACAACGGCAAATTAAAAAACACTACAACAAATAACTAAACACAAAGGTAAAGAACTAAACACAATGGGTGCATTCGAATAGTCTGTTTTTGGTAAGGAACCCTCTTTGCTGAAGAAATGTCCCCGAATCATTTCAGCTTCGGCCGTAATAAGGGCTGTTTGAATTCTCCAAAAGTTAAGGAAAGGAAGGTCGTTGCTTCCTTTATTATCTCTTTTAGCTTAGGAAACAGTGGACCGTCCTTTATGAAATGAAAGGAGAAAGGAGCACCCCACGTTTATGGAAACTTATGAAGGAAGAAGGACGAGTTTTGTGGGACTATGAAGATATGTATATAATACTGTGTAAATGTTTTGACAGGCATAGAGAAACAGATGTGCTTCAAAGTCAGTGCTTTCAAAAATATAACCTTTAGTTCATTTCTTTTTTAATCATTTTTAAATTGGTGGACAGAAAAATAATTACATGTTATAATTTATAAAGCACTTAATTTAAAGAATTTCTTTTCCTCCTTAACCGCCTACAATGTTGATGAATATTAAACATAAAATTGTAGGTACTTGTTTCCTGTATTAATATTAGAAATTAATTACCACATTTCCATATATCTTAATTTATGAAGTAAATCATGCCAATAAGAACAATGGAGTCTCAAACAATGGGGTCTCTAATAACGTTTATTAAAAACAATTAAAAAAGGACAAATGAGGCATTTTAGAATACTTCAAATATAATGACACATTTCAAAAACGTTCACAGTGATTTACTGTATGTGAATGAAACAGAGAGAATAGTGCTTCTGAAACATTCTGGTGTATTAGTAGACTTCAGGTTTTCAGTGTCCTATCAAAGATGTCAACATTTATAGATGCTCTCACCTAACCTCACAGCTGTGAGCAGAAAACACACACTGCATGGCCAAATGACAAAACGCCAGTCACAGGTAAATCCTCTGATCATGGATTGTTATTGTTAATAGGTGAAGCTGACACAAAACAACGCTGTGGGGTAAAGTAGATGACAAAGACGCTTCTTGTAGTTCATTTTCGGAACATTGTAGGTCGTCATGGCTTATCTACGTCACAAGAAATCGTCGTTGCATAAATATGACACCAAAGTGAAAGTGTAGTCAGATTCCTCTTTTACTGCAGTTCTTCTTTCCTTTCCTCTTATTCCCTCCTTTCCTTGACCCTGTGACATTTTCCACGATCCTGTTCATTTAAAGTATAAATTTGTGATGTTTTGGCTGGTTGTTTGCTCATCGGGAGGATGATTTATCAGAATATTATCTAAATAACTGTGGATTTACTGTAAAAGTCTTTCTGTGGCCTTGGCTCCATCTGAGAGATGACAACCTGCAAGGAGAGGCCCACTCGCCTGGGATTTTTTTTAATGTAGATAAAATCAAATTTATCAATGGATAACATCAATACAAGCCATGAAATGGGCAGCTACACTTATATTTACAAATGTATTGATAACATGACGTAAACCGCTCGTTAACCTCTCCCGTCTGATCAGGATGACAGGCACACATGTTACGCACCTATACGTCTGTGTAGATTCTCATTCATCCAGGTCATGGTCATCTTGAAGATTCAAAAACAAGGCAACTGGACTGTGTTGAGTTTGGTGGGAAGACGTTTCACTTCTCAACAAACTCAACACAGTCCAGTTGCCTTGTTTTTGAATCTTCAAGTTACGCACCTATGGAGAAAGCACACATATTACACCCCTGAGAGCTCCCAAAACTAGAGAATAGTTGAACAGGCTTGTGATGAAACAGACAAAGGCAGACAGGAAAGCTAGCGGAGTTCAATATGATTCATAAAAGAACCAGCAGACACCGTGGTGTACTCCATAACGGCACAGCCATACGTCCTAATGTGCACACACCTTCAGGCCTATGTGGACAGTTCTGACTAACATAACTAAAAAAATAAAAGTGTTTTCCCTCAAGTTTTTATGGAAGAAAAGAATCAAAAACTAGTCATTCAAAATACTATAGGCCCACTTTTGATTTATTTATATTGATTTAGAAGATACCAGGGATGGTTGTAACATTAGAAAAGTTCCAATATCACAGTTTTCTCGAACCAGGTACAAGATAGGAGTCACATGATGATTTCATTTTTTTTTCCCCATTTTCCTCCCTGATCACACACAGGGGTTGTCAAGGCTGGAAACTGTTGCATGTGGACTTTCCAGAGAAATTAATGTTAAACAAGAAATGTACTGCATTTGTTTAGTTCTAAGACTTATTGTGACTGAAACTGTTCTCTCTCAGGCAAATGTGTTACATTTTCCTCTTCCTTATTTCAGACAACTTTGTGAAACAGCTCACTAAACATTGGCTCAGGCGTGAAAACAGGTCAGGGGTGAAAAAGGTGAGAAGGATACGACCCCTCTAGGGGGGTCCAAGGGCATGCTCCCCCTGGAAGAAAATGTTGAATATTTCATATTTAAAAGTATCAATCCGAAGCATTTTGAGAGAAAAATCAAGCAGAATTACAGGACAGTATGGACAGTACGACTTCTCTCATGAAATGCGTTAACAATTAATTTTCCACCAGAGGCTTGCTGAGATAGCTTAGTTATGTATGGTGTTAGATTTCTATCAAAAGTCTCTCACACGTAAAACACTCTTGCGCAAGCGCAAAACACTTTCGTCTGCGTAAAACACATGCTCCGCTCGCGTAAAACGCACTTGGAGGTATACCTCCATGTCCTGTCGACCCCCCCCCCCCCCAAAAAAAAAAAAAAAAAGTACTCATCAGATCTACACGATTCAGGAAGGTCACCTATTTTGGTTTAAAAATGGCACATTTCACCTAAATTAAGGTCGGACGTTACAAAAAAGCCATGCTAACATATGACTTTTTTGCTATTTCAAATCCTGACAAAAATATGCCAAAAAGTGACTTTTTGGGACCTTTTCAGGCAGTAGAACATGCTAGTGCAGATGGTTTGGTCATATTTGGCTTAAATATGGACTTATTAGAGTTTTTTCCTCGGGTCAGGCGTTGACAAAACTGGCATGCTAACATATGGCTTGTTTGCCATTCCGGACCCCAGGAAAATATGCTCAAACATGACTTTTTGGGTGCTAAACAGTCTAAAAAACATGCATGTGCAGAGGGTTTGGTCATATCTGGCGTAAATATGGACTTAATATCCTTTTCTTTCAGGTCAGGCTTTGAAATAACCGGCATGCTAATATATGACTGTTTTGCCATTTCGGACTTTAAAAAAATGTTCACATTGACCCACATTAAATGTGACACTGATCTATATTGCAGCTGGTAGCAAGCACTGTCAGTGCGACAGTTGTCCTCTGTGCAGCGTTGACGGGTGAGCAGTGACTCCAAGACTGCAGAAGGAAGAGGGCTAGGCGCCCAACCAGTTTATTGAACTTTTCACATGACATTTGGTACTATTGAAAATGTTTTTCGTCAATTTTCGCATGACGATCTCCAACAGGGCATATTCCCCTCTTTCAGTTCTTGCAGCATTTAATGGCTGTACATATCCCGTCTCTTAATTTTAATGGTTTGCAAAGCCAGCAGGCAGAGCAGCTCCTCTTCCTTGTCCTCAGTGTTAGACACCATGACAGAAAAATGTAAACAAAGCGCAAGGATTGTGGGAAATGTAGGGTTTTACGGAAGTTTCACCGGAAACTTCTACGCGGCAGTGCACTGGACTATGGAAGCTCTGATGACTGCAGACATTTCAAGCAGAGTCCACTCTGCTCACAGTCACTCGAGTCTGTGAGCATCGTTACAACAAGTAACCTCACTTAGGCACATGTCTGTGTCTGTGTACAGACACAGCACCGACAAGGTATCTTTCTGCCAGCAGCATACTGATCAACATGCAGTCTCACTTTCATTTTCCTGAGTACACTTCAGTTACTACATCCAGAATAAAGAGTAGCTAAATCAACACAGTGTTTGCAATTTGAGAAGAGCTAAGATTTTCGGTCTTTGCAAAATTTCAGCAAGTGCTGAATTAATTCTACTCTGGATCGAGTCCAATCCCTGAAAATTTACTTTCAGTAGAAAAAGAGTTGGTTTCAAAATCAAGTGTAAAAATGAAGTTTCAGTAAATCAGATCCACAGGATCATTAACTCAGAGCTTTGCATTCTGAACTCTGAACCTGTAAGTGACACTTGCAGAGTCAATTATACCCCCTGTCACTCATTTTGAACAAGTACCAACAGATGACACAAAACCACATCTTGAAAACTGCAGTGCTGTTTTTTTTTTATACATGTGATCTAAAAGAACATGGTGTCTTCATAATAACATATTGTTCCCAATTGTTATACAGTAAAGAAATGCAGCAGTGTTTACACTTTACATTGATAATATAGAGTTAACACTCAAGTATTAAAACATATACTCTGAGAGAGTGCATTTATAACACTATGTAGAAGTGTTGATCAAAAGTCTCACTTCTAAGTGTTACAAAGTTTTACATTTAATCTAAAAAGAGTCAACAATTACACTTCATGAGAGTTAAAATCCCAACTCTTCAACAAGAGTCACATGGCGGGACACATATCGACCCTTAAAAAGTGTTAATATTAACTCTGTATTTCTCTACAGTCTGGTACCAAACAACTTACTGCTTGGTACCAGTCCATGGCCCGGTGGTTGGGTTTTAGTACTCCTGAGCCACCAAGATCACAACCTCTGCTCACACACACACCAAGGGATGCCCGCTGTGTCTCCTTTGCAGGTAAACAACTCCTCAACCTTCCTCCACTCTCACATCCTCTGACATGTCTGTCCACTTGGAGAGCTTGTATCGCTGCATCACTTGCTCATGCACAAACACACAAACACACAAATTGATGTGCTGTCGTTGTCTGTTGTCACTCAGCATCTCCGTTGCTTTCCTGACACACAGACAGAAAAAAACGAGGTGACTGAGCCGGAGAGAGGAGACTTTCCTCCTCCCACACACCTCGCTTTCTAAAACTGGCACTGCTCCTCTGCTCTATCACTGTGAGCCTTTATGGACCTCTTGTTCCCCCTGTGAATTATTAACTACCGCTCTACAAGCCCAGACAGGCTGCTGGAGAGAAGAACGTCTCTCACACTCTCAGCTTAAAAGAGGAGAGCTACACTTTTGTTTTTCGCCTGCTTCCCTCTCACTCTCCTGGCAGCCATGGAGACACTTGCGGAAAGTCTGACTGGTGTGTCAGGGAGACAGGGCTGGGGTTGTGAGGTGTCATCTTACTCTGTTACTGTATGCTCATGGGTGAGAATTCAACCTTGAGATGCTTTCTCTTCTTTTGATGTCAATAATGAATGATGTGTAAGAAGACACCTAATCCAGGGTGATAGATGAGACGGAAATCCATGAGACCTCTGCCAGGTGCATGTGTGCGTGACTGCAGTGGTGCGGATTATCCTGTTAGTGATACACAGCTTTAATGCTTCAGGATCTGCTTTCTTAAAGCTTCTCCTTCTGCAGAGTCAAAGCATGTTCATGAAGAGGCTGAATTGGTATTAAATAGGGATGTGCTTTTAAAGGGAAATTACTCTTCAACGGTCATTGTTGATTACTTAGAGAAATCCAACACATGGATGCATCTTAATTCATCAGCTTAATGCTATAACAAAGTGGAAATAGACAATAATAAGCTAAGAGATCAGGGACTTCTCTGAGTGGGTCTAAACTTCAGAAACCTCCTGCTTCTCTTTACAACACTGGGTAAAATAGATAGTGCAACCGGGGGACGGGCAACAGGTGGACCAGGGGCCCCATTCCATGTGCCTATGGGAGTATTCAGATGGAGCCACTTAAATTTTACCCATTGTCCTTGACTGAGTCTTGTCTGGTCCTTGACCGGAACATGCTGGGACCTGTCCATCATTGTGAATAATGGGAATTACCCCACATCCAGCTGATCTTTAAGGTCCATGTGGCCTTGATTGCTCAGTCTTGTCGGTTAACCCTCTATAACGCCAAGAGTATCAGACCCTACCTGGCAGAACAGGCAGCACAACTTCTGGTACGGGCTCTGGTGATTTCACGTACTGACTACCGCAACTCTCTACTAGCAAGCCTTCCTGCATGCACATTTAAACCTCAGCAGATGATCCAGAATGGAGCAGCAAATCTCGCCTTTAACTAGCCCAGGACATCAAGTCACTCTGCTGTTAATCTCTCTTCATTGGCTTCCAGTTGCAGCTTGAAGCAAATTCAAAGCTTTACTTCTGGCCTACAAAACAGGAACAGGAATGGCTCCTGCCTACCTGAAATCCCTGATCCAGGTCTACTCTCCCTCTCACTTGCTACGCTCTGCCAAACGCCTGGTGCTCACATCTCAGCATAGCTCAAAATCACAAGCTAGGATGTTGTTTCCAAGTTTGGAATGAATTAGCCAACTCCATGTGTAAAGTCCCTGTTTTCTTTTAAGAGAAAGTTGAAGACTCAACTCTTTCGGGAACTCTTCTCCCCTGTGGTCCTCAGTGGTAGATTGAGTCAGAGGGTTTAAGAATAAGCTTCTTGTGAACAACTCAGCACTGAGTATCTTGATGCTAGTATGTTGCTCTTACTACTGCCATCCCCTCCAGTCCAACTCTTGCTTGTGTTGTACTTACTCTTGCCAGCTGGCAAGTTTGGGGTACCTGAGGATTGTCCAACCAAAGGCAGGCATTTCCAGTCATGTTAGAGCAGAGGGGAAATCTTTTGGGCGTGTTCAGGATTAGTAGTATGACACATTTTGGTCAGTCTTTCAGTTGAAACTTCTTTTGGTTGCTGTAAAGAGACCAACTTATACTTTTTTCAATTATTATCTGCCAGCTAGTGTGTTTGTGTGTTTCCTCTGCGTGATAGAGAACAGGACTTCTCCCTATCCCCCTCTTTATGGCACCTATAGCTGCTTAAAATTGCTCATCCCCCTTGAAAAGACCTGCCAGTGTTATGTCATGCCATATTTTCATTATAGCAAAATAAATAATTGAAGATGCATGTAAGTGCATTGTTCTCATATAATATAATAATCTGTCGTAAAGAAAAAATTGTTAGGAATAATTAAAAGTAAAAAAGAAAACATACAGTGTCATATGTGGCCTATCAAATGCATAATGTTATTTTTTTTGTTAAATTCAAACATTTTTATTACTTAAGGACTTTAAATCCAGCAAGCAGCCCTCCATAATACTCCTCTTCTTTAGGGTAGCTTTCAGGCTCAAAAAGGTTGGTGACCCCTGATCTAAAGGCTGCAAACATCAGAAAAAATCAATACACTAGCAGAGCTTGTATAGTAGTCTTCGTTTGGTGGTTCTGGTCATATAATATGCATGAAACACGTAACATCCCATAGTTATATGAAAACATCACAAAGTTTGTCATGAGAGTATTACATAGAGACATGCATCCATTGTCAAAGAGGTAAAGATACCACACACATGGTTTTGTTCAGGGAACCATCTCCCCTCCAGTGCCAAGACCAGAGTGCAAACACTGCACTTACTGTATGTCACTGTGAGTCTCTGATCCACAGAGCGGAAATCATTTGTTCATCTGATTATTATGGATCCCCAGTTCCTTTCAGCGTATCATTTCAAGCGTGTGATATGTGACTCTTTGCATGTTCGCTGATAGCCTTGAATAGTCAAAGGGAGGGACTGGATATAAACGTGACACACAGACAGTAACGGGAACTTGGCTGGCTCAGCTCATAATTGGTCATTTTGGTTTCACTGAATGTGTGAAGTGGTTTAAGATGTCAGAGTATGATTTAAGAATGACAACAGTGAATAACTACTCTTAAAGACAAATGTAATCAAAAGGAAGTCCTTTGGAAAATGTTGACAAGGTTGCTATATTTATATTTGTGTTTCAGCAGAGATGCCACTGCGTGTTTCACACAGCATTAGAAAAGGATTCCAAAATCTGGTGCAGTGTAGTAATCAGAATCAAATCCCAAAACATATTTCAATGCTTCATTTGGTAAAGATAGTGTATGGTAATAAACTAAATAACAGAGCCAAAGATGCTGAGCCTTATCTGCCCTCTTGACCAGGGCTGCACAAAGAAATGGCTGCCCCATCAGAGACCCTGAAGGGGCCCTTTACATATGATCCAGTTATCTAAACTGAAGCCAGCCCTTGCCATTTTGGCACCCTAGGAAAAATGATGACTTGGTGCACCCCCCTAACCTTGCAGTGCAGCTGGATCGCCTGATCCAGGTGTAATCAACCAACCATATTGTCAAGCTCCAATCTACTATTGTGAGTGGTCCAAAGTGGCACGGCCCAATCAGTGTCCTTTAAAACAAGGAGGGTGGGAGATATGAGTGAGATGACAGGAAGTGACTGCTCATAGAGAGTTTAGCATAGATGCTAACAGGTACAGTATCAGTTTTATCAGATCTGGACAGCTTTCTTTATCAAATGCAAAACAACAATGAAAAGGATATTTTCGCTCCAGGTCTGAAATGTTTGGCAAGAGTTTGTTCTAATAAGTGGCTTACGTTTTGTACTCAGCAACGTGGCAGTAGTGCCGCCAACTACACTATTTGATTGGTCCATACTTGTGATTGACAGAACGTTTGTCCAATCACCTGCCAGATATGCTTTTGAAAAGTTCTGCACATTCCCAAACACTTTCTATTGGCTGTTGCCCAGATGGTCAAGTGAAATATACAAACTGTCCATCTGGTGTGTCAGTTTAGCACCCCCAGCCTTTCAACATCACCTTGCTACAATTACCTAAGAAAGTATACCCATTAATATTTGAATTGTATTTATTTTACCTACTCCGTGCCATTTTTGTGTATTGCTTATTTAAGTGTAAACAGGAATTCAATGGACTCAAAACTAATATTGTGAGTCAAGTAAAATCAGTAAAGATATTTGTGGTGTGAAGCAGTCAGAGGAAGAGTGAACCTTGTGGCCAATTAACATTTTGGAGTTTTCTTCAAAGTATACAGGGCTTGCACAAGCGCCCCCCACAGAGCATGGCGCCCCTACTGCCTGTACGTAGGGCCGGCTCTGATGTAAACCCATGTGCTTGATCAGAAGCTAGTGCCAACTTCAGGCCAACAGTTACCTCTTTAGTTTTTATTGTCTTTTTTTAACAGTATCAGTTTTACCATTAAATAAAAGAGTTGCCAATTTCTATGGGATCACATCATACATATTCAATGTTAACAGAAAATATATTGTTTTTGATTTAAGCCACTGATGATTGAAATGTAGACCATAAAATATTTCAGTTTAGATTTTAAACATTGAGCATTTTGTTTGCTTCACTTGCATTAAGTTAATCTCGTTTTTTTTTTTTTTTTTACTTTACTTAGAAGAGGGGCTTTTGTTGAGGAAAAGCTGGATGCTGTAAATAATCTTACTGCATTGAATTGTTGAGCCAACGCTGTTTTTTGAGTATTTTTAACCTATAAGTGGGTTAATTATGAGGCTTTCATTGGCACCATGTACTGCTGTGTTCCACCCCTGGATATTTCCCTCCAGGGACAAAGCTCACAAGTTTTAAGTAGCTAACAGAGATATGAAGCCATGTACTTTAATGATGGGGCACAGGGGGGTGCTGTGACATTTTTTTAACAAATAATCAACAAATCAAACTCTGTCTGAGGGCTATAAACTATATTTCCTGATGAGTTCATGGGTCAATTTTCTTCTGTGTGAATGACAGTGCATGTGAACTTGATATAAGATGTCTGTGAAAGTGTGAAGTATTTCTTTTATCCATCCACAGCTTTCATTTTACAATTACTATTTTTTTACTCTTGTGTTTCATTGCTCCCATTTTTTCTTAAAGGATGTCAGTTACTTCTGCCCCTGTCTAGACACTTCCTCAAGGTAGACAGCTCGTCATGTTGAGTGACAAATGCTGGGCCAGAAACTTCACCATCTGAGGAGGAGGAGGGCAGGACTAAATATACCTTCTTCAACAGAGTAAAAAGTTGCGATCACACATTGAAGTGGACTCTGCTGGCAGACACACATGGCTTTAAGCCATCCTGGTGATATGCTTGTGGGTAAAAATCTGAGAAAGTTTAAGACAGAGGCACTCTGCTTTAACAAACAGCAACACTGCACATTTGTTTTCATTTGCATCTTCTGTCCTTGCATAGCTATTGTTGTCCAGAGGCTTTAACCACACAAACACAAGGCCAGAGCCAAGATATTAACCAGAGTTACAAATGAGCCAATTACTGTGGTCTGTGGTGTAGGCCTTGCACATAGAAACTTGTTTCGGATAAAATATGGCTGTGTGGTCCTTCCGGGAGAAACGCAGCTATGAGATGTTATTTTTTTTACAGCAAGCAGGCAAATATCTTTGTTTCAAACAGAGCCTGATTCATCCAACCCCTTCTTAATGTTCTCCCCCCTGTTAAACAATTATTTTTCACAGTGCAACATTGTTGTTACCATTTCAAATTTAACATAATCCAGGGATAAATTTTACTGAAGTACTGAATTTTTAAGCGAGTCTAAGTCAGTCACTGCTGCTTAATAACTTAAAATACATTAAACCAGCAACCTGTAAGTGTTGTAAACCTGTTTGCTCTTTTTTGCCATGTTGCTTATTATTTTTTAGAGATTTAATATGCATGGTAATATTGTATTATAATGATGAATTACAGAAATGTTCAACCTCTTGTTATACTGTATATATGTGTTAAGTTAAGCTATTAGAATATGACACATATTTCCAACAGTTTTAAAAGCCATAGAAATCCTTGATTTCTAAAGTTGGATGTCTGTTTTGTGGCAATTTGATGATGGTGATATGATGAACACGGCCTGTTTATCAGACATTAATGTTAGGTCTTACACAACAACATACGGAGGCAATACCTGCTACTTAATTCTGTCGTTCTGTTTCAATACCTCATTCTAGTTTTTTAAGTTATTTTGATCAACTACAGTTATTCTCTGGCTGCTTTCCATTTGTTCACTTAAACTCCACTTAAACTCTCACTTAATACAATACTCCATCCCACAATGTCCATAACACTATGGCCAATCAAGACATTTTCAAGATGTCAGTTGTGCCTGTCCACTGTTTCTTCTTGATGTTGTTATATAAAAAACAGTTAATATATAATTATTTAGTTGTACTTTTCTGTTGTTTTAACTGTTTCAACACAGTGTTTTATGTGTGAGTTTCTTAAAGGGCATGAAGGTTAAATTTATACATCCATACACCCACCAGCTATACAGATTATCCTGCAGGGTCATGGTGGGCTGGGCTTATCAATCAATCAATCAATTAATAAATCAATCAATCAATCTTTATTTGTACTTGTACTTCGACTCGAGCTCTAGCTGCATTGGGACTGGAGGAATACTCAGAGGACTCGAGCTTATTTATCAATGAACCCTTCGTATTTTTATTATTGTTTTATTTATTATTTCTTCTGGTATAAGGTCCTCATATCAGTCTTAAAGCCCACGGCAGGCATGTGTGTTAGTTTACCTGCATGTGCGTTCACGCGCTGATGTCGAAGGAGCGGTAGAATGTCAAAGCAGGTAGTGCGGGTTGTACGTTTTGCTTTCAAAGATTTCACCATAAATGCTGGTAAATGCAGAGCAACGTGTTCATTATGGAAAAGAGCCACTGAAGGGAAGACTTTAACAGACATCTGTCTAGGATGCAACCAGTGAAGTGAGTAGATGGCGATGCTAATGTTACTTTGACTGTTGATACATTATAAGCTAGCTGCTAAATAACGACAACATTAGCCTGTTTACCCTCGGAGGACGGCGCTATTGTATACAACAGCAAAGCACACCATTCACGAAATATTTAATAACTTTACAACTGTATATCGTAGTCACTTACCGATTGTTTTGAACGAAAGCTAACAACTTAGCCGTTCCGATGAGCCCTTTGCGATCGTAGCTCTTCCAGAGGCTGAGATATCTCTCCTGAAACATCAGTGTCTTTTTAGAGACTTCGTAAAAGTAATCCGTCATGATAAATCCAAAAGTTAGGTCTTCTAGGTACATTATTTAATCCAGTTTCTGTATCAAAATTACTATTTCCTGCGTCTTCTGACAAAAATATAATAAAAAACGTTATATATTTACCTATGCTCATTTGGGTTTTATTCCAAATCGTGTGCCTAGTGTGCACAGATACCTCAATATCGAGGACTCAGACTTAGGCTCGGGGAACTTTTCTAGTACTTGGGCTAAGGCACTGAGGACTCGACCTGGACTTGACTCAGGTGAGAGGACTCGACTCGGACTTGACTCAGATTTTTTTTTTTGGTGACTCGGACTCGACTCAGATATTTTTTTGGTGACTCGGACTCGACTAGGACTCAAACACTGAGGACTTGGACTCGAGCTATGGTGACTCGACTACAACACTGCAACCTGTAGAATAAAAGCTTGTAAAACATGCTATGAAGCCTAAAGAAATGCCTGTTGAAGCACGATTGAACTGACAAAAGGACAACCATTGTCATTTTCATGTTTGTCTGTATGGCAGACAGGGCATCTGCCTGTATCGTCTGTATCTGCCATAGCCATCATTACTGCCAAGAAGAAGCGGTATCTGAGCAACATTAGCTCAACTTTACCTTCCCAATCTGAGTAGCGCATGCATGAGGTACAGGTACGGCATCATCACTTGAACAAATCACACGTAGATCGCATTTAAAAAGAGAAAAGAAATTTCATGCGCTTACTTCAATTCTAAACTTCAAAGTAACGAGTAACAAGACTCTTCATAGAAATGTAGTGTAGTTAAAAGTACAGTATTGGTCTTTTAATTGTTGTGGAGTTAAAGTCATAAGTTTCCAGAAATAATACTTATAATACTTAAGTAAATTACAGATACTTAAAAAAAATGTTCTTAAGTACAGTACTCAAGTTAATGTACTTCGTTACTGTCCAGTTCTGGCCTTTCTCACAGCAGCTGTTGCCGGGTCACTCCCATAGCGCAAATTTTGTGCTGATGGAGTCTGTTTTAATGCATTGTAGTGAAATTCTTATCAGATTATTTTACTTCAACATTGAATCGCAAAGAAAATTTACCCACACTCAAAGGTAAGAGAAAACATTTAAATACATTTAATATTTGGTGTTTTAGGAATTTTAGCAAGAATAATTGAGTTTATTGTCATAGGATCATTTCCTGTCAAAGGGTCAGTTGGTAAAACTGTTTTGTGCACGTCACATCTGCAGGTCTGTTTTACTTTATTAATCGGAGCAGGAACAAGAGCTTGCCTCTGTTGTAAGACCTAATGAAAAGATTTATAAAATGGAAGAACACACACCAAAACACAGACTAAGCTCAGTCCCTCATTAGAACTTCCTTCTAATGCTGTTCTGTTTCTTTTTTTAACTCTTAGCGTTACAGCATGTCCTCTCCTCCTCTCATGAACCAGCCAACTCGCCCGCAGCACTGTGTTCCCTTGTTTCTCGAGTCTTGCGTGACAATTAGAAAGAACAGTTGGCCTTTTCTCCCTCCTAGAACAGCTCAACCCATACATATGTTATTGCTCCGCACAACCTCTCCGTGCTATTCAACAGTGAACAATGAATCTAGGCTGGATGTAATTTAATATGCCCTCTTTTATTTGCTGTGGGCACACACACTTTTAATTGGAGTGAATGAGAGTAATAGCATTGTGATAAGTGGGCAGTTAAACGGAGAAAAAGAAATCCTAGAAAGCATGTGAGAAGAGAGAGAAGAGATTGGGTATTGATGAGATGATAAAAAGAGAAAGGGAAAGGCTGATGAAAGGATTGAGTGTGATCTCCTCTGGATATTTTCTTTAGGCTTTCCTTTGAGCAGTTAAAGAATTCAAGTCATGTTTCATCTCTCTCTCTCTTGCAAAAACACGCACATGGATGCACACTCTTCTTTCTCTCTCAAACAGCTCCGGCTAGCTTTGAACAGCTTCCACTGCCTGAGGTCAAAGAGCACACTTCAAACAGAAAACGTAATCGTCCTCTTCCCTTATACACCGCACTGTGATGCATGTAAACACTGGACCACTACAACAGAAGTGCACTTATTTAATTGGATTTCTTGTGAATTTTGCACAGTCAGATTAATTTGCATCATCATCAACACATGTACTTATGTAAACTCTCTAAAGCACTTCACTTAAGTCAGAAGGCAGTGCTGTCTCTCAAACCTTTCGGCAATGCAGTGCTGTCATAATGTTTAGGGAGGGTTTTGGGTTAGTTTGGTGACATTTACACCTGGATATTTTTGGAGAGTTTTCTAATAGCACTGGGCATTTCTTTCCTCTTTAATAATATCACTTTTCTAATTTCTGTTCTGAAGCCTGATTAGTCACCTTTTACGATGAAGTACAGCTTATATGGATCATGTATTCATGGAATGAGCAACACAGCTAAACGTGTGGTTAGCGCCAACAAAAAATATACTTCAAAATCCCTTCAGCTGGAAGCTTGTGTTCAGGTAAGCAGTGTGGCAGCATTATTTGGTGTCAGCCCTGGCACAACTGATACAACTGATACAACTGAAGTACTATGGGAATATATTAAATAGGAATAGGTTAAAATGTCAACATGGACAAATAGGTAACATTAGTAAAGAAGGTATTTCATTTAGTACATAATTATAAGTAGAGAATAAGACAAAAAATGAATGATAGACTAATAGATAAATAGATGATAGTTGATGGCAGATGACATAGACATCTGTATGATTAATATCAATAAAATGCAAAAAGGAGAGTTTAAAGGGAAACCTCCACTGATGTTCTACAAGCTACAGATTAAGTTCATGGACACCAGATGACTATAAAGTGATAAAAAGTGACCGATATGCAGCTAGTAGGCTTATGATTAGCAGCTAAGAAGTAGCTAGTTAAAGGTGAATATATGGTCCCTTCTTAAGTGTTTCGAAACTCTCATTTAAAATCATTGGGCTGGTTACAGTGGGATATTTTATTTTACATGTTAGCATTTCAAAGCACACGTCCTCTTAGAGACTCCATGTATCTTTGCTTAAGATAGTGTCACTCTGCAACCAAAAATAAAGCATCCCAGGGAGACAAGACCACAAGAAAACCTGTTCTCCACCCTTGCTTCACTGAAGAACCATCGACTTTCATCCAGGTGGAGGGGGGATTTAGGCACATTTTTTTGGGGGCACTACCCAGAGCTTTTAGCTGTGTTGCTTATTAAACAAATACATGATCCTTACAAGTTGTACCTTGTTGTAAAGGTGACTAATCAGGCTTTACAGCAATATGATATATGATAGCAACTGGTGTTATTAAAGGGAAGAATCAACCAAAAAAAGTTTCCAAAGTTTTTAAGGGAGTATAGCTCATCGGATGTGTCTCGGACTGAAATCTGAATGAAGACACATATTCATGCTAATACCAGTTAACCTGTTCACATGTCAAACTGCAGCAATAGTCAGATTTTAAGGTGATGAAATCTGAAGATTAACTATTTTTTCATAAAACTTCTAAAAAAGAAAATATTGTTCTTTTTCCTTCAAACGAGTACAACAAAGGCAGCTCACCAAAGATTTAAAAGTATTCATATTTACACTGAAAATGATGGTATTGTTATTATGTTCTGTTCTGTTTTATTAATAAGCTTTAGGTCTATTACATCATGAGTCAAATGATTGGGTCAGTGTTGTAGCATTACTGAATTAAGTCATGATCTAACAGCAGCATAAAAAACACAAAATTGTTATGGGTTTAAATTTAGCTGGAGTGGTCCAAGAAAGAACAAGAGCATTACCAGGAGGCACAAAAAAGAGCCTGTCAGCACAGCGTGTGTCGAATGGCTTGTGTGTGCGTGTGTGTGTGTGTGTGTTTATTTTGATGCAATGAATAGTCAAACTGTTGGAGCCCTGCTGTGTGCAAGCCATTTGTTTTTCTTCTATCATAACTATCCCAACCCAAAGTGCCCCCAAGAAGTAACACTCATTTAGTTTGCTTATATCTTTGAAATGTACAACAGATCTTCATGGGGACAACTGAGTTTGGAAGCTTTCCATTTTGTCAGACTTAAGAGAGCTTAAGATCACATATGTCCTCAACAGAATATTTTATTCAGCTATGAAGTGCAGTGTTTTATTTGGAAATTGTGAATTCATGGAGCCACTGTGATAAAATCATAATCAGTGGTTTTTAATACCATTTTTCAAAATGAAGAACATAACTGTGATGTTATAAGAGAGGCAGGCACTTCTGCCGTTGTGTGAAGGATAGAACGTGAACCGCTTTGTAAAATAAATTCTCAGCAAAACGTGTCAGAAGGGAAGCAAAAATATCCTTACTACAGAGAGTTTTGTAGTGTTGTTAATTGTTTTTCATTTGAGAAAGAAATATGGTACGGATCTGATAATACTGCTACTGAAGCTGTTAGCATCTATGCTGACCTCTGTGAAAGTAGCTACCTTAGCCAAGGAGATTTATGTTTTTGTTGGTGAAGGTAACTACTGTTATTTGTTAGCAAGATTATGCAAAATCGACTGGACGGATTATGCTGAAATTTTCAGGAGATGTCGGTAATGGCCCAACTTAAAAATGACTAGATTTTGGTGGCGTTTTTGCTTAATAATTGATGAAAAAAAAATGATTCTGAGTGCTAAGTGTGGGTTTTCAGGGTCAAGGAATCATATTATGATGGTAACTTTATCATGGAACTATTGCTCAGAGATGTAACAGCAATATGTGAAGTACATTAGTGACGTTTTTTTGCTCTCTGAGTGCTTTCTAGTTATTTCCTGCTGTTGTCTTGCTTGTTGCTCCCACTACTTTTGTCTTAAATGGGCGCTGATCAGGCCGTGCTGCTTTTGTCCGCGGACAGTCATTGTTGATTGGAGCTTGGCAAGATGGATCTGCCTTATTACAGACATTAAATCAGGCAGATCCAGCTTCACTGCAAGGTCAGACAGGTGCCTAATGCAAATAAAACAAAGGGAGGAAATGGTCAGGTTTGAATTTATAGGAACGCAGGAAGAGATGTGGTCTTGCTCCTGAAACCTTGCTTTAAACATCCCAGCAAAATGTTACTGTGACTAAAATAATTTTGTGTCCTCTAGCCGCCCTGGGCCCTTAGAATTATTTTAACTTTTGCCCCCTCTACGCCCTTCTCTAACTGATAACTGCGTCGGTTGTGCAGTTGGATAGTGCACTTGGTCAGTAATCAAGAGGTTGCTGGTTCGATCCCAGCTCTGGCTGACACATGGCGATATGTCCTTGGGCAAGATACTTAACCCCAAGTTGCCCCCACTGCTGCATCAGTGGCTTGTAAATGGGAATATGTTAGTTGATACTGATAGACGACTAACATAGAAACTCAGAAGTGAGAGTGAATGGGTGTGAATGGGTAAGTGTGACCTGCGGTGTAAAGCAGCTTTGAGTAGTCAAAAGACTAGAAAATTGCTATATATGCTCAAGTCCATGTACCATATCATTGTAGCATACATATTCTGACAGTCCAGGTTGTCCTGATTAGGTTCTTTAACTTGGTTCTGCTTGAAAGGGCATTATTACAAAAAAATCCAGGCAGACAGAAAACAGCAAATATGCCCTAGAGTTTCAAGGGTTAATCATAGTGCCTCAGAGTTACATGTCTTAATACGAAGTGAGTAAGAATTGAACATGATTTTGTGTTTTAATCACAAGTTAAACTCTAATGTGTGAATTCAGTGTAGTAGACGTGAAACACATCAGAAGAATAACTTGCTTGCTCAGGCAGATTCTGTACATGGGCAGCTCTGGGATCAATTGTTTCCGCTCTCCAGTTTCCTCTCATGGTTTTCGTTTTGCTCCATTAATCTGAATCAATTTAGAAAACAGGACTATAGATGCAAGGTATGATCCATTATTGATGGCCAGCTCTTGAGGGACCTTAGAACATACAGTTCAAGAAAATAGATGCCCACTGTACTGAAAGAACATTGCTTGTAACCCTGCAAATGGTTGATTGTTGTACATGTTCTTGTGTGGGATGGAGCTGAACTGAGAGGCGATATAGTTTGCTGAAGAGGTCATGGGTCTACGATGCAAAGGAAGTACAAGAATGATGATGGGAACACCAGCTATGTGCTTCTTTCTTTCACTTTTCTGATTCTTCATACTCAAGTCTGTAATTATTCTGCTTAGGGCTGGTACAGCTCACCCTGCTCACTGCTCTCCACCCCTCCTCACATTGAATTCTGAGTGGGTAATTAGACAGGGCTGCCGTTTGAGAGAGGGGTTGCTTAGAATGTATGGATGTGCATGAATGTGCATGTGTTTATATGTGTGTCCTAATAAACAAACATATAGCTCTAGTAAATTGACTCCAGAGGTAGTAACTGTGTTTCCAATGGAAACTGTGAGAGAAGCATGGACATGTTCACACTCACCTGTATTTTATCCAAATAGAGACTCCATAAAAGCTCTGAATCTTCTTTCAAGACTTCAAGCAATGCTGATTGTACTATGGAAACAGGATTTGATTAACAGCATGATTTCTTTCTTACATGTAAAAGACAGCATACAGTGTGCAAAGTCAATCTGTTCCTGGCCAGATTTTTTGAGTAGCATGTGTAATTTCAAGAAAAGGCAGTCTTCAGTTTTATCACGTCATACATTAGGGGTCGGAAATGCCAGTAGCCCCATGACACAATATTATCACAATACTGGAGTACTGAATCAATTTTAAAGTGATTCCTAACATTTCGCAATATTCAAAGTATAGCGATACTTGACATTGCAATATATTTTTATTTTAAACCATTTTTTTATTTATAACATCATAAAAGAAAAAAGACCCTACTCCATCATATTTCATAAAAAACATATCTCAGTATATTAATCATGTCATTTCAGTTTCATGAAAAACAGGAGTAAAGCTCACAGACTGATGTCCATGAATAGACAGTTAATGCAGCCTCACAGCTCGAAACACCTTTTGTGCTGCTATTTCATTGTAATTCTTTGAGATGGTACTGAGCTCCATCCAGCATGTAACAAAAGCCCTTGTTTCCACAACATGGTGAGACCTTCAGTCTTTGCTCATAAAATAAGCGATAGATCGTGTTTTTTCTTCAGATGGATCAGAACTGGAAGGCAGCTCTGACAAGTTGAGCATGTCAATTGTTGGCTGATTTATCAGCTTAGCATTAGCGTTGTGTCAGCTTTCACTGTCCTTGGGTGGGCCATAAGTCCACTCTTTTACTCTGTCATCACTCCTTATCAACCCTGTGTCATGTCCATCTCTTATGTCCCTTACAAAGTCCAAAATAAGCCCACTCAACAGATTTAAATGCCTTTCCTTTCATCTCTCTCTCCTTTGCAGCCATATTTGTTTGCTAATAACTCTCTGGAACAGTGGACATCACCCATCTGACCTGACTTAACAGCACCATAGTGTAGACTTAACAAGTAATTTATAGTATTTCTTTTGAACTAAAAGCTTGATTTAATGTTGGAAATAAATGCATTAAAAAATATTGATACTTGGTGGCCTTAAATCAATATTCATTGTTTGATCATTTCTGATGTTGTTAGATTGCATTAGTGAAATATAGCTTTAAGTCTAAACACATTTTCATATTGCAATAAGTGTGTGTTCACTGTTTTGCATGGTTCAATTGGATGTATATACACACTGCAATAGACCTCTGTTTCTATACAAACCACCATGCTGAGCTCACCTGGATGAGGTGGTCCTGGATATGTAGCCCATATGTTTCATCATGAAATAGCTGCAATGACAGGGGCTATGGCTTTAGGAAAAGTGAAATGCTGCAAAGAATCTCATTGTATACCTCATCCAGGAAACATAGTTAACTGTATAGTTTTACCCTAAAAGAGGGTCAATAACGAGGCTTTCGTTGGCACCACTGCTGTGTCTCAGCTAGCGCACATACCTAGCAATCTCCCCTGGTTAGTCAGCTGCTTTATTGGCAAATTTATTTACTAGTGCCGTAAACCTAGAGCAACCCCATTTAAAATAACCTGACAATCCCTTTAATATCAAGTGTTGACAACATGGGAAAATCGCCCAGTTCGCAAGGAGTAGTAACAACAATAATTATATAAAAACAATTCAAAGTAACAATAATTAGATCAGAAATATCAAAGGAAATGCTACCAAGAACTCAAGAGCTTTAAATGATTCTTATTAATGAAATAAAATTAAGTAATATTGTGTTTTCCAATGTATGTACCAAAAAAAGCTAATAGCACTTAAGCTCTCTTTTATTGCTTCAGATTCTCCAAAATGAACAGTTACTGACAAAAAAGTACTGGGCTCAAGTTGAATCCCACCGCTTTGTAACAAGTTAAATAAAGCTCCCAGTTCAGGTTTCCAGTGAGCTTTGTGAAAATAGTATTATGCTTTATTAAGATGTTAAGCACAGCTCAGAATATTCCTTCGGAGTTAATTCAGCTGCAAATGCAATGGTTGAAAAATAAATGGTGACACGGTTTGTGACATTTCCTCCCTGCTCTAAGTTCTCAGAAGGTGTTTTATATTCTTTGCCTCACTGCTTTCTGCCACTTTGTGACTTTGGCTGGCTGAGAGCAGCGGTATTCTGATAATCATACTTGACATTGAGCTGTTATGATGCTCCATGAGGCTGAAGAGTTCTTCCTGTATGCTTCAGGTTCAAAGAAGGTTGTAAGTTTTTTACCTTTCATTTCCTTTCTGGACTTTTTCATCATGCTTTAAGTCAATCTGCTGTGTCTTTCTTCAGTCCACCTTCTCACCTGTTCCCTAAAATAACAAGCAGCAAGTGGCACAGGCTGAACAAATGGCAATGCAGTAAAAGCTACCAGACTACCAAGCATCCAAGATTTAAAAGAAACTGAATCAGGGGAAAATTAATATTTTGCAGCACCTCAGGACCGTCAGTTGAATAGATTTATGTACCTATAGTTAGCGGTCTGCAGCCACTGGACCATCGACCAGCACTGGCTCATGGATCATTCCCTACTGATCTGCATAGAGATAAGTGAATATCTGTTGATATACACATTATTTTTTTCTTTTGCTTTGTGTGCCTTGACTGTAAAGGCCTCTGCTCTCTGTCACTGTTGCGATGCTGAAAAAAACACCACAAATAAACTTACAGATTAAAACAGAAATTTGTAACTTTTCCATCTTAAAATTAGAGTTTCAAAGTCAAGCTGACGGGGGACACTCAAAAGAGAGAATGGCATCTTTCCCACTTCCCTGGAGCACCCAGTTCACCTGCATAAAACATTATGTAGTTTTGGCTGCAATCAGAGAAGTGCAGAATACTTTACTGCAAGGGCTCATGCAAAGTTACAGGAAGCCAGTCAGCCAAGAGGAAAGGTGGTTTTATTGTCTCCTTATGGTTTTCTACAAAAGAGGGTGGAGACAGATGAGGCCAAAGCAGAATAAGAGAATGACCAAGCAAAAAGTAGGACAAGAGTCATTATTAAACAGGCTTTTAGACATTAGCAAGAGTTTTAGGAAACAAGCTGCAAGTCAGAAGCTGAGCTGATTATGTTGGACAGGTAAGTACAGTCGTCATTTCGGGACGACGTCATTTGTCCTTTTTGTTGGACCAGCTATCATTTGATGTATTTGTTATCTTCCTTGTAACATTAACCAATTTAACTTATCTTAACTAGCATGTATTCAACTTACTTAACTAGAATGGTTTTCAATTTATTTATAGCATGGTATAGATTAACCACTCCAAAGTGACTTTAAGCTACAGACAGTAGACTACATGGTCTTTTGTACACATACTCACATGAAAACAGTTTGCAAACAGGGAGCAGAGGTATTTTTACATGCCTTTTCAGTGACCATAAACTGCCTCTGCATGTGTCCAATGAGCCAAGAACACAGAATAAGGTAGGTTTAAGAAATACCTGCCTACATGTGGACTATTCCTTAATTGGTGACTCAAAGCTGACTTTGAGTCACCAATTCTTCCTACCTCTAAAACTGCTACATTTATGAATCCCTTTTTTGTACTTTAAGCAAGTTAAAAGTTTGAAAAACCCTCACCAACATAAAAGTTGACCAATAGTGCTGTTTTATGAGAAAAAATAGAAATAATAAATAATGGAGACAGGAGGTTTGTGCCCAACAGTAACAATATACTTATCAGCATGCATTTAACTATATATGCTGATTAGTATCAGAATGTTGTCCAAGTGGGAAACAGCCCATAGAAAGTAGGAATCGGCAGAACCTTTCAAGGCAGGTGATTGGACAATTGTTCTATCAATCACACTCATGACAGGCCAATTACACAATATAGTAGTTGGGCAATACTGCCACAGAATATAGTACAAAATATTGATTTAAAACTGGCTATTGTCTTGATTGCAACACAAAACAAATCCATTTGCAGTATTCAGAGTTTTGCCTCACTCTGTACAAACTGGAGACATTCTGTCTGAGGTATCACTCTTTACCTGATGTTAGGCTGCTGTCAGTGTGATAAGCTGGGTGAGCTTCTGCTGCACTGAGACTGACTGACACATAAACAGACCAATCAGCACTGAGCATTAACGTGCAGCACATTTTTGAAGATTCTTTTGGTTAAATTGGCATTATATTCGGAAACAATGTTGATTGAAAAATCTTCAGACAAATCTGTGTTGCTTGAATAATAAAATGTTTTGGTATCTGATTTCAGTTTGTTAAAATTGGGACAGGGATGTATTACTGTTTTTGGGATATCTGTGCGGGCACGGGACACTAAGGCCTGAAAATGAGACAGTCCTGGCTAAATAAGGACCTCTGGTCACCCTTTTCTAACATATAATACCACGTTGTAATCTACTGTTTGAGAGTAATCTCCTCATCTAATGACCTGATCAAGACGGCTATCGTGTGTACATTATCACCCAGTAAGAAATGATAAGAAGTTTTTGTGATAGGGCCCAGCCATTTTTGTAGTCCTTTTTAGCAGTTAGTTAGCAGCCGTTCTTTTAAAAACTGAATAATGCCTTGATGTTCAAAATTGGGGCAATCTAAGATGCATTTTATGTTGCAAAATAAATGTATTGAATCTAGTACGCATGTGCTTCTCCCTGACCTTATTCAAAATCCTATAGACTTTGGGACCTGGAAACCAGGAGTACTAAAATTTTAACTTAGTTCCACATCTAAGGATTCATTGCTGCACCACTCAATACAAGAGGCCCCAACTAAAATCTTGCCAAAGGTGCAAAAATGCAGAGAAACATCTATGCTCTTAGGCCTCAGTGATCCAACTTAATGTTGTTATTTTCATTTCACAAATTGTGTGTGTTTGTTCTCATAGGGACCCCCCCTCCACACCATGTAAGCCAGTCTGTGAAATCATTGCCTGAAGTTGGCCTGTCATGCAAAAAAAGTTGTGGGCTGCTTGTCTAAGTAGAAAAGGCCATCGTGACTGAAGCTGAGCACCGTTATATTCCTCATCATGGTGATGACAGTGCTGCTGCTGGCCTGTCTGTGTCTGATGACTCACTCACATTTTTTATCTTTGTTACGTCCACAGATAATGTGGGCGTTTAACACTGGCAAGAAAATACACCAGAAACGCTATAGACAGGCTTTTAACAATAGGCTACCTGCTTTCATTTCTATGTATTCAGAGGATCATGACAGAGGAAATGATTGGAAAATGGGCAGGGGACTGATAAGGCGGACGACAAAATGACAGAGTCATTGTTGTCACAGTGAGGCAGACTGCGGGCCAGTTAATCCATTTCAGTTGTGACAGACACATCAGATGAATGTAGACTAACAGGATGGTGTTTATGTGATTAGTCTCATACTGACCGGCGTTGGGCATATGCTCCACTTTAGGCCCCTGTGCAGTGATGGAAGGATTTAATAAGGCAAAATCTCTATCCTCACCTCCTGTTAGCACACTCTTAGTGCCATCACTCCTTCTTCTTCTCCTCTGTTTCCCTCGCTGTCATGGAGACTAATTGCTCTCATACCCCTGGCAGTGAAAGCAGCGTTACATTCCCTCACCATCATGAAACCCCTGGGCAGTGAGGGTAAAAAATGACCATTCGACATGCATTATAGCGTGCTGACATGTTTAGAGGGGATGCTCTGATTAACAATGAGGGCAGCTGAATCTCACACACCAGGCTGCACAGATTAAACAGGGAAATGTACAAACTCACCACTGGCAAAACACAGCGGCATGCAACACAGCCGCTTGCCAATCTTATTAGCATAACATGCAGACAGAAATGTATGGACATCTCACACTGTGACCACAGCAAACAAGAGAGAACTTTGAACAAATCTGTAAGTAAAAAATACTACAAGAAAAATATATTTATTTTTGACCAGTAAACAATCATAGCTGTAACTCAAACTCTGGATGAATTACAGCCACAACAGGAACCACTGCCTGGAAAGTTTTTGATTTAGAAAGGAGCACAGGTGCCAGACAGTTAAAGTACAGTGATGGCTGAAGGAGGAGGGCCGGCGTGGTTCTTGTGGTTTAGTGATGTATGTATATTACAAACAAAGGATAAACACAAGGACCTTGACCTTTGAACTATGACCTCAAAAATCTAATCAGTTGATCCCTGCCTCAGATAGGACATCGCCGCACAAGACAAAAAACTCCATGACATTAGGGCTTTTACAGAGAAGACATGTAAAACCCACTAAAAGGTATATAAAACTCTACAAGTTCTGCTTCCACATCGACTAAATAAAAGTTAAATGAAAGTTAGCAAAGCCCTAACAAGTCCTAAAACGCAGAGGTGAATTATCATTTTAGCACTTCCAGTTCCCACGTCCCAAAGTCCACAGGATTTTAGAATAGCGTCTGGGATAAGTACATGAAAAAAGGTCCATGATGACGCATGCATACAAGATTGTGCTCCATTTTGCAAAATAAAATGTAAACACTTTTGAATTTTTGAGTATGATTGTGTTTTTAAAAGGATGATTGCAACAAACTGAAGGGACTACAAAGGACTACAGAAATGGTCATTTAGGTAGATTAGGTAGAAATTCTCAAACAAGAGGTGAAAACATATGACAGAGGATAAAATATATATATATATATATATATATATATATATATATATATATATATATATATATATGTATATATATATGTATATATATATACATATATTTTAAAAAAGTAAAATTATGAGAATAAAGTCATAAAGTTACAAGAATAAAGTCAAAAAGTTACGAGAATAATCTCATAAAGTTATGAGAATAAAGTTGAAAAGTTACGAAAATAAAGTCAAAATGTTACCGGAATAATCTCATAAAATAAGATTAGATTAGCATTTATTATCATTGCATATGTCACAGGTACAGAGCAACAAAATTTCATTTCAGTTCAACCTGTCCAAGAACACACAAAAGACAGTGACACATACAGGGGGGACAGGAACAGGAAGACTGTTGATTCGCCAGCAGGAGTGGCGCCCCGTTTTCTTAGATGAGAAAAGGAGGACAGAGGGGAGAGAGAGGGGGAAAAAAAAGTCAACTCCAAACTGAGTTCCAGAAGAGGGGCAGACTGTGGGAAAGTTACGAGAATAAAGTCATTAAGAAGGATATTCTTCAATATAAGCATAACTTAATCAAGAAGTCGCTCTCATTTCATCCTCTTAGCGTAGGCAGATTGCTGCTCTTCTGGTACAACCTTTCAGAATAAAATTGATTTTTTACCTTAGTTCAAATAGATGTTATGATTAGGGCCCGACCCATATGGATTTTTTGAAGCCGATGCCTATACCAATTTTTGGCAGAAAAAAATACAGATTACTGATTAATCGGCCGATTAATTAGAAATATATATATAAAATGAATTTTTAAAAATAAATGGTCCAAAAACACTTACAACGATGAATATATGAATTACAGGCAGAACATTTTACCATTTTACAATACTTTGTCACTAAGTATTTGTTTAACTTTACAACAGAGGGGAATTTTCAAGTACAAAAACATGCAAAGCATTTAACCTCTGGGAAATTAATTATAAAACCTTAAAAAGAGTTGCTCTTTATCTCTTACTTCTTGTTGATGAAAATAATAAGAAGGTAGGTTATAGTTCAGGTAGAACAACTTTTAAAAAGTTGTCAACAGGTCATTGTGAGAGGAAAGCAACAACATTCTTTTCATAAGCCTCTTTTGTTTTCTCCTCTGCAACTTTCAAGAGCAAAGAACTTTCAAATACAAAATAAAATAGTTGGCAAAACTGCAGTCAATTCCTGCAAAATGAAATAAGTAACCTTATTTAAAATGTAAATATAGAGATGAATTATGAACTCTTGTCCTGTCACATCTGCCTTTAAGTCCCAGAGTCCTCATTAGTGTATCAGAGGTAGGTTTTAGTGCTGGTAGAACCACATGAGGTAATATGTGTGAGGAAATCAGAATATTTTGTGGGACACTGCACATATTACACAAACTTCTTTAAACAGGCCTGATTAAAGTTCCCAGCTATGATGAAGGCTCCCCCCATTGACGACAAACAGCTCAGAGGGAGCAATGCTAATGCTAGCATAGTTAGCTAGCTAGCTAGTTAGCTCAACTGCAGCGTCGGGGACAAGCAGGTGAAGCCAGGTTTCCATAATAATCATCACAGAACAGTCACAAATAAACCGATCCCCTGCCATCAGAAGGTCCAATTCGTCAGTTTTGTAAATGACAGATCTGGTATTGGTCAGCTCATCAGTGTCGGTCTGTGCGGCTGCTTCTGTAGCTGAGCATAAAGCCCGGTGCTCTCACTATGTCCAGTGGTATACTGTGCGAGCGCTGAAAGTCGGTCGTTATGTCGGACTTGCAGGCAAAAACAACATTCACCACTCTGTGTGACGATAGCTGAGTTTTGTCCCATACACTCCATCATCCATACACACAGCAGAGCTCAGAGCCACTTTAACAATGCGCCACCGTCTTTCGCAACGTCATCTTTCTGCGCAGCTTGGACGCCGAACAGTGTTTACTGTTTTATGAGAAATTAAGAGTATATCGGCGTTACATTGGCAAAACTCTGGCCGATGTTTAATCCTTTGAAAAGGGCTAAAACCGGCCGATTTAATCAGCTGGCCGATAAATCGGTCGGGCCCTAGTTATGATGTTAGTCTAATAAATTGAGATTATTAATGAGACTATTCCTGTAAATTTTTGACTAAATTCTTGAAACTTCCCGACTCTGTTCTCGTAACTTTATGACTTTATTCTTGTAACTACATGAGATTATTCTCCAACCTTTCGACTTTATTCTCATAACTTTTTGACTTAATTCTTGGAACTTTACTGTTTTTTGTGTTTAAACATACTTTTTTTAGCGTGGTCCTTATCCTCCATCTTAGAAAACATGACATTAATTATTGGAAGTTTGGTACCTTTTTCCTATTGCAAATTACATCCATACTACCGTCCATTATCTATATCATTTGTTACTGTTGGTGTCACGGGGGCTGACCGAAGGCGAGAGGCAGAGTACAATCTGAACTAGATGCTAGCTGATTACAGGGCCACGTAGAGAGACAGAAGACCATTCACACACTTACCCACACCTAAGAGCACTTTGGAGTCACTAGTTAACCTGATCAGTGTGTTTTTGGTCAGTTGGAAGAAGGAGTGCCTGGACAGAACCCTAGCATGCACTGGGAGAACATGCAATCTCCAAACAGAGAGGCAACAAGGGGCTCAAACCAGTAACCTTCTTGCTGTGAGGCATGCGCACTTAAGCCTGTTATATTTGAATAGAAACAGATTTTTTTTGTAACTTAGTGATGCATTCTTTTCTGCAAACCTAACTCTTCACTTTTCACAGGGCATTTCTGTACAAGCACCATTATGAATCTCTACCATCATTACACTTTTAGACATTAACAGTGATCCTGCAATGGCATGGCATTAGTTTCACTTCAAAATGAGGTTCAGTGTTATGGCAGACGAGAGAGCATGGCAAAGTGGTGGTGCCATATACACACAAAAAAGTCAGACATGCAGACTCAGTGCTGCGCCACCCTGCTGATGCCATCCAGGCCACTGTTGTAACACCTTTGTTATTCAGCAAAGTATTGATAACAGACTGATCAATGTAATCATAGCAGATTAAGTCGATGGATTTCATATTAGTACTTACTATGGTGATAATAATAATAAGGTTTGACTGATAATACTATTTATAGCAGTTGTCAAAACCCAGCTGTAAGCCTCAAATAAAAAATTAAACAGTGACAACAACAGTGAGATATGGTATTAGTCGTAGCAGCTGGAGTCAGTCAGGTCGGCATAACAGCCGGCCGCCTACAGCAATGACCCACAAGAGCATACTGTACTGATTTAGATAAAACGGAAAGGAACAGAACCCTCACAGAGAAAATCACATGCATGGAAATGTCTAGTAAGTCCCTGGATGTTCTATCCTGGAGATTTGAGAAACCAACTGCCTGCTCCTAAAGAATCAATACCCTGCTAATTAACATAAAGCTGATGAAAACGGTGACCACTGAAGATTATCTGGCCAGATAAGGCTGTTCCCTTCTACTTTTCAGGTGATTCCATCACTCTATGTAGATCTCTGCTCTGATTCTACTATATGATACTGTATATTCTGTTACCTATGACGTGGTCAAGGGTGGATATGAGAGAAGAGCCAAGAGTGTAATGGAAGTCTGAAAAGATTGTGTTTCAAACAGACTGTTTACTTAGTTTACGTGCAGAAGAGGACACTTCGAAGGTTAAGTCAGGGCAGCCATGAGGTTATCTCAGACCAGACAAGAGGCTGACTAGCCATAACACTATGGCTGTATGTATGGTGAAGGTCTGAAACCCGAATTTACACTCATACTGCACGCTGCGTGAGTATCATCTTTATTGTGAATGCCAACAGCCTTAAAATTATTCCTGTAAGAGAACCAATTGCCTGTTGATGATGATCACGGCATCATTCAGCAGATTTGATTCAAGGTTTCACCCAAAAGATGCTTGGTCTTAAATTAATGACTTATGAAAAATATCACAAGTGTTAAGCTGAAGAGTTCTGACATTTTATTGAACAGAAATCCCTTTAAACCACTCCATGAATTAGAGATCAGAACCTCTCATGAGATGCGATTCCAACCAAAATTTAGTAGCTTGCAACTCTCACCTATCAAAAATCTGATGAACAGGTCTGAAGAAATTTTGCAGTTTGCTTTTTCAGGGTTAAGAAACTGTCAGAATGAAATCACTCATCTTGTAGTGGCTCAACACTGGACAGAATTTTAACAGATTTCAAAGAATGAGGGAGACAACAGGTAGAATTTTTAACTCATGGTCCACCACATCGTGTGATTTAGCCTGACAGCGAGACCACACACCTAATGGCAGACACACCCCATTGAAAATGATCAATAAATAATATAATAAGTGTACCACAACACAACTTACTGCTAGGTCACTCTCTATCCAGGAAAAAAGCAAGGCTGGCTTCCATCCTTTTTAAGTTGTTGTTCTTCTGTTTTGATCGTTTGGTTTAAAACAAAGAGAACACAAGCTTTTCTGCTTTTTTCTTAATTAATTTTAGTCAAGCAGTCAATTACATTTCAGTATCCTTACCACTGAAGTCCTCAGCCAGCTGCCCCAACATTGTAAAATTGTGTTTATGCCTGCTTTTATGTCCATGATATGTTAAAATAGCTAACAGCTGGTTGCACATGCGTCTTGATCTGACCCCTTTTATATCGTAGGTATTACACCAGAGGCAGTCAGACTTGTTGACCATCGATTGTTGAACCTGATGGGCAGTAAAATAATCATATTGATAGCTTTTAAAAGCATGACCAGCATGTAAAACTGGGAGACAAAGAGTCTGGGATTAAAGCTGTCTCTATGAAGTGGTGCAGGGATGACGTATTTTTGTAGGCCAACACAGAAGTTAGCATCCCTTAACTGTACGCACACTAAAAGCCTACGGGATTTTTTTGTGTTGGATCTTTGCTGACAATAAACTCTGCAGTGAACCAAAAATCAAAAAACTTACATAGTCTGTTCTTCTTGATAATCTTAATAAACCAATATTTTTTTTGCATTTTTTAAGATGAAAGCTGTGAGAGTAAACAGCTACCATTAAGCTACTTATTAATTAGAACATGGCTTTTCGACTTAGCAACAACAACAATATTTTCAATTTATAATGTCCTGCTGTGACCACTTGTTTGAGATTTTCCACTTAATGGAATGACTTGATCAGGTTGGTGCCCTTGGTTGTTGCAATAGTGTGATCAGAAATGCCTGCCTTTGGGTCTCTGTCCATTTTTGTTGCCCCTTTAGCGGTTAGTTAGAAACCGTCATCTTAAATGCACAAGAGTTTAAGATTCAAAAGCTGGCAACATCATATGCATTTTATTATCTCCATTCAATGTTTAAATCTCATGTATGTTTGTTCATTTTCAGGCATTTATCCAAAACCAGTTTTCTATATCTCATATATTTCCCAGGAAGCACGAAATGCTAACTCACTTTTGCACTAATAGACTCATTCCTGCTCCACTCTATTGAACTCTGCCTGAATCTGTGACACTGGCTTTTAGTTTTCCATGTCATTGTAGCAACTCATATACGTCTCACGATAACTCGTCTTTTTTTGGCACCTCTAACAGGATGAAAATCCTAGAAAATAATTAATTACAAGTTTTTTCAATGTTTTTGATTATTAATGCTGCTGATTGGAGAGTGAAGGGAAAGGACATTTTTCATAACCAAAAGAAAGGTACGAGCTAATTAGCTAACATTAGCTTGTTAACATTCTTCATTGACCTTTTGCATAGATGTCACACTCAGTTCTATTTCGGTTGAAGGTCAAAAACAATGTCGTCCAGCCTGTTACTTAAGGGACGTCTATGCTAAATAAATATAAATGTCCCCATGCTGAACTTAAACCTACATATTCGATCATGCTTTACTGTGTGGTGGACCATTCTTTCAGTGTTTTAAATGTCACTTTTATATACCTGCAAGTGGTTTTATGGTGTTTAAACTATCACTTGTAACAGAAGCACTTCACTAATGCTAGCAACTGACAAGTAAATTTCTTATTAAAACATGGCTGTGTCTTTAACCAAAAAACTTAGTGTTAGACAAGCACATGCTTTGAAGGTAAACTTTCATCTTTACCTTCTGGTTTGTCTTTTGAGTTGGAAAAACATGTCCTCCTGTTACATCTCTTGAAAGCCATCAATTGACACCACACAACTGACAATAATTTGGATCAATCATCAATAGCGACAAACCTCAAACTGGAAAATCTGGTCAGGAACCGGCATTTGGTCATCTAATGTGTAGCCAGCCTTTGTGAATACAAAACTGTCCCTACAATCTTATGCAGCGTTTTTTGGGCGATAACAGCTTCTTTTACTCCTGCCTAAGTAAAGCAGCTCCTCTTTTGTGCAGGCTTGTTTCAAATGCAGCAGCAAAGCTTTTAGCTGAAAGCTGGGGCCAAATTTGAGTGCTGAATCGTTTTCCATTGGTTACTTGATAGCTTTGAAACAGCCTTCTTAAAGATATCTGGAGGCTGAGAAAGAAAAAGGACGGAGTGGAGGCCTGTGATGGGTTTCTTATTGGTGTTTTCATTTATTCTTTTAGTGGAATGAAATAGGCAAGCCTGCAGCCCTCTGCAGCTCATACAACTGCAAGTTTGAATAAGAAACCTGAACACGAAGAGAATTAAAACAATCAGTTTGACTTGCTTCTTGATGTTGGCTGGAGATTTATCATTGTAAGGGCTCAAAACAGTTAAGATAAAAGAATAATCAGAGAACACATTTAAATTAATGACAGAAATCTACAGTTAGGGACAGCAAATTGTGTTCCTTGCCTGATAGCCTGCAGTCTGCTGCAAAGGATTCTTGATACTGACAGGGATTTTGAAGTCAGTAGGGAATCTTGTTGATAAGCTGTGAACCTGCTTTGAATATGAATTATTTCAACCTGAGCAGATAGACATAGGTGGCTCATTTACACCAACTAAGCTTGTTGAAGGGTGTGCAGTTTTGAATATTTTTGCATGACATTACATCGGTTTCTGCAAATCAGCCTTCACTCATCATTAGAAAGACCAAGTTGATGATAATATATCAGAACAGTGCCATTTTAGCTCCAGCTGTCCATTTTTCCCCAGCTTGAAACACAGCAGAAAGCCAGCCAAATCCTGAATGGTCTCTATTGTCTGGAAAATCCAGGATTACCTTCAAAGTGTTTCATTTTTAATGTCTGCACCACTGCCTGCAACCAAAAATAAAGAAGAATTTGGGTTTCATGACTTTATTTTATTTGGATTAACCCTTTGAGTTGTATCATCACATTTTCAAGGGGGTTCAAACATAATATAAACTTACAAGAGCACATTGCCAGAGATGACAATTTAGAAAAATAATAATAAAAACAACAACAAAAAAAGAGAGAGAAAAATATCAAAAAAACAAGAACAGGTAAATTAAACAGAACTGATAACAAAACAGCAAAAGAAATCCACATCGACTCAGCAAAATACTGAACAAAAGTTCATATGAAGCCCAAAGCAGCCAAAAAATATCCAAGAACAGAGTATATTCAGATCCAATTATTAAATGGTGACACTTTTACTGACAACAAGGCACTCCATCACAAGGTACGAAGACATTTTTAAATATAGAAATGACAAAATTGATCTCGTATTAAGTGGTAAGTTCTTCCAGTTCACAGGAGCTTTTTTGCCAGTCACTTTCTTTGCACACAGAATTACAAAGTAAATCTGATCAGATATTGTTGTTAGGTTATTTGAAGAAAAGGGGACAAAATACTGTTTTAGGTAAGATGGATAATCAAAATGAATACATTTAAATTGAAACTAAGTCCAGTGTCTCTGTCACTAACACGTGTAACACACTTACACAACAAGAACTCACAGACGATGCTGCTGCAGGGCCATCAGCTGCAGTGTTTTGTGGTTGGTAGGTGAGTGAAAAGGATACAGTTGGAATAACGTCAGCTTATACATCCTATGATATGATATGATATGATCGCGGTGAAACTCGAGCGGACATGATGTCACTGAGCGGCGGCAACGCTGACCAAAATGAGCTATTTATGGACAGGCGATGCTACTTGGGTGGGCGACACGATTTCAGTCACCAAGTCGCATTCTGTGTGAACGCAGCTTTAATAGTTTTTATACAATCATATAAGTCAATAGCCTCTCTACAAACCCACCCCTCCCAACATGAAAAAAATCCCTGCTCATTTTGTCATTTGTTCCATCTTTTAGAAAATGTGTGCACAAACAACTTATTGAAAAAGTTTCTCCCAATGATGTCATAAGGGGATATGCATACTGCCTCAGATGGGAGTTGGTATCCAGGCAGTTCCAGTCAAGGCAACATGTATCAGCATGTCATTGCAATCACAGTAAGCATTAGAGCACAGACTTGGAAAGACGAAGCCACATTTCCTGATAGTAAGGTTGTCATGATACCAGAATTGTAAACTCCGATGTCGAGTCCAAAGTCTGTTGACGTGTGTAAAGTAACTTCCAAAGTATTCTGCAGTCAGTTCTTCCTACCATACAGCAAATGGAAGTGCTTTGACCTGTAATTTTCTATGAGGAAAAACACCAAATAACAAGAAGAACTTCTTTTCTCACAAGTGTAAAGGTAAATTTTTACCTGAGCTGTCAGCTAAGAAGCAGCTAGTAAACTGTTGCTATGCGGGTTACCAGGGACGCTTTGGCATCATTTCTGTTGCCCGCAACCAGGATGCCACGGTGACTATACTCTAAATAGCTCAATTATCCTGTGTCCACAATGTAAATAATCTAGAGCATAGGCCTGCGTGTTTTTAATTGTTTAAATGAGAAACACAAGAAATGATCTTGCCTGAAGACATGATTGCTGCCCCCAGCTGTGCATCTGATATGTGTCCTTTTCTCCTGAGCTTGTTTTGGATACAGAACCTTCTTACGGACATTTCAGGGCACCTTAGCACTCTTTCCTCCTGCAGCGCAGTGGAAATCTCTGCATGGGTTTTGCCATCCTGAAAAAGTGCTGTATGAGCTCTGACTAATTCTCCAGTCCGGCCATGACGCTAAAGCCTGTTTCTTGTTCTCTTGCTGTGGCAGAATACACAAAAGTTAGTCATTGTATTTATATTTAGTTTCTTTTGTCTTTAATAGCATATTTAGTGTTGGAGTAATCCAAAACTAATTTAAAGTAGTAAAGATACATTACTTTAATATTATGGTACTTGGATTACATTGCTGAATACATTTTAACAGGTTACTCGTAACTCTGTTGGAATGGATTTTGAGAATAACCAGGGTGATATATCACAGAATAAAATACAAGCGCTATGACACCAACAAAACACAAAAGACTCTTCAGGGAACAGCAAAGTAAAGCAGATCTTCTCCTCCTTCCCTCCAACTCTCTCACTCTGTTTTCCAAAATGCTCAGCTGCCCTTGAAGATGATCAACTTGGTCAGCCATGATTCTGTCCCCTCGAGGCCACATCCACATTACGATGCACACACACCCTGCACACACCAGTCTTGTTATCATAGTTTCTCTGCTCACACTCTGGCCATTCAGGATCAAGAAAAGGACAAGCAAAGCTGCTCCGACTTTAAGCAGCCGACACAGCCACCTCAGAGAGACAGTGGCTAACAGAATTGTGAAGGTGATCATCTTGTAGCAGATAAAACACACAAGAACCCACTGGATGATGATAGCAACCTCTTCTGTTGTCACTGTTTTCTCTGGAGAGTCGTCTGTGGAGACAAGCGAGATGTTTTTCCATTAGCTGAAATGGGAAGAGGATTCATGTCAAGCCAAAAGGTCTAACATTTTCTTTATAAGATATTACTGCCCTGGCAATGCTTCAAGAGATGCATTAAAGTGTAACTGAATCTTGGGAACTCAGGCCAAGATATTTGGCTCGAGTCTTTTTGGCACCAGGGATGACAAAAAGAATACATCTACTTATTATTGTTGTTATTGTTATTCCAATTTTTATAGAATAAGAAAAAAAAAACAATAAACAGAGAAAACTAATTTTTCCCATGGAAAATATCCAGATTAATAAATAATGAAGTAACTGTTAATCACAGAGTTTATAAGTCAGATGATTTAACCCCCTAAATTTTTACATGTTTGCAGTGTTTCATCCTTGAGATCTTTTCTCCACATCTGATGGTCCTAAAGAAAACACTGCCAGATTTCTGTGTATTTTTTCATGTTTCAACATAAAGATTTCTTTTAAAAATGAACTTGTGCCTAACAAAATCAGGGGAATTGATAAATCAGTTTGCATAGTTGGGGCAGCACTGTGGCATGGCAAGTGGGGCGTGGGCATCGCTGTTAAAAATCAACAGGTTTTCACAGGTTTCTACCAAAAAAAAAAAAAAAAAAAAAAAAAATATGATTGTGATCAGGCTTATGTAGTACATGACGGGCAAATTTATGAGATTACAATATTTCAGCTCATCATGAATAGTGATAATTTACTGACCTCTGAGTTGCACTGAATATACCCAGTATAGTATTCTAGTTTAATTACAAGTGAGTATTATGGGCACTAAACATCATCATACTGTAATTTCACAATAAAACCCTGGATATAAAGTCATGCATGTTCAGATTACAGTAAAATTACAATAAAGTGCTGTAAATTTACAGTAAATGTTTTGTGAATCCACAGTTCTTTGTACAAATTTTACAGCATAATACTGTGATTTACAACACTTAACTGTTTTTTCACAGTAATATGTCTCTTAAAATTACAGTAAACTGTTGTAAAATCACAGTATTATACCGTAAAATGGTTTCGTATAACCGTGGATTTACAACACTTTGATTTTACAACAATGTAATTTGACAATATTTTTTGTTTTGGGTTGCTTCAAAAACACAACTAATTCTAGTTTTTTCACTATGTCACTGTGAACAGCTATACTATATTGTGGAATCACAGCAATTATCAGGCAGTAATTTACTGTAAAACTGAAATGGTCTTTCTTGTGTGGAGTTTGCATGTTCTCCCAGTGCCTGCGTGGGTTCTCTCCGCACTCGGCTTTCTACCACAGACCAAATACATGCTCAATTAGGTTTACTGGTGATTTTAAACTGCCCTTAAGCGTGAGTGTGAGTGTGAATGGTGGTCTGTCTCTCTATGTGGCCCTATGATTGGCTGGCAACTGGTTCAAAGTCTACTCCACGTCTCACCCGGACCCTGAAAGGAATAAGCTGTAAAAAAAAATGGATTGATGGTTGGAAGCTGCACGGTCGTCTAAGGTCACAGTTAAGGGTGATCACTAAAAGGAACTGCATGGTTGGCTTTTTGAACCACTATCCCCCATAAAAGTCTGTGTTGGTAATATTTCATCAGGCTGAGTGTGATATTATACCTGAAGTATTGGATTTCTTATTGAAATTACATTCTTTGTTAAACTAGAACAAAAATTTATGATACATTGAACTTGACATACTGAATCTAAAGATATTAGTGATGCGTAAAATAAAAACTAAATTTAAACTTCTTTTTCTGGCTGTACAAATCAATTCATCACTGTAAAGGCAATATAACTGCAAATATGTTAATACCTGGGGATGTTGATCTTTATACAGTAAAAGATTGTGTTTCAAATCTGAGTTATTACATTTCAAATTAAAAATGTCTGCTTACTCACTGTAAACTGGGACATTCCTCTGTATACATATTAATGGATCTTTATACCATCAATATTCCATAATTTGTGACAGATTAGACTGAATGTACTAAACATGACAACTGCAGTCTTTATGACTTTTCAGTAACAAAATACATTTTCATTACCTCGGAGTCCAGCAGCGTGCAGAAACACTGTGATGTAATGTGAAAACACATTTATTCCACTGGCAAAACTTTCAGCCACAGAAAACAGAACCAGCGAGAAGATGGTGTGGTTGGGCTGAATGAACACAGAAAATAAAGACTTGACTTAACAACATCGTTTACGCTGCCTTTCACAGCCACCAACACATAACTCCTGTCCAGGAGCTGAGACGCTGTACAGATGAGCAGATTTTGTGTTTTTTTAAAAACAGGCAGACCATGAGGAAAGATCTGGGTAAGCTTATTCCAAAGATTGATACAAAAAAAAGCATAATATGTTCCCTTCAATTCTTATAAAAACACAAGTTGAGTCCTAAAATATGATAAAAATTTTTTGCTTCAGTCCAACTATGTAAAAATAGATGTACACCGCTTGTGTGGCAAAAGAAAAATCTAAGCAAAATTAGGTCTAAATTAAATTCTATAATTGTGATTCAACATATCAAATAAAAATAATGAATAGCAATGGAACCAAAATTTTGGTGCTGGCAAAATTTTTAGCCAGTGCAGAGTTAATAATACTCTGGTTGGGGTCAAATCCCAAATAAAATGTCCTAAGCTGAATAAGAATTGGTGTCATTTACAGGTGTAAACATGTTGCTTCAATAAAATCAAATCCATAGGTGTCACTGTAGGATCTTGAAATCTGAACTTTTTACTTTGAATTCTGAAACTATAAGTGCTGCTTAGAGTAAATCATCCCACTCATACCATTTTTAAATGTTTTTTTTTTCCAATTTAATAATAATAAAAAAAAATAGTGTTTACACTGTGCAGTGTTAATATACAGGTAACACTTAGACAAGTACTGATCAAAAGTTACACTGCTCAGTGTTCCAAAGTTTTAGTACCAACTCTCCAAAAAAGAGTGAAAACAACGTTGTGGTGTGGACACATATAGACACTTCAGGTGTTAGTATTAACTCTGACAGAGTTAATTTGTTGATGCTGATTTTGCTGTGTAAGGTCATTTATTTATTTTTCTGTTTCGTTTAATATTTCTTGAGATCGGGGGTCTCTTTTTCAAGGGAGACCTGACCAAGCAACACAGAGTTTGAACAAACACTCAGACTTGGTTATATTAATAATACATCATCTGTTCAAACAGGTGCACACTGGCAGCCAACATTCAAGATTTATAATCACAGGGGGGCACTAATAACCTTGCAGAGCAGATGGACCTGCCTGATTCATTGTCTGACATTATGCAAGTCCATCTTGCCAAGCTCCAGTAATCTACAACTTGACTCGGCTAAAAGCCGGAATACCCAATCAGGGAAGAGAGGCAGAAACTGAAGGGCGTGACGACAGCGGGAAGTGACTGCATGTTTGAAAACAATGAGGTCTCCATGGATGCGGCAATATCTGCAGTTTTATCAGAAATGGACTCAATTTCTTCTTTAGCAGAGGAGCAAGGAACCTCACTTGAAGCTTTTCTTATGGAAAATCATGTTTTTGCTCTTCTCCCGGCCAGGGATCACTGCTGGGAAACTGGGAGAGATGCGGAAATGCTGCGTGAACAATGCTAGTAGTATGGTAGCCCCAAATCATAGTTACTCAACGATACCTGACGAAATACGCTCTCCTTAGAAGTTTACAAGGAGAACTTAGAGAGGATTTGTCATTGACGAGGTTCATGTCACATATAGGTGGTAAATTATACATCTGGATTGAAACGTAATTTAAGCTAAGGGCAAACAAGGGTCTAGCTGCTACGTTATACTGTGGCTTGATATGGATTGGTCTGTGACTGGCAGACCAATCATCCAGTCACCAGCCGCAGTTGTTTCTGAAGGTTCTGCCCTGAAAACATTTTCTCTGGGCTCTTCTCCAGATGGACTAGTGAAATATCTCTGTGACGGATAAATGGAACTGTCCGTCTGGCGTGTCAGGTTGGGTAACTAAACCTTTCATTTTCAATCAGTCTGAAGAGGTTCCAAGCAAAGGAGGATAAAACCCAAAAGTGTTTCAGTGCAAAACATCAAATAAACAAATATTGGGTGATCCATATTTTGGGATTTAAAGGCAGTCTGGAATCTTTTAAATAAGTTAATTGCCTCTGTAATTTTACAGATATAGTAATATGCGATCCAGTTGCTTAAGTATTACAATTCTTCAAGACCTGAAGACACAGCACACCTGCTGCAGAAAATATACAGGTAATACAAACACTGACATTCTTTTCATCCAGATCATCATTCTCTGATGCATTTTTGAGCAATGCAGAAATATTGGGCTACCATGGTGATAGTGTTGTTTTCAAACCATATTTAATGACAAATTATAAAAAATCCTTATACATACTTTTTTTAAACTATTTTTTACCGGTTGATGCAGCCAAAGGGGCAAATATCTTTTCATTTATTATAGAGCCAAAGCTTTTAAACTTTTATGGTAAGTTTTTTAAATTTAGAGTTAAGTCAATGTTTAAATACAAAACTCTTCAACATAAATGTTATAGATATTGCAACATCTTCTCAAGTGGTATCTATATTGTTTGCTATGAAAGCAAAGGCAATATATGTGTAAGATTTTTATTTAGCTTTTTTAAAAATATATTCATCTAAAGTCCCACGTAAGTTAGACCCCAAAACATCACTAAATGGTCCCAAAGAATGAGCAATGCTCTCAGCCCTGCTGTGAGATGAAATGGAGTTAAAGTTAATAGTTTTGGCAAAGTCTGGACTCAGTTTTAAGTTTAAAAGACGACACACCTTAGAGAATTAATTTCTGTAAATGCGTTACTGTGTTTTATAAAGACAAAGGATGTTGTAAGAGTTCAGAAAGAGCTGCAATAATCAGAAAGTGTTGTTTTTTTCCCATTTTGTATTTACTTTGTACACTTTGTAATTCTTTTACCTGTTGGGTTTCATATAATACTGTTTTGTTGTCTTAACCTGAGATCTCTGACTTTTATTTTGTATTAGAAAATATAGCATTATGAAAAATGCAAACACTAACTGTCAAAATGTTGTGCACTCAGGACTGCTTCACATTACAACTTTTCTAAAAATAGAAAGCCAAGTACAAACAGATTGGTATGAATGACAAAAAGCATGAAACCTACATCAACATGATTAATGAAATGTCATGTCAAAACATGTTCCACATATTTTGATCTCAGACATGGAAAACTGAAGGTTATCTGCCACCACATCAACATTGGTATGCAGAGTGTGGATTAATTTCTAATTCTTACCTCCTGCATCTCCCTCCTTCTCTCCTCAGCCAGTTTCCCGAACCACAATTTTGTCATTGGATCCATCATGTGACTGACCCTCGGGGAAAAAGTAAACTCTAAACAAGAACTAAACCCAGACTTCTGTTTTTAAATGGTTTGTCTGTACAGCTGTACAGCTTCACATTCAACAACATAAAACAGTAACAATGACAAAGTCCTTCAAAATGTTGGAAATGGGTTTGTCTGCACAGACAGAGGTATTGTTTTCTGATTTTTGTTACGCCTCTTTGAGGAAAAAGGGCGAGGCCAAGGTACATACCAGTGTATGTCATCACAGTTTTTTGATTTTTGCACTCTGGCTGGACTGGTTTTAATCTGCATCACATGCACAGACAACATGACAATTAGTACCTTAATGTTTCTGCTCTATACATAACCAGCATTGTATTGTTCTGGGAGCTAGGCCCCCTGACTTATATCTGCCATTTTATTGGATCAGGTTCATCAGTGCAGCGAAATCTGTTTTCATTTTCTAAGATAAGCAGTTACACAGCAAGCAGTCTGACTAACATGAAAGAGCAGGTTAAGACAAAGCAAAGGAAACACAGGTAGAAGGTCAGATGAATAAGCCTGTAAAATGGGAGCAGATATTTATTAAGTGTGTGTGAAAAGCTGAGTCAGAGGAGTAAAACAAAACGATTCTGCAAGTCACAGTATCTGGCCAAATGTTCAGGTTGAACATATTGAGTCCATAAAGACAGTTTGACAGTAGCATTATATTTTTTGGGTTCCCTTATTTTGCATACTTCAACCTCTGGGAGCTCATTTTTAATGCAGGCAGCAGGAGTCTGAAGAATGTACTATTTTTGTGTTGCTGGTCGCCAGAACAAAAGGGGAAATACTAACGCCTGAAGCCTGAACTGTGCCAATATGCTTCAGGCAAACCATTGATATCTTCCAACACTGTTTTAAACAAGCCAAAAACTATAAGAGCACAAACATTCACCAGGGCATTTTTGACAATCTTAGTCGGATTTTTAATGAAAATGTGCAAAACTGTCCTATTGCGCTGTGTTAACAGAACCTTTAAAAAAATCTCTGGCTCTGCATCCAGTTTCTGATCTCCACAACACATTTCATTAAAATCAGTTGAGGATTTCTTGAGTTTTCAGTGAAAATGTGGAAAACTGCCTCTTCACACACTCAGCTCACCTGTTATTACAGAATATTGATGTATTGTTATTTGAGGGTCTTTATAGACTGTACTACTGATTAGCTTCAGTTAAAGAAGCAGAAAAAAACAAGCACAAAATAGCCTGTAGAATAAACTCGGAAAAGAAGACCTTTACACCCAAGTTCAGGATGTTTGGGAAACACCAAACAGGCATTGATGCATTTTGACTTTAAACATTTATAACAGACTTACTTGTGGTCAGCAAGCATACTACTGTCTGTGGCTCTTACTGTTAATCTTCGCTGCACTTTAGGCCTGGCAAACATTTTTTCTAATTAGCAAAATTATATTGATATAAACAATATTGCCTCGCACTTTATCTGGATCTAGCGCCCACTTGAGGCTGGCTGCAGGGGACCTGGAGGTTACATGATTGTGTGAGGGGAAAAGATGGTTGTCATGGCCCAAATAAAAATTAAAGAACTTTCAGTTTTGGAAAGTTATGGACTTCATTGACTTAGCAACTCTGCGCTGAGTTTCTATTGGTCAGAGGGTCTTAATTCCAGCTTCAAAAGGGCCTCTCTGTCTGTGAGTATGTTGATCTAATGTTCGGTTGAGATGGCTTGCACAGTATGGCTGCATCCATGGATTGGCCTGAGCAATGTTCCAAAGGCTCCGATAAATAATCAAACAAATTCTGTCACATGGCTTCATCCAATCTTCTCTGCAGTCAATGATGGATGCATAAGGCTTGTATGCTTCAGCTGTCTTGCTTCATAGTACACATGAATCCTGGTCAGAAGATTTGTTTATGCCTTTTAATTTCTGGTCTATGGTTCGAGTTTATAAGTCTAAACACCAGAGAGAGCTAATGTTTAATTCATGCAGAGATAAACAATGTTATCCTATGATCAGATGCACCCTGCTGTCTGAGATGGTAATTCAAACAGATCCGATGTAGGCACTGTCCTCCCCATCAGCCTGCTGTTTCATCAACCTGTCCTCTTCTTTTAATTCACCTCCTGTGCTCAGGCCTGTACACAGCAGTCACTGGGACCCTGGAAAGTCCAGTGAATGGGTCCCCCTAGATCTGGTTTATTAACATCAAAGTCTGTGAGTCAGTATGGAAGCATTGCTGTCAGCATCATGGCTAATATTTGCCTCCTTTTGGAGCTGAAAAGTTATATTTGGAGGTAGATATCCTCTTTAGAAAGTTTTCTGGGCTCCTATTTGTTTCTTCTCCTGACCGAAACTTATGGTATTGCTTGGAAGATTGAATTTACTAATGAAGTGGTTATCTTCGACTGACCAGCCCACACTGTAAACAGTACCAGCTTAAAAAGGGGCTCATTGTGTTGTTAAAGTGGAGGGTTACTGTTCTGAATGAGGCTACTTTATACTGGAGCAGGAATAAACAAATGTACATTTTTGTTGCTTTGATAAGGAAGATTGGGTCAAAATTCCTCCACAGTGATGTGAAAGACTCATCACCAGTTATCGCAAATGCTTGATTGCAGTTATTGCTGCCAAGGGTGGCACAACCAGTTACTAGGTTCATGGAGCAATTACTTTTTCACACACATAGGATCATGTAGCTTTGAAGAGCTTTTTTCCCTTGATAAATAAAATCATCATTTAAAAACTGCATTTTGTACTTACTCAGGTTATCTTTGTCTAATATTAAAATTTGTGTGATGATCTGAAACATTTAAGTGTGACAAATATGCAAAAAAGTAAGAAATCAGGAAAGGGGCAAATACTTTTGTACTGTACATTGTTTGGGTGAGTTGTTTTGATAGAGTTGGGTGCTCTCTGTTTAGCATGGTTCATTTGAATATACTGTGTGTATATATATATATATATGTTCAAATGAACCATGCAATAGAACCAATGCTTTGGTACTAACAACTGCACCAAGCTCTCCTGAAAGAGATGGTCTCAGCTCACTTCCATTCAAACCCTGGAGTGGTTAACTCATCACACTACTGTAGTATTATGCAGCAACAGTTGTAATTACAAATTACAATAACAAAGCTATTAACAAAATACGAAAGCCACTGAGCTGTGGGTGTGAAAACCCCTTTGGTTTTGTTTGTAGTTTTGTGCTGTCTCTCCGTCTCCCCCTCCCCTCTCCTCTCTGCAGGTATGTGTGTGGCAGGTGGTGTGGCTGGCTGTGCTGCAGCAGCAGATGATGAGTCACACCTGTTTTTGGTGATGTCTAGTTAACCATTTTGTAGTGTTTTTTCTGCCTTTTTCCAGCTCCTCATTTCTTGTCCTTACTGTGTTTTTCACTGCTAAGGTTTCCTGTGTGTCTCCAGATCAGCTCCTCATTGTGTCTTCAAGTTCCTGTGTTTTTATTTCAAGCTAGCCAGTCCCCTGCCTCGACTGCCTTTTTGTGTTTTTAAATAGTAAACCTTTTTTTGACAGACCAGCTGGGTCAATTTCTGCTATGTGGTCTAGGTCAACACAAAAACCTAACTTATGTTTAAGCACAGATTTTCAGCTGTTTGATAATTGATGAGGATTAAAAACTTAGTTTAAAGTTCACAGTGTTCACACCAGTTCCATATATTCATTCATGTATTTATTTTCAGAAAGGACATGACCTTGACGGTAAAAAGACCACATTTTCCCCCCATTTATTCTACTATTATGTTTTACTGATTTGTTGAGGTTTTATTTCTACAAACTTAAGGATTTTCATATAAAAGTTTTATCAGTTTTGTGTATGTGCACAAACTTTTATGCCACCAAAACAGATGGAGCCACTTAAAGCTCCCCCACAATTTCCTTGACTTAGTCTCAGCTGGTCTGTGACAGGAAAGTGCTGGGACTTACCCTCACCTGTTGCCATTGTTAAATCGCTACTATGACATGATAAACACATAGGGACTGCCAATGCTCCCCACTTGCCTTGTTTTAAGAGGAGTTGCAAACTTTGCTCCTGACACATGTAAAGCAGGGTACACACATACAGATTTTCTAAATCTGAAGAGATTTTTTATCTGTTAGAGACCCCACAGGAAGATGAAAAATCAGGCATTGAACACTTTTGATCATACTGTGTGTGGTGTGCTCTGATAATCTCAACACAGCACACCACACACATAATGAGTCTGTCCCACCACCAATCTAGAATCTATTCCTCCAAGCCAGAAATATTGCGTGATCATGCTTGCCATGCTTGTTTTTATTTACGCCTGCTTCCTTGTTCTTGTTCTTCCTCAGGAGTCGTTGGCTTTCCCCACACATGAAGATTTTTGGTCGTAAATATTAAACAAGTCTAATATTTATGATTGTTGGCCCCAACCTGTTTTGGTGCCGGTTATCGGGACAAATTCACTGTTACCACACTTCAGACCACGGGATAATCTTATAGGATAACTTATAATATGTAAAATAATCTTGTGTATGCTATTCTTGGTCGGGAAGGAGGAAATTCAGGACAAAAACAGGCCAATAATCTGTATGTGTGTACCCTGCTTTACTGTGACTGTTGTTCACAGTAACATGTGACAGGAGGACGGAATAACCACTAAAATCGTGAATGATTAATGGAGATAGGAAAAAAACACAAATATATGGCTGCTAGCCAACAACTTAACGCTTTAGTTGGATTGTATGTTCAAAATGTTAAACTAAACCACTGCTGCCATATAGCAGACCTCAAACTAAAGACTTTGAGAGGTTCATAAGCCCTACCCCTTAAATAAAACAGACCACTAGGTTACAGTACGAAGAGTACTAAAATGGCCAGTTCTGAATCACCAACTCCTAGAATTATTTTCTTAAAGATATTTGCACAAACGTATTTAAAAGTGCTTGAGCTTGCTTTTCACATTCAACACCACAATAAAAGACTCCAAGATGTGATCCCCGCTGATGGGACAGTGAGTCAGTCATCACAGAGTACTGTGAGCCAGTAGTATATATCAGCTCTCCACACCTGGTCTTAATCAAGACCGATCACCCCCACACACCTGATTCTGCTCCGAACAGACTCACAGTGTGGGGCCAATGTGTGCATTCTCACAAACATGTTTGGAAAATTGACTAAATTGTTGTGCTGTTAAAGCAACTTTGACACATAAATACTGTAAAATTACAGTGTTGTAAAATCACAGTAAATTGTTGTGAATCCACAGTTGACTGAAAGCATTTTACAGCATAATACTGTGATTTGAAAGCATTTATACTGTAAAATAACTATACAGTTTTGTGAATTCACAACAATTTAATGTTTATTTACAACACTGTACTGTAATTTACTGTACCTATGATCAAACATGCATAACAGTAAAGTATTCGTGTTCTGTTGTTAAATTAGAGCATGATGCTGTCTAGTGCTCACAATAGTCACTTGTAGTTTAATATCACTACTGTATCGCAACTCAATAGCCAGTAAAATCCTGTGAATTAACGTCATACATGCCCAAATTAGTGTAACCTTAGAAATACTTATCTTTCATGTACTAAAGCCTCAATACAATAACATCTTGTGAAAATTTATGTAGAAACCTGTTAAAACCTGTAAATTTATAACAGACACCATGAGGAGTGATTGGGGATGCTTCTGTGATCGCTGAATGCATCTCTTTGCACCAAATCATTTCCCCTTCTCTCTGTCTGAGAGAAATGAATATTTTTATTTTATTTACATTTTGTTATTTATAGACTTTTTTTTTCGCAATGTGATTTTGGAGATTTGAGCGGGATTTATTGTTCTTCTTTCTTTTTTTGAGGGCTCAGAGTCTTACTGGGTGAGACACAGGGGCTGATTGTTCCCTCGTTTCATATTAAGAACAACAAACACAAGAAATAAAGAACAAACATGAAGTACAGCTGCCAGTTTTGGTCTGATCACCTATAGTTGTTTTCTGTTCAAACAAGTTCACCAGTGGACCACACAGTAAATTGATTCAGCTCCAATTAAAAGCTAAAGTTGGCCTGTCCATTGATGAAATAACCCTCCTCTCTTTTTATGCTGTTAATGTTACCTAATAATGATCCACCTGAATAATCAAATTGAGGCATTTTCTGTGACTCACATCAGCCCATTTCTATTTGCCGTACATGAGCTCTCCCTGCCGTTCTCTGCTGGGCGACCTCAACTATGCTTCCCCATGTATTTCCTGCTCTCTCCTTCATATTTCTCTATAACATCAAATTCATTTGATTCTTTTCTTGCATTCTGCTGATTCTGTCAGTGTCCTGCTCTCTGTTTCCCCCATTCCTCCCTTCTTACACCACACTGTGCACCATGTGTTAATCTGTCTATTCACAACATCCGCTGAGAGAGCAATTAACCTGATCAAACTCGCTGGTGCTTGGATCAACCATGTTTCAGCAGGGGATGGTGGACAGAGAATCACAGAGAGGAAAGAGAAACTAGGAAATCAGAAGAGAGGCAGAAGAGGGGAAGAGTTCTGAGGTGAGCAGGAGGACAGGACCATCTGGCTGGACCTTCATGTGGTCACGGCTTAGGTTCAAACAGTTTTTAATTAACTGAGTGACTCACTGATCGTCTCAAGAACACACATTAAATCGCGACCACTAAGTACGCAACTTTAATTCTTGAGTAACTGTTTGATGCAAACATGTTTCAAAAAGATATGTGTTTTCGTCAAGGCAGAAAGGGGTAAGTTCAGTTATCTATTACAATAAGTAAATGTAATTGGGATTCTTCAGTAACTTATGAGGGAATTGTGTACACAGGCCCGATCCTATAGCTGCATTCACAACCTGATGTTTTGGCCAAATTCTGCCAACATATAGGGCAACATCAAGTCACGTGGAGCTAAGTCAGACCACACAGAACTAAGGTAACATCAGTTGGGCAACGCTGATGTTCATTGGGTATGTCAGCAAATTTTAAGAATGCTTAAATTTCTGACATTTGATCCTACAAGTTTGAAAACGCCAGCAAGAGTTGACCTTAGCTCATTTTTACTAAAATAAGTGACCAATGTCCATCAGCTCTGTCTGGTCCAACTACATCCTCCTCAGGACTGGATTCATGTTGTGGGACTTGAGGGGCCCTTTTGGGGACAGCCATCGTTAGTCCTCTAAGCATGGTGTCGGGATGTTAAGATCAGCTGTAGCTGCACGTGGTTAGATTGCATGTACGTTCGCTTTATATGACGTTCATTGAGTGACGTCACAGTATGTTTGTAAGCTCTGCAGCACCAAGCTACGTTAGGCGTAGTCCCCCTAACTTGAGCAATCCATGGGCTACATCTGCGTTGGTAAATGTTTGAAATCTGTGTACAGTTAGTGAGAGGATGTGAAAAAATACCATACTCATCCAGTACAACATCTGCTTTGGATGAATTGAACACAGCAAAATTGACCCCACGATCATACCTTCACTGTAATTTTGAAGGTTTCTCAGTGTTGGTCAATGTCAACTACAATGTGTTGATGTGTGAATGGGCCTATAACGCAGAATACTACAGTTTGTAGTGCCTTGTCAGCAGTTGGAAGACTCACTTTGTTTCATGGTTTTCTTTTTTCTCTCCAAACTGTGGTCTTTATAATAAATTTTGAAAAGGACATGGACATCCAGCTGTGTCTATACATTACATTTGTTGGTAATCACATCAATGTTTATTAACAGTCATATGATCCATAAATTCTGGAGTTCTGAGAAATTACGCAATGCCTGACTCCCCTGTTTCAGTAAGTTCAGTAAGCTAGATAGGTACTCTAGTTCGCCTAACATGGGACTTACTGGAGCAAAGTGGTGCACTGGTTGTTTAAATAAGTAAGACTATCACAGCAATGAATCACAAGTAACTAGTTACTGCCCAGCATTGTTAACTGATGAACTAATTGTGTCTTAAAAGTACTAAACTAAGGTAAAATGCACATAGGTATATATTCTGAGGCAAACAAACAGACAAAATTCAACAAATCATTTTAATGCAGCATATTGACAAAGGATTCTCCAAATACAATCAATTCAAGCAAATATATTCAACATCTCACAAATATTCAACGTTTACTTTACTTTTACTTCTTGTAATGAGAGTTTGGGAGCTTATACAGCATCGAGAAGCCAATGAATAGAGGAGTTTTATTTCTATGTTGAATATTCCTCTTGTTATGCTTCTATGACGGCCTCTTTGTCAACTCCTTGCTGAGGGAGTCATCATTACATTGCTGTACAAAACTTCCATGACATCCAAACTGAACACAAAAAAGGGAGAGTAAAGAGGTTATAGTGCTGTTGTCTTGGTCTGTGGCTATTTGTCACAGCATGGGGACAAGTTAAGTTCCCAAACCATTTGTTATCAAACTAGAGTAGACTCTGGAGAAGTCATACAGCACTATGGAGCTGATGACAAGAAGCATTTCATTTCTGTTTTAAATATCCCTCTGGTGTTGCTCCAATGACAAAACAGTCTGACCATCAGTATCTTGATGCAAAGTAAAGTACTAGTTAAGCCTACCTAAATAAAGACTAATCAACAACTGACCAGGGACAACCTAAGTTTAGGACAGAATTTGACCACTTAAAAAGCACATTTTCAGACTGGAAACAAATGGTTTATATTGGTTATAAGCCAGTGTTTTGTAACTTTAACCAGGAGGTTTTAAGACCTGCTTTCAAGCAACAATATGTGGCTTCTCTACCTTAAGATCATGTTTCACAGTTAATTTAATAATGCACTCTCTTAAGAGGAAAATGTTGTCTAACTCATTTCCAAAGGACCCCCTGATCACCTACTTTCAGCACCATTTAACTTTGGCTGTATACATCTCTGCAGATATGATTCACAACATGGGACAAACAGAGGCTGCATCATTATCAATGCAGTCATTGTCTCCAGTTTGGCAGCTTTACTGAGTGCAGAGAATCATCTTTCTCAAGTTATGCAGCAGACTTGTATACAAATAGCAAAACCCATGTTTTGCCATCATAACACTTGTTTCAGTCCTTGCCAGTCAGCAGGTTACTTCTCTGGGTTTTAAACTTAACAAATTTAACTTCTCAAGCAAACAATTTCTTCTCCAATCCATCAACTATAAAAATTAAGTTGCACACTTGGACACAAAAGACTTGTAGGTGTGCATGTGTTTTTAAAATAATACACTTCTGCTCTGCTCACTGGTATGTGTGGCACTTAAAAAGACACCAAATTGAGTTTCCATCTCTGACGTACATTATTGAATTGCACTCACAGAATCTTATCTTACACAATTACGTTTATACACAGTTTTATCACTTCAGTTCACCTGAAAATACAGAAACAAAAGCATACCAGCTTATACCTACCTTACACAAGAAGACTGCTCAGACCTTAAGACTGTAGTCTGACACCATCACATATCTAAAGACATTTACCTACAGCTCTCTGAGTGTTCAGTCTCACACTGAGATTTTACAAAGACTGGAAATCTTAGAGGATAACTAACTACAAGACTAAAACCAGATTTTTTGCATTCAAGCCAATGTGTCTTCTTGTACTTAAGGCCCAGCACTTGCAATTAACATCATTTTCAGTATCAGCCCAGTTTATAAATCAATTCAGTTGGTTTACTTTTACCCGTTATTTCTTTTGAGCCAAAGCTTACAAAATTCAACAACAGAAATCACATGGCTGTGCCATGTTAAGAGATGCATTTAAGCTTATTAAATGCATCTCCTAGCCCAAACACTGGAGCAGTGCTAGCTGAGGAGGATGCTCCTTCTTAAGATGCAGTGGATGCCCCTGGTTTAGCACATGTAAACGTAGCCACTGTCCAAATCCCGGTTGATCAGGTTACAGATAGCAAGCCAGGGAGCTGCCCATCAGCCTGAATGGGGACCCGTCTGCAGGGACAAGGGCGCTGCCATAGGTCGATACGGGAAGTACTGGCCGGAAGTTGGTTTTCTTCGTGTATATTATTACTTATTTTGCGCTGCTTTCAAATGGTAGAAAGAGTAATTTAGATTAACTTAAAGGTCACCTCCTGGCTCCTGAGAGAGATTGAGATTGAGATTTTTTTTTTGTTTTAAATGGGACAGTATGCATTAATAGACATTGACATGTAAATGCATGGGATTATAGCCGAGTGTGTAATTTCCATCCCCAGTCCCATTAGCTGGTTGGTGTCAACATAAAAACTAAAAACAGACATCCGTAATAGGAATAAAAACACACAGAGCATATTAAAGAACATACAGACTAAAACATCATACAGTCCAAAACAAAAAAGGCTGGGAGTTGGGGGACCATGGGAATTATACACAATGAATTATAAAGTGCTGGAGTGCTAACTAAAGTGCCATTGTGCTAAAGTGCCAAATGCTAAAGTGCAGATTGCCAGCTGCCTGGGAGTTCTAGTCCTTGTTGTATTGCACATTGCCCAATATTGCACAGGAATATAAAGTGAGTATTGCATTGCACATTACCCTACAGCTCTGGGGCTGGTAAAACACAGAACACCCCAGTGGTTAAGTGCAGCTGCGCCAGACTCCTCTCCATTGTTGTTCATACATCATACAACTTAGAAATGATTAGATTTTGGTTGTCATCCAAATAACCGCCATTAGCGAATCATCGTTTTTACTCAATAACTTTCTAACTAATAATGATATCAACATGATTCTGAGTGTTAGGTGTGGGTTTTCAGGGTCAAGGAATCATATTATGATGGTAACTTTATCATGGAACTATTGCTTTTAGATGTAACAGCAATGTGTGAGCTGCCTTGGCGGATGCTTGTGCTCTCCGAGTGCTTTCTAGTTATTTATGGTATCATTCTTGTTCTAAAATGCTAACTCACTCCACATTTTATGACTTATTCCTTCACCACTCCATTGGTTTTTGGCTACAGTTATGTTATTGAACAGCACAATTTGCACAAGACTAACCTGAAGCCTTATGATGATAGCAAGCATGTTTGATTTTGTTGCAAGGCCACAACTGGAGAAAGACTGCCTTAAAACTGCAAAAACCAGGTTGTACCATCACCTTACATCTTACAATCTCAGGAGCATGCACTGACTCCAGCAAGACTTTTGAGGTTTCTTGACTTTTGAAATTTGTCTGCTACTTAAAAATCACTGGGAAACTATGGTTGAGGCCAGTATCAGGTTCAGATATGAAATACATAGTTGAGTACAACAATCAAGTAAATTTACTTTGATGCCTTTTACCACTGCACCCAGACTCATCGGTCCTCAGCACGTCTGATGCCACGATCTCACCTCAGCCCCTCTCGCCTGCGAGGGATTAAACTCTTAATCCTCCAGACTGAAGCTTGCCATTAGTACCAACAAGGCTGCAGCTATCTTTGTTTGTTTTCTCATGTGTGTAAGAGTGTGTGCTGGCTTCCAGTGTGTGAGATAGATGGTTAGCAGCTGCAGGTGAGGGTGTGTTTGTGTGAGATTAATAAAATACAATAAGGCAGGGACACAGAGAGTGTGCTGGGGGTGGTAAACAACACATAAATAAGTTAGCTTTTTCAGCGTTGAAGGTGTTCCCAATCTACCACCTGTGCAGAATAAAGGCATCTGTACGCTCGTGTGTATGAGGGTGCGACAGAGTATGAGAAAATGACAGACAGAATTAAAAAGACATATTGCATTACAGTCTCAGTGAGGCAGATTGCAGGGCACATAATCCATTCAGCTGTGACTGAAACGACGGCTTTTTTGTGTGACAGAGAAGGGGAAAAAAAAAGGCTGAGTGAAAACTAATAGCGAGCGTGTGTGATCAGTCTCATGTTGCATACACTAACCAGCCCCGGGCATATGCTGCACCACAGGTTAATGAATAGTGATGGAGGGATTCAATAAGCAGAACATGTACGTTGTCAGCACACTCACAGACACAAACATTGACCCCCACCTCTTCACTTTCCATCTCTCCTCTCACTAATGTGTTGTCTGCTCTGTTAGCTGCCATAAGGACCTGGACAAAATGTTTGCTTGTTTGAGTAGTTCCTTCCCTGCGGCACAGGGAACCTAATGAGCTGCTTCTCAAGGACAAAGTGGATGCATGAAGCCCCGACACGGACACATTTGAAAGCATGGCGGTGTTTTTGTGCGACCCTTCACCTCGTGAAAATTTTAGTTCTCGCCTTGTGGAGGTAGGTACAAAGCATGTATTAAAATGAAGCGGTCATGATGTTCAAAGTCAGAACTGAACACTAAGGTCTATTTACTTGGAGCGCAACAACAAGTTTGACCAGCTGCTGTGTGTGAGAGATTTATCGCCGACCTTTTCCCCTTCTATTCTCTCCTGTATCCTTGATGATAGCTTTTTGCCTTTATCCCAGTGTGCTGACAAACCACAATGTTATCCCACAGGGTAATGCACACTTTAAAAAAGAGCATTAAAGGGATAGTTCAGATTTTACAAGTGGGGTTTATGAGGTCAATGCCATTAGCCTAGCAGCGCTGCCAAAAATTATGGACCCCATGAAAAGATATCACTTTGGGCCCCAATTTAAAGCAGCTCTGCAAAGATTCTCAAAGCAAGCATCTGTCAAACAAGAAAAATAAATATAATGAGAATGGACTGATTACAACTATTAAAGCAAAGACGTTCTGGGAGAAAAAACTCTCTAGTTGAAAAATATGCAATAAATGATAAATTCTTACAAAAATGTTGAGCATTTGTAACATATAAACACTTTCTATTTATAATTGTCCTTCAGGATAATGAGTCCTCATGAACCCTGAATCTTTCAATGCAGTCAAAGATTTCAAACCTTTGCAGATTAAACATTTGTCTTGTTCCATGATCTCTTATTTTAAAAACCCAAGTATTTTAACATGCCATTTAGATTTGCAGATATACAGTATGCATAATGCATAAAAAAACTAATATCCTCCAGTTAATAAGCTGACAGTAATATCTAATAGCTAATAACTAAGCTTCAAACAGGGGAGAAAAAACTATCTTGCCAAAAATTATGCAATAAACTGTAAATTCAGCTATGCACCCTTCAAAAATGTCAAGCATTTGTACCAATACATATATTCACCATGTCATTATTTATGATTTTCTTTTAGATATAATTTGTTTTCATAAATCTTAAATCTGTCAGTGCTGCCAAAGATTTCAAATCTCGGCATATTATACATTTGTCTTGTTCCATGACATCTTATTTTAAAAACCCAAGTATTTTAATTAGCCATTTAGACAAAATGTATAAATAAAACTAATATCCTGTCATAAATGTTCTGAGGGGCTTCTTTTAAAAAATATGTTATTTTATAGGAATTTATCAATGCAAAAGACACATAAATATTTCACGTCATATCTGAAATGCCAGAATACAAGTTATGAGCACACTATTAAAGTTACTAATAAGCCAGCCCATTATCTAGCCAGGCGGTCAGGCTGAGCTCTGCAGCCGGATGTCGAGGGCTCCCTCCTTAGCTGCATGTAACGTCAGAGAAATGTGAAAAGAAGACAGTGAAAACACAGCGTTTAATCACAGACTGACCACCAACTGACCCTACGGGGAGTTCCAAAACTGTGGTGTCTCAACAAAGCACACATTTTTTGTTATATTATATAGTAAATCAATCTATTTTATTAATGATGCACATTTTCTCCCTGTTATTTTGTTTAAACCTACCCATACCTAAAAAGCGAAAAGATTAACTATTACAGCATAAATCTGTGTATCATGCAAATTACATATTCTCTTGCCTTTTGGTGTATTTTGTCAGTCACACATCACATTGACTATTGTCATTTACCCTTATATTGACTTATATGTTTTGAAGCAGAAGTACCAGAGGCATAGCAATAACATGAGAAGGAGTCAATTTGCCTATGTTTTATTGCAACATTAAATTTGTGGTTTGATTTATTATTTCAATGCAGAACATATTAAATGTCCATATTAGCCCAAGTAGCTTCAGCCTATCCATTTGCTATCCAAGCTATGTTAAATTGTATTTTTCTATCTCATAGACACATACTCTCTCTAATCTTTGTAAATTTAACTTACCCTTATTTAGGATGTAGTGACACTGGTGTACTGGGTAACATGACAGTGAGATCATAGGTTGATCAGGACGTTTCTTGTGGAAGGACACGTTGGCTGCGCAAAAACAGAGCAGCTTGATAATGAAAATGTAACTAGTAAATGTGCTCTGCATGGAATGCAGTCACTAACAGTTTTCTCTTAAAACTCCTTAAATTATGCAGGGTGGTGATGATGGCCCCATTTGCAGCAATTTACAGCTTTAGATAAAGTCTGGATTAAATGTTAAGATAAATTATTCATTAGCCCTGACATCTTCCTGCCAGTGCTTGTCGTAAATGTATAAATGCTATGCATAGACTGCAAAAACTGAATGGCACTTTGGGATAAGAAAAGTTTCCTGAATCTGGGTAGAGCTGCATGGTGGAGCAGCAAGTTGGTGCTCATGCCTCATGGCAAGAGCACCAACTTGCTGGTTCAACTCCCTGAGTCATTCAGGGCCTTTCTGTGTGGAGTGTGCATACTCTCTGCATATACAAGTTTTCTCCAGGTTTCTATTTCCTCCTAAAAGCATGCACATTAGGTTAATTGGTGACTCTGTATTGCTTTCGTGTGTTGAAAATATTGTAGAAATGTAGTGCAGAACATGCTGGTGGTGTGGTCTGACTACTGGTCATTAATTGCTAACAATTTTTTTTATGATTACATTGATTATTGGCTTTGAATTTTTACTTTTACTCTCAGAAATGCTGCCATGTCAACAGTTTACTTCTAACATAACAGATAGTTACATAAAGCCTGATGTCTTTTGCACCCTCAAATTGTAATCGTGTAACAGGTGTCACTTACAGGCAAGTAAATAAAGAACAACACTCATGAAGCCAAACAAACTGTGAGGGTATCTCGGCTTAAAAGGTTGAGAACTCAAGCCCTAACACTGATGGAGTTACAGACTGAAGGAAAAAGTGCTAAAACCATCCCAGGCCTCCCCTAGATATGTACAGAATGATTAGATACAGTAACAGGTAATAAAGAGGCTATTTTGTATGGATAAAAATGTAAAAAATATACAAGCCTTGCCAAAGGCAAAAAAAACCTTTTGCAGACCTTTAAGTGGAGCTGAGGGAAGATTTGAGGATGCCTAAGTACCTCCAAGAGGGTAAGGCGCCCCTGAGTGTTGTTTTCCTGTCCCCTGCTGTTTCTATGAATGTTTTCGAAGGCTTCATTTTTCTCTCTTTGCTGTTATGAAAGCGTTTTGACACCCTTCACAAACTGTCTGAAAAGATCCACTCGGATTCCTCCCTGCAGTCTCTGATCACCCTCTAGAAAAGGTAATTTGGGAGGTAACCGCGCCCCCTGTTGCGCGTGGAGCGATAGGGGTAGGGAACATGGATGAGAGTTCTCCTCTGTGTCCTTGAATTTTACATTATCGCTGAGGGGGGAGAGTGGAGCGAGCACTGACAGCTGCACAGCCCGTGCAGTTATGGTAAAATGCCATCCATCCCTCTTTTACCTCCATCCACCACTGCGCCTGCTTTCACCTTTACGCTTCGACTTGAACTTACCGGCAGTGTTGCGCACCGCGGCTCCGACTCCCCCCTCCCTCACCCCCCTGCTCCTCCTCCTCCTCCTCCTCCTGCAGCACCAACTGAGCTGTAACGGGACACTTTGAGCGCACCCGCCTCCATCTCTACTATGCTCAGTCTCTCCGCGCGTCTTCCACCGGCTGGGATGACGCGGACGCAGGAGACCCATTCCTTTTGTTATGTTATGCCACGATTGGGAATGTTTGACAACCTGATTTGGTGTTGAGTGATCTGTGGGGACCGGAGACAGCAAAGGGATCTTACATCATGGGGCGCTCTGGTTGAAGAGGAGGGGGCTCCAGATGGTAAGCTGCACCTCACAAGTTGTGCCGATGCTTGCAGGTTTCCTATTTGCTTGTGATCTTTATTTGACTCAAGTTATGATGCTTTGTTGATACTTGAATGGGGGTGCTGATGTATTTAAATGCTGCAAACACTGCGAAAGAGGAAAATAAAAAGTACATGGTGTTTATGCAGATGATCCTGGTGTTTGTGCACTCATCCTGCACTGATGTGTGACTTTTCCTACTAAATAACATTTAACTTGACGCGTCCCATGATTCGTTTTCCTTTAATCGCATCATCATAACATCATTTGGTAATGGCCATTTAATTAAGAGTCCAATTTAATCAAGCGTAATTAAATATCCATGCTTGATAGCGTCGCCGAACAGTTTTGGCACCTTGTGCCTGCTCGTATACATGCACTTCGGCAAGTTGGTGAGACCGAGAGTGAGAGAGCAGAAGGATCCACGGGAGGAGCAGGACGATCCCTCCACCCGCTCCTGACTAATGCAGTCAATGTTGACTTTCCTATGAATATGATATCAGCTCTCTGAATTATGGGTGAATAAAGCATGAGAGCGCGAAACACGTATGTCTGTGTAATCTAAATTCAGTAAGTTAAAGCATGTATATTTTTTTACATGGCGATATTTAAGTCATTCAATCCATCAACCCATCAAAGTTTAATATTATCATATTAATCTATAAATCAACTTGTATAACAATGTTTAGACTATAAAGACCAAATGGTAGGATGTGAGAAAGAGTCAAATAAGGTGAATTCAGGTATTTTGTGACACTTTTCAATTTTTGTCTTCTTCCAGAGGAAAGGATTAGAAAGTTTAGCACCTTATTTTTCTGTAATCCTGAAGGTGTTTACCATCCATTTTAGAGAAAAGACAGTTTTTTCTTACTGCCAGAGATGGATGACATTTTTGTTAAACTTATTCCAAAACCAGATTTCTAGATAATGTTTAATGGGTTGGAACAGAAAAATTAGTCTAGACAAAAACATGACATCATAAATGTCTATCTATCTGTCTGTCTTTCTGTATGCCTATCAACACGAACATATTAATCAACCAAACAAATATATTTTGCAAATCTTTGCCACAATTCAGTCAATTGAAGAAATTCATGTAGTTCTGTAATATTATTGATAGAGATACAGTATTGTATATATTGATATAGAACATTTAGAAAAAAAAAAGAAATAAAACAATACTTTTTAAATGAATTAATGAAGAGAAAAGGAATCTGTGGTGCAGTCTAAAAGTGTGCTTGGTCTTTAATCAGAAGGTTGCAGGTTTAAGCCCAGCTTTGGCTGTCACATGGTGATGTGTCCTTGGGCAAGACACTAAATGTCAAGTTTTTCCTGCTGTGTCAGTCCCATCTAAATGGGTTTGGAAGAGCAATATTAGCTGATATTAATGGACAGCTGACACAGAAACTCCATTCGTCAGTCAGTGAATGTGTGTTAATGGGTAGACCTGACCTGTGGTGCAAAGCTACTCTGAGTAGTCAGAGAGGCAAGAAAAGCGTGCTATAAGCTCAAGTCCATTTTAATCCACTGGCCTTGCAAAGCAGCTAGTTTCACCAGATTCCACGTCTGTCATCAATTCATCATGAAAAGCTTCAAGCTGAAATATTTGTTCCTTGTCAGAGAAAAACCGGGCTGAGAGGCGTCCTCTTGAAGACAAAGAAGCTACGAGTGTGGGTCAGCTGTGAGAACAAGGACTGACCACAAGCCTTTAATCGGCCAATAATGAATGTGACAGACAAAACATTTGCGCACCTTCATGTTTTTTCTGAAATGTTCAGCCCTATTCAGTTACAGGAACTGTCTGTGGGTTGTTTCCCTGATGGACTTGAAATGTGTCCCATGGATGTGTGACACAATCCATCTGGTGTGTCAGGTTAGAAATCTGAACTGAAATTACAAGAAAAAAAAAAAAGAGTAATCCAAAATGTTGAGCGTGATACAAAAAACTTTGAAAGAAATTACTCTCAACTTTTTACCCCTCAAAAAAGTTTTACCATCATTTATACTCAGGACCAAAAGTAACAAATTAATTACGATTTAGTTACATGTTACTTTGACCTCTTAAAAAAGAGATTTACAACAGATTTTACAAAGTTTAAAACGGAAAACAACAAAAACTATATTTTTGCACCTTCATCAAACACAACTCCAAATAAGGATGCCTTGATGTGATGAAAGTACAGATCACTCTTTCTAATGATCCTGATGCTGTGCTGGACTTTTTAGCTTGTCACTGCTTGTACATGTTGTCTTGATAACTGCCCAAATGGAACAAAAAGGCACTAAGTGCCCTTGAATAACTTTGATAACTATAATCTTATTACTATTTCAAATAGCCCTCCTGTTTCTGCCCACAAGAGTAACAGGAGAGACTAAAAGTGATGGTTCAGTGTCTTTGAAGTGAAGATGTGCGAGGCACATGTCGATAGTCACAGTGACTGTGGTCAAATCCTGATCGTGGTATCCCTTGTCTAACTGTTTAGGGAGACTGAGTTATTGCTTAATAAATTACAATATGCAAATATTTTCAAACTGATTTTAATCACAGCCAATGTGCTCACATAAGAACACAATATTTTTCTATACTGAAAGTGACTAATTTCTCTTATTGATATTGTATAAATTGTTTTAAGAAACAGATGAAAAAAACAACAACATGATTTGAATTTAAATAATGACACCTTTTTTTTTAATGTAGAAATTTAGTGATGATAACTTGAAGTGTTATGAGATTCTTACAGTCTGCCAATACTACTGTTGTTGTGGGCAATGTACTGTACAGCCGATATGTATGGCTGTTGTGATGGCTACAAATATTGGCTAATGTTTACTTACATGTTTTTTGTCTCAGAAATGAACCCTCTCTTGTGATCAAACTCCAAACAAAAAGAAAATGTCAACCTTCCTTTAAAACTCTCTCTCCTCTCGGTCATTTTTGCCCCGTGGGCACCCAAGGGGGGATTAAACGGAGGACCAATGTGCGGCTAAAAACACTTTCTTCAATTAACTTTCCCCCAAGAAAATCCAACCATGTCCATGGGGAATACAAATCGATTAATAAATAGTTTATCACTGGCTCCCCCCTTCGTGAGGTGGAAATGAAACCCCAGCATGGTGACAGATGTGATTTATTAGTTCCTCTGCTGCTCGATCGGATCTTCCTGGATCTGAATTAGTGACGTATGTTAGAGCAGTCCAATGCTTCGAGGTGTCCACACTGTCCTGTTACTCTTTTAATAAGACTGTGGTTACTGTAGATAAAGAGCCGGCAGAACAGTGATATTTTATAAAGGCTGCATCAGCAGAATGTACCTCAGACATCAGAGTCAGTGCTAGTCACAGAGACAGATGAGTGCTTTACAGTATTGAGCAGGGGATATGGGCATGCACACGCGTTAGGAAAAGTCCCGATTTGCCCTTGGAGATTCTGGCTCACCTGAATTGCAGTGCCAGCTGTGAAAATCTATCCCAGCTTTAAATACACGACAAAAGCTGGCAGGAGTGCAGGGCAGCCACCCAAATGTAAGTCAGCTTTATTGTTATACACCAAATACAAGGAGCAGCAGAACAATGAGTCCCAATGGATGATTCCAGCTGTTTCAGCCTCTGCCTCATCCTTTCATCTAAACCCTTCAGTTTCAAAAATGCTCCCACCCTCAGCTTTCACAGAGTGGCATTTATCTCCAAAGGTTGTGCAGCTCATTGAGTGTGCTCTTATCTGTCACTGTTAAAATGTGTACCCTTTTCCCTGCACACACTTTGATATGTCATATCAGCACAAGCATGTTTATCAGCAGTGTTGGATGGTGCTGCTTTGAAAAACACAATGTTCATAATAAATACTTAAAATGCAGGAACAATCGCAGTGTAAAGTGGAGACTTTCAGCTGAGTGTGCCCGCTGCGACTGTATAAGTTTAGTTTTTTATTTAATACATACCAGATGAAGGCGGGGTGGTGGTAAAGAAGGTTAGTGAGCATGAGTCACAGTAAAAAGATTCCTGGTTCGACTCCATGTGTTGAACCAGGGACACAGGGAGTCGACCCTGAGTTACCCTTAGGCATGAATATGAACATGAGTGGTTGTCTGTCTCTCTATGTGGCCCTGTGATCGGTTGAAGACTGATTCAGGGTGTACCCCACCTCTCGCCAAATGTCAGCTAAGATAGGCACCAGCCCCTAGACCTGAAAGATACGATTGGTATAGATGATAGATGGGTGGATGGAGATACGGCACTGTACCTGATGAGGATATTCTGATATTATAATATAGACAAAACAAAGAGACATTCACAAGGACCCTGTTTGTTTTCAACAGCTGCTGCAACATCTACTGTCTAATTCAGCTTAAAGTCACCAATTAATACAGCTGCTCAATGCACTGTAACAACAGAGAATTATGCCAGAGCACAGCAGAAACCTTATAGACAGCATGCAGGTGCTGAGGGTGTGTATTTCATTCACCAGTTAAGACAGAAAGATAAGGGTAACCCCAAAAATGCACATATGCCTCAAACGCTGTGTTCCATACGTGCACGCTTCAGCAAACTGCCCCTAGTCTTTTTAATCAGTTCGTTCCCACTTTCTGTGTCTCAATTCTGCTCTGCTCGGTGCCAGCAGCACAGCACCGTGCTGGTTTGCTAGATACATGCAGAAAGTCCCCATGTCTGTTTCCACCAAGCAGATCAACTGAAAACAGGGAAAAAAAGCACTCACAGTTTCTGGTGGATTTCAAAAAGCAGCACTTTATGGAAATATTATTTTGGTCAGTTATTTCTCCCCTTTAATTATAACAATTGGTGTTGTATTTTATATCCTTGGAAAGCCTGATTAGTCACCTTTACAATGAGGTACAACTTGTAAGGATCCTGCATACATGGAATTAGACTCACAGCTAAACGTGTGGTTATGCCCCCCAAGAAAAGACTTTTGGGTAAGCAGAGTGGCAGCATCATTTGGTGGCAGCCCTGGTACCATTTCCAAACTTAGAACCAAGTTCTTTGAGACTGGCGAAGTCAAAGACAAACCGTGAAATGAGTTTTCCGGGGAGGCAATACTCCAAGAAGCCTGGGTCCTCCTCCTTGCCTCATGGGGAACCCAAGCTTTCCTTTGAGGGGGGAGGGGGATTTTGGCACTTTTTTGGGGGGCACTACCCACACGTTCAGCTGTGTTGCTCATTCCACAAATGTGTGATCCTTATGAGTTATACCTCATTGTAAAGGTGACTAATCAGGCTTTCCAACAATATAAAACACAAAACAAATTGGTATTATTAAGAGGACAAATAATTAACGTTTCCAAACTATTTTTGAGGAGTTTAAGCAGGCAACATAACCTATTATGTTGCTCTTCCTGTTTTTTTTTTTTTTACATGACCTCGCAATTACCCCAGGAAATTTTTGATTTCTCATGGTCATGTGATCTCATGTCATAAGTTGGACCACGCTCTAAATATTCTTCCAGTAGGTGAAGACATGCATCGTTGATCAGAGCGAAGCTGCAGCATGTACAGTATGCTATGCAGACTGATTATGTGGAAATTGGGAGTGAGGCTCAAAGCTTACACCCCCAGTTTCCTCCTCTTCCCTCAGAAGGATCCACAAGGTATTTTAAAGAACTCAAAACCTTAAGATTTGCCTTTATGCCAATATCTCACAGACCACCATCAAAGTAAAGGTATCATGTCCTGGCATCAGCAGCAAGGATGGAGGATCCACTCATCCTTTCAAAGTAAAACACCCCTTGCTCATAGTTATTCAAAAGAAGGGTAATTTATTATTTATTTTTGTTTCTCGACAGCCTTTGGTACCAAATGACCCTGTAACAATTCATGGCCTAGTGATTGGGGACCTCTGCTATGCAGGATTCATTTCACTCATCCACCTGGGCAAAAGCCCACGCCCTGCTGTTACTCACATTCATTCCAGGCCAATCAGATGTTGTAGTAGGCCGGCACTACTGCGGTGGTGTAAAGTACAAAATGGGAGCCACTTAGAAAAACTTGCTAAACTCTCACTAAAACATGTTTGTTGTGGAGGGATGATATCTTGCATCAAGAGATTTGTTTAGTGTTATTTGTTCTTCATTAAAATACTGACAAGTTCTGATAAAACTGCTACTGAAGCAGCTGCACTGCAAGATTCGTGCAGTGACAAGGACTTGCTGAGACTTAGAGCTGAAAACACTGGACTGCATTGGTTTCATACCGAAAATGAGTGCTTCCAGGACAATAGACAGCAGATGTGGATACAGACCCTGGTGCAGCCTTTGTTTAGGGATTCATCACTCTTGTGCTTCTCCTACGACAGCCAAGAAAGTGTCAAAATGTTTTAGTTTGAAATTTACAAGATTCCACTGTTTGTCTTTCTTGACTACCGGGTGGAGAGTACTTGAGTCGGTCTGCTGCAGAAAATCATGTCATATTGTAGAATAGTTGCAGCTAAGGATAGGGATCAAAACCTAGTGCAATAAGGACACAGCATTTTTTAAAATTTGAATTTATTCAACTCAGTAATGTTCAGGTATATTGACACTACTATCAAGACTACTGGGTCCAGTAATGTGACACTACATTATCCCCTTGGAATTACATTAATCTCTTACTCATTGCTGCGTCTTGTATGCACGTGTAGGACGGTCTTCTCTGTTTTCTCGTAGACTCAGGCATTGGCATATTCTCATCCACAAGGCGATTTTAGGTCTATTCCCTTCATACCTTCCGACCTTCATCAGTCAAAGGAGTCCAGGATCTTATAATCTTCAGTCCCAAAATCTCCTAAGGTCCGACTGAGCAGGGAGAAAAGGCCTTTAAATTTGCTGGTCCTTCTGCTTGGAATGAGCTGCAGAAAGACCTGAGATGCAATGAGCTGGTTTCATTAGACATCTTTACGGGGACATTAAATGATATCAGTGCTGAGGCATCTGGCTGCAGATGTTTTGTCTGATGATCTTTTTCCTTAAATAGTTCAGCTTGTCAATTAACTGTGTTTATTTTTTGTTTCATTGTATTTTAAGTGTTATACATGATGTGTATTTGCATGTGATGCTGTTTTGATTGTAAGTAACTTTCTTAACTGTATTGCTGCTGCCTATCTTGGCCAGGACACTCTTGGAAAAGAGATTTTTAATCTCAATGAGTTTCTTTTCCCGGTTAAATAAAAGTAAAAAAAAAAAAAAAAAAAAAAAAAAAAAAAAAAAGGGCGGTCACAATATACCCATATGAACTAAAAACGTAATTTTAAAGGAATGTAATCATATTAGCCACACAGTGACACAGTGTGACCATTTGCTTCTTAATCAGGGAACTGCTCAAGCCACAGTGACCGACTAAAAGCAGCGCAGCAAAGGGATTTCCCTGACACAAACAGCAGCACACCCTCTCAGAGTTCAGAATGTCTGAGTTGCAAATTAGAGACATCACTGGAAGCACCCTCTTTGGTTGGGGTTGGATCTGCAGTTCCCCTCACTTCACCACTTTGCATTTATCTTGGATGTCATGTGATTCCCAGTTTCCACATCTGAGTTCTGAGGTTAATGGCACGCACTACCATCAGAGTAGCTTTAGCGTTAACCAGTCACTAGGAATCTAGTTAAGACTCTGCACCAGTTAAGACTCAGTCAAGGAAAGGTGGGAAAATTTAAGTTGCTCCATCTGTATGTTTCAGTAGGGAGCCACTTCTCTGCTGTACCCAGGCCAAGCCCTTATGGGCTACTCTGCACTCTCTCCACCTCCATTTATTTTGCAAAAGCAGAGACAAAAAATATGCTGATATACCTCACCATTATTGTGACATTCAAATCTGATAGCATAAACCTACTTGGAATTATATGATCTATCTACATTCAGAGCCCTTTTATTGATATTGGGCTTTAAAGTGATGATTTAAAATAAGAAAAACTGGTACATTTTTTTGAGAAACAAAGTCCAAAAATATACAGAATAAAAAAATGTATGAATGCTCATAAGTTGCACTTGAAAAAGAATTTTTAAACAATTGAATTTTGACAAATAACCTTGTAAATTTTACCCATCCTCACTTACAACCACCAAGGAAAGATAATGTGATTATAGAGCTCTGCCTGTAGAAATTAATGGTAACCACTTAAAGCTCAGACACACGCAACCACTCTGGGCAGCTGCAACAACAAACTGTGCCAAAAAGTTTTAAGGGTGATAGAGGAGCCAAGAAAAACATTTTACACCCTGTGCTTCAGTGTCTACTGCTGGGATCGCTGCCCGTCCACCACAGCCAATAACTCTCAGTGTGAAAAACAGCACAGACGTGAATGTTCTTTCTGCTGTTAATTCTTGAATTCTCCATCACCCAAGCTTAGTGGACCAACCATGCTGTTCTTAATGGATGTTAATTAGAGAGTAAATACCTTTGCCATCCATTCATGTCCCACACTGACCAGCCACAGCGTCCGGCTCATTATAGCTGCAGAGCTTATGTGGCTGTCATTTTCCTTTATCACTTAAAGGAGTTTGAGAGTGCTGTGGAGCCTACAGCACTGCAGTCTCATGGCTTTGTGCCCCTCAACCTTTTGTGCACTACCAGCAGGTTCCTTTAAGATAGTCAACAAGCAACGTGCTGGGTAGTGGAGTGGGGCATGAAAACATACATGATTTGCACTCACCGGTCACTCTATTAGGGACAACTTGCTACTACTTGGCCCCCCTTTTGTCTTCAGAACTACTTTTATTCTTTGCAGCATTGATTCAACAAGGTGCGGGGAACATCTGTAGGGCCGGTCGACGTTGCTACAATGGGACAAACCCTCTGCCTTTATTTACAACAGATTTCACAAAAAAGAAGCTCAAAGTTGCTTTTAATAAGCAGCTATAACTTTTAAAACAGTTTTGTCTCTCTGCTTGCAACCATGTCTAGAACAAAATCATCTGCTTACTATGACAAAAAGCCACAGACTGAGAGCCAGCTGTGCAATGACCTTTGTCTCCTTCGCTGTTGTGTTTAGATACCCAAGAAGTTTTTATCGGGCATCCTCTTTCCAATTTTTGATCTATTGTCACATCCCTGCTTTAATCTCAGTGCACCCTAGTTTTGTTCTGACTTTTCTTTCTCTTTCATTCTCAGTGCCTGGATGATGCCTCCCCTAATCCTGCTGCAGAGACTCCAAGGATCCCCCCACAGTCCCCGGAAGCCACAGCGCCACACATTTGGCTCTTTTGACTCATCCTCAGCTTTGTCTTTACACTCATCGGCCCCTGATCAATCCTAACTCACTTCCTTTATGCAGGCTTTCCTTCTCCAGACTCTCATTTCAGACTGCAATTACATTGATCTGATACAGAACCCAGATATGCTTCCCCGGTCTATTGTGGATGTCTGGCAGCAATGTCAAAACTCATCCGTGTACATCTGTGACAACAGGTTTGCTGTCACTCCTCAGTCTTCTAAGCTCTAACATTTTGTTGCCGTGCTGGTAGGAATCCAAAGCCATAGGTCCTCTGTCGCTGTGAAGAAAAGCTCCTGTTATGAGGATTTTTGAGACCGAAAAGACTGAAGACAACAGCCATATTTAGACTCAGCTTGTATGCAATAGACTTGGACTGTGGAAAGAAAGCTCTTCTCATGTGGAGAGTTAAACAGAAGTTGTTGGACACTGTGATTATAAAGGACTACTGTGTCCTTGCTCTGGAAAGTTGGACCTTTTCCGATCCATAATTTTCAGCTTTATTCATATCCTGGTTTGAGCTGCTCAGTCTGGAGCAGCCTGTTTTCCAGATGCTGCCATGCCCATCATCAGCAATGCCAACCATGATTTCAGCAATCTGTCCGTCAGTGATGACAGCAGCCTTGACCGCATCTTCACAGAGATACCTGAGACTGAGACCATCAAGGTAAGGAAGTTTTCCTCAATCTACCGTAACGTGGAGGCCCCAAATGGCTCGTATTTTGGCTTGGTACTTCAGAAAAAAAGCTTATGGCCACAGATCACTAAAACCTATCACATAAAATCTGAGGCTAGAAGAAACGATATGTGTGGTGAAGTGTAAGTATATAGGATAAATCTTAATAATGATGACCAATAACTAAATCAAAAATAGCATTGTTAGTAGTTTTCTTAATCAAAAATTAGTGTAGTTACTTTATAGTTCAAGTAGTGAGGAAATGTCTAAACAAGCTACATTTACCCACAGCAAAGACGCAGCAGTGGAACTGGCACGTGTGTCTCAGTCCTGAAACACACTTTAAGGATGTGTAAAAGACCCACATGGGGATAGGTATCTTCAGTGAACACTGACTGTTTGCACTGGACAGTCATGCAGTCTGATTCTCCCAAGCTGTCTTCTGCGCTGCTGCCAAACCTGCACAGAGAAAAGCACAACAATTTCCTGATTAAGATAATATAAACACATTTAGGGTTAAAATCATTAGCTTAAATCATATCATTCCCTAACTATGAGATGCTCAACACAAGGAGAAACAATGGTCAGGTTGGTTGAGCAACCCCTCTCTTACTGACGCGTGACTTGTTTTTTGTTTGTTTATCATTAACGTAGGAACTATATTAAACTTTTTGATGACAAAACATGTATTAAGATTTCAGAAAAAAAAAAAAAAAAAATCAGCACATTGAATGAAAAACAACTTAAGCCAAAAAGATATAGGGCAGTTAAAACAATCGTTGAATTACCTCTATTTTGTGGAAATATGTTGATTTTAGTACTTGAAATTAGTTATTATATTATAATATATGCAACAAAGTAACTAAAAAGTAAGAACACTCCATTCAAATGGTTATTTTTAAGAGCGGACGTCATAAAGTGCTGCAAAGTCATAAAAAATGATTTGAAAAGCATCAGTCAGGTTAAAGGAACAGAGGAGTACAACTAAGTATACCAAAAAATAAAAATGGTGAAAGTTGATTCAATAATAATAATAATAATGATAATAATAATAAGAAGAAGAAATAGAAGAAGAAGAAGAAGAAGAAGTAGTAGTAGAAGAAGAAGAAGAAGTAGAAGAAGAAGAAGAAGTAGTAGAAGAAGAAGAGGAGGAATTTATTGTGCCTTGGGAATTTTAAACTGGTGTGTTATTACACCCCCATATTAAGAATAAGATTTACTTTACTCTACTTGGTCTGTAGTAAATTCTGTATAAAATGCAAACTCAGTTACTTAAAGAAATCCCTTTAAAATCTTCAGTGGCTTTGCAACAAAATAAGCAGGTTTGTATAAAAAAATGAAACCAACCTGATTGCTACCAGGTCTATTTTGAAATAGGGCCATATTATCTTATTGCTAGTGCAATACCGATAATCAGATCTTGCAGGAGGAAACAAGCTCCTGGCAAAGCAGCATTTCAGATCAGCTTGGACCAAAGGCTGTCCTCCTTAACTGTCAACTTGTAAAAAAAAAAACAACCTCTTATAACTATGCCCATCACTGCTAATAAGTAATAAGCACATTCAAATTGGACAATAATTGTTGCTGTTGATTCATTCACATAAACCAACACTTCATTAATTTTATTGTTTAACTCAGTTGTCCTTGCTGAAGGATAAATGGTTTTGTACTCCCCTGTTAAACCAAGTAAGTAAAAGTATGTTGTAAAATCTCAAGTAGGCAACTTACACTACCAAAACTTGTTTTAGATGAAGCTGCTCAAGTGAAAAATGTTTTATTCCTCTCTCTGTAGGGTGTCTACTACAAGAGGGCACAGTTCATCCGTCGACCAGAGGACCTTGTCTCCATTGACCATGCCCTGCTGGCACTGATTAATGTTGGAGGAAACCGCTACACCTTCCCATGGAGCACCCTGGAGCAGTTCCCCCTAACTCGACTTGGCCGTCTCTGCGGCTGCCGGTCACCTGAGGACATCGCCAGAGTCTGTGATGACTATGACGAAGCCCGCAAGGAGTTCTTCTTTGACCGCTCGCCCTCTGCCTTCAGGGTCATCCTTAACTTCCTAGCTGCTGGGAAACTGCGCCTGCTACGGGAGATGTGCGTCCTCTCCCTGCACGATGAGCTGACCTACTGGGGCGTGGAGATGGCGTACATGGAGCGTTGTTGCAAGAGGAAGATGTACACACGCATCGAGGAGGTGCACGAGCTGGAGCGGCGCGAGGAGGAGCGCAGACAGAGGAACGCCATGCAGCGCATACCAGTGGAAGAAACGAGGTACAGGAAGGTGATGAACTGGCTGAGAGATACGGTGGAGAATCCGCAGTCTGGTTTGCCCGGGAAGATCTTTGCCTGCATGTCTGTGATCATGGTTGCAGTGACTGTTGTCAGCTTGTGTATCAGCACCATGCCGGACCTGAGAGAAGAAGAGGACAGGGTGAGTGAGAGTGTTTGCATGTTGTGATTTACTGTCAGCAGCACAGGACCCTGTAACAGAGCCAAGCTAATACCAATCAATCAATAATGATGCTTGAACTTGGGCAGGGTCCATAAATCCAAGGTTTGTGCCTACAACGACCCCGTCAGTCAGACAGATTTATCATGTGTTGTGTGACTGATTCTGCAGTCCCTTCCACACGTCTTCCTGTCCAAGACACAATCAATCAATATATTTTTATTTGTACAGCACAAATTCATAACAGATGTTTTATCAAGAACATCTGTTATGTATTTACATAAACAGAAAATGTGGATTGTCCTCTGTGTTATTTATGAAGACTCACACAGCCTGAGCATAACACTTTGTAACATTTTAGGAAAGTTAAAGGAGCAAGACTTGCAAAACCCCAAAGCAAGACCAGACTCCTGTTGAACAGCAGTCTTCTTAGACGATGTTGGACTTGGTGAGAGAGATGCGGGAGATGCAGACAGAAATGCAAATAGACAAACAGTGGAAAAAACAAACATTTTTGCAAAAATTCTAGTTAGAATGGTGAAACAATATGTAGAATTTGAAAGCCCCCATGAGGAGAGGGAAAGGGCAGGGCTTTCTCAGAGCCAGAGTCACTTCAACTGGCAAAGTTCACAGTTTAACATTTTCAAATAGCATTGTGGTGTCATTATTCTTTTCTGAGTCAGCTTTTCCGTCACTCAGTTATTTTATTACCCAAGTAGTGCATTAGCATCAAAACAAACTACATTTCTCAACAATGAGGCCAGGGAGCAGCAGCAGAGTGCTCTGTCACAGTCCAAAGACACTTAAGATGATTTAAAGATGTGGTAACGTGGGCCCACACACTGTGAGCACATGCACATTTCCTGAATTAAAAAACATTAACTCATTTAAAGTTAACTATCACCTGAACGGTCAGCAAGAAGCTTATATCCTATCAGCAGCTAATTATGAAGTGCTCGATGTAAGAAGAAACAATGTACTTTAGATATCAGATTTGGGGAGACAGAAACAGTGTGAGCCACTGGGGTGACATGAGCGTCCTGCTGTCATTGGATAACTTTGGTTATATTTTTGTTTGTCTGTTGTCAAAATATACTATACTAATATACGTTTTAAGAACAAAATCACTTTGGATGGCAACGGAATATTCTAGCATATTAGGAATGACAAGTTACGAAACGAAACTGACATGGGCCTGTTAATAAAAGTAATTTAATTGCCGCTATTAGTAAGACATTAGTTGATTTCAGTAGTTGACCACAGCGATTTCACTGAAATCTGTGCAAAAATATAACTTAATAAGTCCCTTCATATGATGATTATGTCAAGAGCAGATATCATTAAGGGCACAGTAAAACATTTAGAGAAGTAAAAGAAAGAAATGCCACAGAGAAGAAGTTTATTCCATAACAGCAGTCAGGTTCGACAAACAAAGCAGTCCAGCTAAAAAAGGAGAAACAAGAAAAAAGTAAAGAAAACAAAGGATGTGGTTAAAATTGGTTCAACGACAGAAGGGAGTTTGCACAATGGGAATTAAAGCGTTTCACTGTTTCTTACCACTCTATCAATTAACAGATGTTGCTCTCTGCCAATCTGTCATACGAACTGTGACATCAGTGCATATCCTCTATAATAATGATAATAATAATAATAATAATAATAATAATAATAATAATAATAATAATAATAATAATAATAATAACAACAATATATAATAATAATAGGAGGCATGGTAGAGCAGGTGGTGCACGTGCCTGACAGCAAGAAAGTTGCCGGTTAGAACCTCATGTCAGTCAGGGTCTTTCTGTGTGGAGTTTGAATTTTCTCCCTGTGCATGCATGGGTTCCTACCACAGATCAAAAACATGCTTTTTAGGTTAATTGGTGACTCTAAATAGCCCTTTGGTTTGGGTGAGTTTGTGAATGGTTGTCTGTCTCTCTATGTGGCCCTGCAATTGGCTAGCAACTGGTTTAGGGTGTACCCCGCCTTCTACCCAACGCCAGTCGGGGTAGGCTCCAGCCCTCTGCAACTAACTAACATTGATAATAATAACAACAAAAATGATAATGATAAAATAATAATGATGATGATGATGATGTAATAAAAAAATAATGATAATTATTATAATAACAGTAATGATAAGAAAAATAAAATTATAATACATTTTTAGCATCACCACCATTATATTATAATTCTTTTTATATGTCAGGGTAACAAATGTAAATAGCTCAATTGTAGTAAGCTACTTTAGCCGTGTTGCTGTAGCTTCACTTGTTACTTTTCTCCAGGATATACGTTCATTGTTGTAAAGCTGATATTTTTCATGAGTAACTTCTTCACTGTATTTTCAAGAAGCTAATAATCTGCTACATTCAGTGCACAGGGTCCAGAGAATCGGTAATGAGTTTGAAATATCTGACACAACCACAGTCTCAAATAGAAACACATTTGCTCAAACCTCAAATTTGTTTTTTTTTCCAACGTTTCCTTGGAAATATAGTGACAGTACTGATGCTGTCTGCAGTGTGCCAGTGTTAATCAGCGTCTTGTTTTATTCATTTCTGATCAACAGCTGCGCTGTTCTGATGCTTTAAAGCCTGCCTTCAGTCTACTTTGATATTAAATCCTTGTCGTCACACCCTCTTAAACATCTCTGTGGGATGCTGCCAGTGTGTGTGTGTGTGTCTTAGCCCTTCATGTCCTGTGATCTGTATCTACCCATAGCAGCGTGGGATAATGAAGTCAGAGCTGCTCACTGAGGCCTGTCCGGTATCTGTCAGTAAACACGGGGGTATAATGAAATGGGCTTACTGTATCTCACACCAAAGGCAAGGAAAAAATGACAGCACCAGCAGGCTGCAACTTCACAAATTTGCAGGCCTTAAAACACACATGGGTGAACTGGAGTCACATGTTTGCACATGATGCTCACAGTCACATGCATATACAATAGTAATGAACCCATGGACTGTAACCGATGCGGCTCTCACTGAATTTTGCACCCTTTTGCTCCCCTGTCTTCAGCCCCACCTTAACTCAAATTTCACTGCAGCGTATCCTCTTCTCCGTTATGGTCATTCACCCTGGAAGAAGTGATGGAGTACATGTGAGCTTTCTGTTTGCACAGAGAAACTGCTGCAGGAAACTCTGCAGCTGTTCACCAGCTGTTGAGAAGTCATCAGCAGCGGCACCCAGCATCGATTTTGATATAAGCAGTCATTGGCGGCCAAACGGTAGTGTGCAGGAGGGTGTGATAGTGGAGAATTTAAGAGGCGGGGGAGAGCGACGGCTGCAGAATGCATGATGAGTTGTAAAGGCTAAGGAGAGGATTTGAAGAGCCAGCAGTCCAAGAGGCAGTCATAGGAGCACAGATGGACAGGACTGGAAAAGGTCTGATTCACTGAGTACTTCAGACCTGTGTGACTCTTTGACGGCTTTACGGGCCTTTAAAAGCAATTTATAGGGGAAATCAATAAGATGCAGCCTATAGGTAAACAAACACAAAGACATGCTGCTGTGGTTATATTTCTCTGACAGCGGTGGCAAGGTTTGTGACAAAAGAAAGAGCAGAACTCACAAGACAGCACATATTTATGCTGCAGAGTCCGAGAACAAGTGCTGCTGAATGTGAAAAGATTGTATTTCCTGATATATTGCTCTACGAGTCCAGTTGTGATGGGAACAGGAAATTGGGCTCTCCTGCTTGTAAATCTCCTCAGTTTTCACTGGAGAAAAAAAAGGTAGATCTTTATAAGAGACAACAAGCTGCCCACAGGGTCAGCACACTCCTCTGAGGTCTAACACCCTTCCTCAAATACCTTGCCTGTTCAGCCAGGACAACACCAACACAAATACAGTGATGAGCAAGTTACAGGTAAAATGTAAGCTAAGTTACTAACGACTCACTACACTGAACCCTGAAATATGCTTGCAGTCTGCCTTTGCTTTGACATAGAATATTTTTGTTTGTTTACTTGCCTATGGAAGATGCTTGTTATTGTAGGATACCACTAGAGGGTGCAAATGACCTCAGACTGTATGTAACTGCAAACATGGAAGTGGTAACAGTGGTATGAAATAAACACCAATAATCAATATCATAATTAAAGATTTGTTTACAACAGATGATTAGAGCTCAACATCGTCTGCACTGCATTTCTATAATACTGTTTTTTTTTCTGTGAACCATCTCGGTGTTATGGTCTTATAATCGACCGTGCTAATTGATGACTTGTGGCCGGCTGCTGATGCATAATGTAGTCAAAGTTAAAGCACCAGCAAAAATAGAGGGTGAACTCTATCATGCTAAATTGTGAAGTGGTTTTATGATATATACAGCGTTTAATAAATTATTTAGACCACTCGTGATAAAAACAAAAAAAATGTAAATAGTTTAGAAATCTTTCAAAGAAGTGAAAATGTCATTGGACATACATTTGAACAGGAATGAGGAATTTCGAACTGAATTCATCATTTTATACCTAAATTTTAGCTGCTCACTGGGCTTCTCTGAGATGTTGTAAACTAATCAAGCAAAACATTCAACTATTAAAACTATTTTTTCTGTTCAGGGATGCAAGGAAATAACTTTAATTTGACACCTTAATCAAGAAACAATAAAGTGCTGTGCTATTTTTTCTGTGTTTTGTAAAACAACGAACAAACAAAAAAAAGTCAGTTTTAAAATTTATTGATAACAATTATAATTACATTTTAGCATTAAAAAATAATTTTTGTTAAAGAGCTTCTACATACTGGTGTTTTAACCATTAAAGAAACATAACAAAAATTTAAGTAATTACCAATGCAATGTCAATTTAGGGCAGCTGTTCCTTAAACATTACATTTGGTGGTGGTCTAATAATTTTGTTAAGCACTGTGCACAGTTTTATCAGAATACAAATCAGTTTATATGTGAGAAAAAACAGCTGAAGAAACTAAGCTAACATTAACACAGAAAGTCAACCATGGTGTCGACACAGACATCAATTTACATGGTCACCAGTTGAATGGATACCCTGAACTTGTTTCCTTATTTCCGGTTTTCTTGAATAGAATTCATCTGATGTGTTTGTATCTGAATCAATATTGTCTTGTCCTGATTAGAAATATATTTTGTACTTTTAAATGGTTAGAATGGTTAAAATCATAGAAAACTGTGTTTTTGGCCTGACAGAGACGATATAACAGCCTGTCCAATATTTACTCTTGTCCAGCCTCTTGTTTGGTCACTGTTTCTTTTTCTTTTCCTAACCCCATCAGTCATTGTCTCTGAGCCTCAGTCATCGTGGAGCATAACAAAGAGCTGTACAAACTACCCTCCTCCCTGCTTATTGGTTCCCTGTAAACTTGTGTCATAAAGCAGATAATCATATGGAACTGCCAAACTTACATAGTGCTACGTGTGGGTGACGTGGGCTCTCTAAGGGAGTGAGTAGATGTCATTTCCTCTGTTGACAACCCTCCTACCATTAGATCAACATTTAAAGTACTATTTTAAGAAAATTGCTTTTTGTTTCTTAAGAAGATCAAATCTTGTCTTAAATCAGGGTCATATATTCATTTTTGATGACTGTGAGAGTATTTTCACAATCACTAATGCTCAAAAAACCTTCTAGTTTTTGTGAACTACACCTGATAGTGCTGTGTTCTCTCTCGGTCTGAGATGCTCTTTTAGAGCTCCTGCCCCTTTAAGACTCTTATTCCCATGTGGGCGCAATCAACTCTGATCGGTCTACGGTCAACTCTTGGATCATTGGTCAGTTTCACACTGCTTGGCACCGTATTGTCAGCAACTCTGCATCTATTCTAAGGTCTATGCTCTGCTGTGGGCTTGCTACCAAGAGCCAATGGGCTTAAACTGACAATGAATCAAGGGTAGAGCATCGCATTGGATGTTTTAAAAGAAGTATGTCAAACACATTTAAGGGCATATTCAATTAAAAAGCATCATATAGACTTTTAAAATATCCTAAAAAATGTTCCACTGTTTGCAGCACAGGCTCTGCTGCTGCCACTAAAATTCTTATCAACCAACAGATTAAACCTTATCCATGTGAACTAACTTCACAGTTCAGCACCAGTAATGTTTTGCTTTTAAAACCCTTGACCATTAATTTCCTTCCATGCCACACCATTTAAATGCCCCATAAAAGGATTTCTGGCCTGACAGTTGTTATCAGATTCAGCTTAAGACGGCAGCTCGAGCAGAGAAGAGAACAGAAATTAAAAAGCAGGAAACACAGGACCTGCTTATATGACTATTTAGTTTTCATTTTTGAAAACATATGCACAGTGTGTTAAGCTGGAGATATTCATGCAGTTAATTACACAGACACATGATGGCTGCTATGCATACCTGTGTGTAAGGTCAGCATGCAGGTTGTTCATGTAGTCCAGAGGTTAAACAATACAGTCACTAGCCGCAGTGCACATGTCTGGTAGGATCAGTTTAGTGTAGTTGTATCTGCCACTGTGTTCACATCAACAACACAGCAGCCAAAACAACTATAACAGAATATTTTGAAGACAAACTAAAGTCCACAGTCACCAACATCTGAACAGTTTATGAGACTACACATACACAGGGATGTGGAATTAATGGCCTGGGGGTCACATGCTGCCCAACTTACAATCAGTGCAGCCCCCAAGTCAGTTCCATAGAAATGAATTAAATGTAAAAAAGATCTGCCACAAGCAATGAAAATTTGATATTTTCTTATGAAAATCTGTGATTTACTGTGTACTTTAGGTTCTTTGCAAGGAATTAGAGCTATAAATATCAGCAAAGACATTTGATAATGCTCTATAAAGACAATCTAAAAAACCGTACAGTCATTTATATCTCCTTTGTATTCCTGTGCAAAGATGTAAAGTATACCAGGGATCAAAATGTCTTAATACAGGCTCTTCATTTTTATGTTTTTTAATGTCAAATTTTTGGATGTTTCCTTGATGATAACATTTAATTCTTCTGTTAAAATCACTTTTTGAAGCATATCTAAATGCATAAGCGAGAACAAAATCCAGTTCTTTGAATTAATGATCTTCAATTGTCTTCAGTTCTGGATAAAGCTCATTATATATACCATTGTAATACATATTTGAGTTCAGATTTAAATGTTTTAAGCATATATTTGCCCATAATTTGTAGGATTTTAGCCCTTTAGCAGTGAAAAATGAAACTAGAAAGCACTCGGAGAGTGCAGACCTCCGCCAAGAGCCACAGTTCCTCCTATTTGTCATTTGCACCATAAATATTAGTCCCACATTTATTTTGACTACATTTTTAGATTCCTTGACCATGAAAACATACCATGGGCAACTGAATTCATAATGTTATCAACATTAGTTCAGCAGTTATTCATGAAAATCGCATTTTCCGTAATGGAGGTTTTCTTCTGGATCTAGTTCCACAGCTTTTGAAGATTCAGCAAATCCGTTGGCACCTTCCAAATTCCACAGTTTCTTGGCTATATAGTGGTGTTTGTTGTGTGTTTATAGCTTCATTTGTTCTCTTCTTATGATGAAAATTCCAAAGGTCCCCTATACTTTCATATTCTGGATCATAGTATCCGGAATTATTCCTTTATACGGATCAGTCTTTGATATACCGTAGAGCATGTTAGAAACTTGTCCTGTATGTTTTTTTCCCAAGTGCCCTGACCATTATTTGTGGAGTTATGTGCACAAATGCCGAAAATGGCCCCATCTCCCTATGTTAAAGAATCCTTTAAAAAATTCCTGGATCCAGACGGAGATCCAGATCGCTTCCAAAATCTAATCATTTGTTCCTTATCCCAATCCGGACATTCCCTGAAAATTTAATCAATATCCATGTATAACTTTTTGAGTAATGTTGCTAACTAACTAGCAGACATACAGACAAACAAACCCTCCCAAAAACATAACCTCCTTGGCGGAGGTAATAATGTGGCCCTCTTTACAGCCAACATTGCCACAGATGACAAACAACTTCTCTTTAAGAATTTGGGATATAGGGAAATAAGTTTGGTGTATCTTTTCAGCTGGTGACAATGTAAATTGGTGGCTTGGAGTTTTGTTACTCTACTCCATCTGTCAATGTGTTTGTTTTAGCTTAGTTTCTTTCACTGTATGTTTGCATTTTACTTACCTACTACTTAACACATGTTACATATGGCCAAGTAACTGAACAAAAATGGCCATGGCACCAACAGATACAAATGTGAATGCAAGGACAGACAGCCAGTTTATCTCCCGCTTTATGCTCTGCCTGTATATGAGATAATTGGCCTATGATGATGATCATCAACTGGCAGCTGTAGGGGGCCACATCAGGCCCCCTACAGCTTTCCATCCGGCCCCCAGAATATGATCACATTCCCATCAAATGTGATGGGAAAAACATCTTTGTGCTATTAAGAGTATCTTTTTGTCGTTAAATCTCTAATGAAACCCCCCAAACAATGTGGTATTTACATATTTTTTCTACTTCTAAGTTTGATGTGCTTTACAGAAATCAACCTTTCAGACATTTTAAGTCAACATTCAACCAGGAGAATGAGTACAGTGGAGTCAAGCCCACTAAGGGAAATCATGTTATCCCCAGAGAGAAGCAGCCAACAGCCTCAAGTGACTGGTAGACAACCCACGCATGCACATGGAGAACATACAAACTCCACACTAGAAAAGGGGAGACAAACCAGCAACCTTCTTGCCTATGACATATTAGACCTGACAATGTTTGTACCATGGGTGATATAATGAGAAAGTCTTTGGCATGTGTTTTGATTACTTTTGTTTGAGTGCCCAGCATCTACTTTGTGAGGACACCAAGGATTACAAGGACAAAGTCAGTGTGTGTGGGTGTTCATCCAAGCATCCTTTTGCATGTCGATGCTCCTTCTTGGAAATAGAAGAGCAGCTGCCCGCAAAAGTAAACAAATCCATCTGCTGCTCTCATGTTTTTCTCTCTCAGCATGCTCCTGAGTTTCAAACTATTCTAGTGTGTTCGTCTGCTGAACTCGAGCCGCAGTGTTTGGTCTAAGCCCGGGCATGTGCGTCAGGTCTGCTGTCATCTTTAATTCACATGGCCCTGCTGTTTGTCTCCGTCCCTCTCTGCTTTGTGTTGGAGTGGGCCAAAATTCCCTCATCCAATCATCATTCATCCGGCCTCTTTGCCAGCCTCTGCTTGGGTTGGGGGTGTGAAAAAAGATAAAGTACGAGGAGGGTGGCTAAGAGAGACAAATAAAGGATGTTTGAGAAAGGGAGAGAGAGAATGAGGGAGGAGAGGAAATATGCTTTAGGGAGTGAATTAAAAAGTGAGAATGGATGAGATTGTTTCTGGTGGTGGAAGTAAAAGAGAGATTTCATTGCTTCATTTTCCCTCTATGCCTATCTGGATGTAATGTGTTTCTGCGTGTCCTCAGTTGTCCCCTCTATCAAACAGCACATCACTGTGAACTAACTGCTTTGGGGAGGGCCTTTATCTCACAGCTCAGTTTCAGGCTCGCTGATAATAACTGCTCCATCACTTTTCCATACTCTGCAGCCTTGTGTGCAACTCTCTGCTGTATGAGTGTGCTGCTTTGTATGATAAAACTCTCCATTTAAATCTGGAGCCTCTATTATTTCTCCAGGCTGTGTACAGTCGCAGCATTTTGACGGGAAGCACAGCCTGGCTTAATGGGTTTTAGAAATGCAAATAGATGCATGAAATATTAATATAAAGTCAAGGAGTCAGAATGCCTGTGGATTTTCAGGCCCACCTGATAGAGGCATTAAGTTGTCCTTGGAGTTTGAAGGCCACCAGTGTTTGATGTTAGGACTTAGTCTTTTTTTATTACCATGGTATAATGTGCATATTTAGACAGCCTGTTCACTGTGAAGTCAGGAAAAGAATGAAGTTAAACTACAATGTCTAAAAGTAGATGAATGTATTTTTTGAAAAACCAAAACAGGAACATTTCAAGATCATAGAACAATAATCAGGAGGAGATTTTAGTGTGGATTTAGACTTTTTTCTTAATTTATTCTCAGGTGTTTTTTATGCAATATTTTCTTTTTCTGTTACTTTAGTTTTTATTGATTGTTTGAACATTTTGTACATATATAGCCTACTATTGAACATGTTGGCTTTATATTGAAAAGAAAAAAAATAGAAAAGTTAACACAAATAAATCTGGGTCAACGGAAACTGTTTGGAGTCCATCTTCCAGACATCTACTTCATCAGAAACAAACAATTATTTGTCTCTTTATTTTCCTGTTGTAATGTCACTTGATTTTGTCTTGTATAATGTTCATTTCTCCCACTTGTCATCCATCTGTGTTTCCTGTAATCACAAATGATGTGTCAGATTTTCCATTATGAAGATTTCTTCCACTGTCTCAAGCCATTGCTCTTGGGTTGGCAGATCTGCTTTGCCCCATTTCCTCGTAATAGAGTTTTTTGCAGCTACCAACAGTATTTTTGCCAAGTATTGGCCCTAACTCGTACAATTCCCTCAGGTATGCAGTATTTTCCAATGCCTCCACAGCTGTGACAGCCACTGCTAATTATTTTGTTTCCAGATTGTCCGTTCCTTTTTCTCTGCCTGGCCAACTACAAAAATAATATGCTTTCAAGGTCAAGGTCATAATGCCATTGCCATTCATCATTTGCTTGTAGTTTCAGAACACTTTGATTAACTTCAATTTGCACAAATATCTCAAGGATGAGTATGACTTTGCAGGTCATGGGTCACAGGTTGTCTATGCCTTGCTTGCAAACACCATATCTGAAGAATTGTTCATTTTTACTGAAGAAGTAGAAAAGCACAGAGAGAGCGCAGACCTCTGCCGAGCAGCTCAGTTCCAGCAGTGGCTTTTCCACAACATGAATGAACCTTTATTGCCCCTAAGGGAATTAGTCTTGCACATAGAGCATAAATACACAACTACATAGGACAATAACAACCACACAAGACAAGACAGCACATTATAACTAACCCCTGTAAAGGAAATAATTCTGGATCACCAGATCCAGAATAGAGCCAGGATCCAGACCAAACTCAGCACATACATGGAGGTTGTTATCATGCACAAATACAACAAGTTTTGGAAACATCACTTAATATGTTTTTTTTACTGAATATCGTCAATGGGATTTTCCATTATAAAGTTCAGTGTTTTTTTTTGTGATGTCAACCTGGATCACGATAAAAAAAAAACAAGTCACAATGAGCACTCAGGACCGTTCAGAGTTGCTTAAGAGTTTATCTGATGACTGTAGGCTGAGGCAGACTAACACTACCCACTGACTCCCAGTGTTTCAGCTAAGTTAATTAGCGGTGGGTGAGCTCTGCCGGTCTCTCCCTCGTCACTGCACGCACAGTCAAAAGACTGATGGCTATCTGCTTGTCATGGACTCTGGAGTGAGACACGAAAACAAAAAAAAAGTCGGCGTATCATATTAATTGAACACTAACACTAATTTGATGCATAAAATGTATTTTCAAAGAAGATTAGCAGAGCATTCACAAACTTCATGTGGTGACCTTGCTCAGACTATGCAGATGTCAACACTCAGACTGAACTGTCTTTCTTGTCTTTGCTCCTTAACTTAATCCTTCTCTGGAGGGTGCAGTGGACACACTGAGTAGTCCATGAGATAAATTCAAATTTATTCTGCTGTCCTAACCCAGCTCTGACCCCAGTAATCTCCAGAAGGGGAGCAGCAGTGTTTGGATTGGATGGAGCAGAGCGATTGGAGTTCAAATCTTTCTCTCTCTCTGTGGGAAGTAGCAGGACTCAGCACACATTGATAACCTGCCTGAGTTTACATCTTGCTTCTGTGTAAATGTCAAACATCCAAGTCTTACTTTCTTTGCATATCATTCTGAGTGAAACTTTTTAGGAAAGCTACTTTCTCTGCATTCATTTTCATTCATTTACTGCCTATACATCGAAGTGCGTGAGCTTTAGAGAGAGGCAGCGGCTCAGAGTCGTGTCTTTAATATTCTCTGCGGGTGATGGAGTATTTCCAGGCTGCCTCATCAGATTTGCTCTGCTTTTGCTAATTTGCTTGTATTCTGGCCTGAGGAGTAATTCAAGTGCCCATTTTATATCCTTCATACCATAAATTGGAGCGGGATTAGCTGTTCAATAATTACATCCCCAGGCATCAATCAGAAGAATCTAGAGAGAGTGAAGGAGAGAGAGACTTCAGAGTGCAGGACTTAAGCTTCAGACTGTGAATTGTGTCACGTTCTCTGATTGACTCCTCTCTCTTTCTTTTGCAGAGTTCTGTCAATAATCTTATTGAGCAATCAAAAGTGTCTGGGCAAGTGATTATAGAGCGGAGGCCTGGGAGAGTGATTTCCTTAGCTTATTAAGAGAAAAAAAGGGACAGATGTGTGCTCTGAATATGAGGAGAAGATTTCTGAGATATTAAAATAAAGAGGGACTTACCGATTTTATTTCTTTGAGAAGTTAAAGAACAAGATAAACAGAATAAGGCCTGAGATTTAGCCTACTTGATGTCGAAGGGATAGTTCGGGATATTTGAAGCTGGGTTGTGTGAGGTACATGTCATAAGCTTGAAAGTTAGCCACAGCAACAGAAATCAGCTCTGCTTCTGTGCAGCAATAGTAACCCCACCTTCCCTTAACACCCCTTGTTATAAATGACAAATAAAATAATATACATACAGATGAGATCATTTCAATAGAAAAGTGATCATGACAAAGAAAGTTAGAGTTAAGATAAAAATAGCAAAGATAATACTACTGCTATATTATTATTATTATTATTAGTAGTAGTAGTAGTAGTATTAATGATAATAATATAATAATAATAATCAATATTTTGGAAAATACATTATAGAAAGTACATAAATAAACACAAAATAAGGTTAAAAAATAAATGATAATAAAAACAAGTTAACATAAATAGCAACAAAGGACAGTCTATAATTTGAGTGACTCACAGGCGAGCAATTCACCGTAAACTTTCAAATATATTTCATTATCTGGACGGAGGGGCCTGACAATAAAGGTGTTTTAAGTAAAACCAAGCTACTTAGGTGATTGCACCCTTCATCTGATTTTTGACAACAATTTAATTTTCCATTGCCAAGCTACTTTTTTAAGGCACATCCAATGTGCAGCGTAATGATCTATTTCATTTTACTGAGTACACTAATATTACTACAGCCCAAACAAAGATTAATTAAATAAACATTTAAAGATTATCCTGCTGATAAAGTACAGTACTTCTGAGAAAGTGTGTTGTTTTAGCTCAGTTTACCTCCTCGACAATAAACATGCAGATTCTTTTCATCAGGTAGGGATGGGAATATTGACATTAAAAGTCAAATATTGATGCTTCCACAGGTACTACTGGCATCAATAACTCCTCTAAAATATTGATACCAAATGGGTCCTCAAAGAAAATATTTATCTGTGAAGTCTTTTAGACCGTTTTCAGTCCTGTCTTTGTGCCACTTTCCGTGTCGTGTGACTGTGGAGACCAATTAGACGCATCAAACAGCACTCAGCTACACCCGAAAGCTTGCACACAGAGACATAAGACAGTTTAGTGTCAAACTACAGTAGGAATTATAAAGAGAAAACACATTTTATGCTTGGGTACCCTTGATATATTAAAGTCATGAAGAACCATGTGAGCCCAAAAAAAGAAAGGAAAGAAAACTGAAGGTTAAACTTGTTTTTAAGTCTGTTAAAAAAAAAAAAATAGAATTCTGGGAGGGAAAAGTAAAAATTCTGAGATTAAATTTAGTATTATTGGGGAAATTTCTAAATTCTGGGATTCAATTTTGAAGTCAGGGAGAAAAACTTGGAAATTAAAGATTAAATTAAAAATTATGAAAAAAAAAAAATAGAACTCTGAAATTAAAGTAGAAATTATGATGAGAAATGCAAAAATTTAGAGTATTAAGTCATACTTTGTTTGACAATTCTTAATTCAATCTTAGAATTCTGACTTTTTCTTAAAATTCTTACTTATAAATCAGAATTCTGACTTTAATCTCTGAATTCTGAATAATTTCACAGTCATAACAAAGGTTTAATCTCTAAAAAACTTCTTAGCAAGGGGCTAGATGGAAGCTTTCAGGGGCCTGATGTGGCCCTTCGGCTGCCACTTGGTGATCACTACTTTATGCTGTTTTTATGTTGTTTGTTTGATAAGATCAGCCAAAAATGGAAATTCCTGAATCACGTATAGGTGCTGGTATATGATGATTTGCACCAACATCCATGCTTCTGCACCAGATTAATAATTGAGAGCCACTGCTTTCGTCCTCATCTGTCTGTGGTGCAGAGTCAAAAAAGTAACGAGAAGAAATTCAAGAGATCACAGAGTAAAAACAGTTTCTTCTCTTCTCTGTTATTTTGCGTCATAGTCCAGTTCCATCCAAAATCATTTGAAAATAATCAAAGCGTTGGCCTTGATAAAATCTCTGAAACATTTTTACTGGTTGTGCGTGACCATCACAAGTTACTGAACTGTGCAGAATTACATTATGTGAATCAACAAAAACAGAGTCTGAATTATTATCGCCAAGGAGAATTGTGATTTGGTCTCCAACTGTTTACAACTGTCTGCATTGGAATCATAAATGCATTTCTCCCTGCGGCTCAGAGAGGCACAGCCAGCAGTCTGATCTGCAACAAAGAAAGGAAGTAATCCTGAATTCAGTCTCAGGGTAACACAATTGTAAGCTTCCCTGGTATATTGTTTTATTTGAAGTAATTTAATTCCACACCTGAAATATGAAGCACACTGGGTAACAGGAGATGCAAAGGCTTTAAATTGCACGGCTGCTGTGTGTCCCTGTGTGTGTATCAAGTCATTTTGCTACATCTGCTGAGCTGGAGCACAAAACGCCATCATCAGTCACAAGCCTCATTTCAGTGTGTAACAACATAGAGACCAAATTAAGAACGCTTTCTTCATGTGTCACTTTTGTTTTCATTTCCTCCTTGTATTTTCAGCCAGTGACCCTTAAATGAACACGAACGCAGCATAAATTAGTGCCTGAGCGTGTAAACTTTGTGAGTTCTGCTAGGAGAGGCTGAGGCTGACAGTCAGTCAAAGCAACTGGAAGTCAAACAAAAAGAAAATAAGGCCTCAGATGAGCTGGTGGCTGGAGGGAGAAATTAGAAAGTAAAAAAAAAGACGTACTGAAATAAACCAGTTGCAGAATGCCACTGGGCTGGGTGTGTTCACAGTGTTTGTTACAAATAGATGTCTAAAGAGTTGGGAAGGCTGCAATGACCTGAAGTAGAGTAGGGCACTACTGACCAAACTGTAGTTTTTGGCTTAATGACAATTCACTGTTTATACTGTATGTATACAGTGCTTAAAAAATGTATTAGGCTACCACCTGAGGCAAGGTTCATGCCACAGCTGCCCTAAATTAACAGTGCTGGTAATCACCAAAACCATTTTTATGCCTCTGTGATGGCAAATACACCAGTATGTAGAAACTCTTCAAACAAAATGATATTTTTGATGCTAAACATATTTTTTATTGTCCATGAATTGTCAAATTGACTGTTTAACAGAGAAGCAAAAAGAAATAGAAGGGTACAGGATTATTTCTTGATTAAGGTGTCAAAGTTTAGTTATTTACTGACATTCTTGAACAGAACAATTAGTTTAAGTTGTTGAGTGTTATGCTTGATTAATTTCTGACAGAGAAGTCCAGTGAGCCGGCTCAAATTTGGGTATAACAAGGTGAATATAGTTTGGTGGTCTCCATCGTTTTAAGGATGGTGGTATCAAAAAATACTGAAACTTTTTGATATAGGGTTATTTTTGAACCATAATAATGAAAGGACTGTCTAAATTGCACAAGCAAATTGGCAGCAGTTTGTAAAATTGATGAAACTGGGAAGGAGAGAAGATTTCTCCCTTTTTCTGACTACTTCTTTAAATGTTGGCAAAAATGTAATGTAACAATACTGTTTTATGGTGGTGGTATCAAACAGATTATATGTTTTTGTATTGATCATGAAAACTGCAGGGAAAGTTCCTCCTGAGGGTCAAGTGTGAACAGAAGGTCAGGGAATTCTCTGCAAAGGTTGCCTGTATATATTCTTGGAAGTATACGAGTTGCATGTGTGAAAAGGGCTCTAGTGTGTGGATGTACTGTACAAGCTTTTATGTTCTTGATGCTCATGCTTTTTTATTAGTGTTTATATCTGTAAGCATGTACATGCACTATGCATCCATATCATTGTGGGGCAGATTCCATGCCTGTTGCTGCCTATCTACTGACAAGCTGTGTGTCCTCTGTGCCTGATGTACTACACAGCTGCCAAGAGGGATTATGGGAGAGAACAGCAAAGTACGAGGTGTTTATCAGGTCTGTGCCAGGATTGAGTTGTAATGCACAACACAGTATAAACATACACAATACAACGGGACTGGGCATCACCTTTTGACCTTTGTACTGTATATACTGGAGGTCGCCTGGATTGTTTAGAATCTGTCGCAACCAGCTAAGGGAGTGTTCCTTAGAATAAGCAACTAATTATAGCTATAAACATGTGATCCTGTAGTCACATTATCAAAGTAACTAGTTACTTGGGAAAATAGCTCAAGTGTTACTTCTTTGCTAAAGTATTTATATCAATATATTCATTATTTATAGTTTTGTTGAAGCAATGGAAAACAGAAGAGTTTTCAGATATATAAACTACATGTACGTTTCTGGTAGCGATTTAAGATCAAACCTTATTTGTTTAGATGGAGTGGATCCCACTGAGCTAGCTGGAGCTTCTGGGGGTGCAGTAGCTCAAAGAATTGTTTGAACCTGGCTTAATTTTTCATATAAGTTAATTAAATACTTGATCAGCTGAATCCACTTTGGCAGGTATTTCTGAGTATGTATTAGGACCTAAAGTACTATTGGACCTGACAAATGTTCTTGATAAAGTCTTTTTATCACTCTTCAATTTCAAGTTATTTTAGTACATAGAATTTTTGTGAGAGCTGTTTGCACAAAAAATGGGCTTTTCCCCTTTGGCCCTGTTTTTGGGCATGTATGAACACAGCAATAGGACCCTTTGTAATGTTTTACACCCTTTAGAGGGACTTTCTGTGCTCAGGCACATACTGTAACAATTGCAATGGGGTAACGTTGCTCACTGTGATGCCAGCAAATCATCACAAGACTGGACAACACTAAATGATTCAAAAACATGTTAGTTCCCAGAATTCAGTTCAGCTCATTGGAGCAGAATTTTATATCCTTTTATCACTTGATCCTTCACTTTTACAAAGCTACTATTTACTTTTTAATTATGGTGGACAGTTTCTTTGTCGATACTTCAACAGATAACCTTGCATTGCAGTTGGATCAGCCTGATTCATAGTCTGTAATAAGACAGATCCATCTTGCCAAGCTCCAGTCTACAACAACTGTGCACAGCCCAAAGCGACACGGCCCAATCAGAGTCCTTTAGAGCAGGAAGAGGAGGCTACGAGCAAGACAACAGCAGGAAGTGACGGCTTGTATAGAGATTTGCATAGATGCTAACAGCTTCAGTAGCAAAACTGGACTGCTTTTCATTTTTAAATAAAAAACAAATAATACTGAAAGCATGTGATAAGAAGGATGTTTGTGCTCCACTTCCTACATGTTTTGGGAAAAGTTTGTTTATGAAGCAGAACACATTTGCACTTGACACCGCGGCAGTAATGCCCACCTACTTTATTATGTGACTGGCCTGTCATATGATTGATAAAATGAGTGTCCAGTCACCCGCTGGATATGCTTTTGAAAGGTTCTGCCCATGCCCAAAGACATGGGCTGTTGCTCAGAAGGACTAGTGAAATATATAGAACAGTCCATCTGGTGTGTCAGGTTACCCAACAGGTGTATCGTTGTAAAAAGTTACCATTGTATCTGGTGACCTCTGAGGTTTGGATGCTTGTAAACAGTTTTAAGTCCCTCTTCTTTGCTAGTTTGTTAAAACTCATTGTTAGTTTGTTAAAATTCATATTGTTAGGTTTGTCCAACGTTGATAAAAATGCTTATCCGTTTAAACTTTTGTAAGACATTTGACCCCCCACCATACCATTATGTTGCTAGCCAAGCCGACTACCCTTCTTCCCATGATGCATAGCGCAACCCGTTGTCATTGCAGTTGGAGAAGCAGGCCAAGAAAAAACAATTCAAGGACAGCCCTGTTTTCATGTGTGGCTTAACCTGCTTTAGAAATACATAGCTTACCAATGAATAAAAGGTCAGACTGAACAAGTTTATTGCCTCAAAGATACCATCGAGTCCAGCAGGAGATGTAATACGTCATGTTGTAAAAGACATCCAGCTTGGCGTCTAATGAGCTAACAAAGTTCATTTAAGGAAACATTTGTCTTGTTTATCCCTGTGTCTTCACTCTCAGTCTCAATAAACTGTTATAAGGCTGTTACATAAAAGTCAGTTGTGAAACGACACTTACAAACGTAATCCTTGTGACTCTTCAGCACATTTAAGACTTCAGACCAGTTCTTTCATCAAAGTCTGAGCCGATTTTGTTTACCCCTGCAAATAAACTGCAGACAGAGTCTCAACAGACCGTCTGGCAGCAGACTGACAAAACATCTCTCTAAATACACTCTGACACTAATTAGTGATCAGAAACAGCTGTGGAGGTAACACATTTTGGCAGATTAATGATACACAGCAGGTGTGTATCACAGGAGAGCAGACAGAGGACGCTGTGAGGATAGGTACGCAGGCAAGGAAACAACAAATGTCATGGACAGAGACTACTGAGGAGCATGAAGGGGAAAAGCAGTGGTAACAATGACAGTGGTAATAATGGCAGCTGCAACATGTCATCACATCTAACACAGTATTAAAGGATCAAATACTCAGAAGATGTTTTCATTGTCACTCCCTCTGTAGGAGGCAGGTAGGAGGCAGGACTTGTGGTCATGAGGGTAACCTCACAGTTTATCTCTGCTTATTGATTCTACAAACAATGTAGATGTGCAAAAAAGGGTCATGATTTTCAGCATTAAATATATTCTGATTTTTCATCCATTGATAGTCCAAGATGTATCGACCAATCATGTACCACCAGGTTTTGGTGTTTGGAGGTAAAACTCTCAGGCAATGTCCACACTTTACATACTACACTAGTGGTACATTCATTTAGCTAAAGTGTAGTATGTAGTACGCAATATGCGAACATCTGCAAATTAAGCAGTATGCTAAACATACACACATGATATTACCACAGGAAAAATTATCAGTATGCATTCAGCCAGGCTTCCTCACATACTGTTTCCCATAATGCAAAGTGCCAACAGGTCAGGGGTTGAAATGGTGTATGGTAAAGGAGAATATCCATGGAAATGGCTGTAATACTTTTAGCATGAGCATTAATACAGTTTTTGAGTTATTTAATAGATTTTACACACTAAATGTGTAAAAGTTGGGCTGTGACAATCATGAAAATTAAAAAAAAAAAAGATGTCTTTTAGATGTAATTAAATCCATAAATAGATGTTAATTTAGCGGCACCAGCCATAAGCTGAGCTGTTTACTTTAACTTCAAGACCAGAAACAGGAATTAGCTAACTTACTGGATTGTGGAAGGAAAGCACACAGCACTGTTCAGGGATTTTAAAGGAAGCCAGACTATTTATGTGTTTAATGTGGTTTTTTGGTTTTGTAGACGTAGTTGCTCTGATCCCTTTTGTGGGGGTGGGGGGTTGCGGGGCTGAAGCCTATCCGAGCCAACATGTGGCGAGAGGCAGGGTACACCATGAACCGGTTGCAAGTCAATCATAGGACAACATAGAGAGATGGACATCCATTCACTCTCACACTTACACCTAAGGGCAATTCAGAAACCAGTTAACCTAATGAACATGTTTTTGGTCTGTGCGAGGAAGCCAGAGTCCCCGTAGAGAACCCATGCATGCATGGGTAGAACATGAAAACTCCACACAGAAAGGCCCTGCCCAACCAGGGGATTGAACCAGTGACCTTGCTGTGAGGCACATGCACTACCTGCTGCTCCACCGTGCCACCCAATTCATTCAACCTCAATAACAAATGAAGTATTAATGTTTTGCCAAAAAGAGTTGATCCTGTTTTGTAGTAGTACCACGAAATCAAAATGTCCTCAGACTGCAGTTGTATGCTATGCATTTATATCTCCAGCCAATCCCTTTGCACTGAGGCTCTGCATTCCTTCATACAGACTGCAGTGTAGGACAGATTTATGAAAGTGTTTGTGTGTATCCGAGCAAATGTGTGTTACCTCCTAATCTAACTTTCTGATGTGCTCAGTGATGCAACAAATTGATGGCACACTTTCAATGCGCCACAAACAATAAAATATAGAGCAATATGCTTATCTATTTGTTGTGATGATAAAGGTGCAAAGCTCCTTTGGGGCTTGTGTACTTCAGTCTGCTGTGCGAGTTCACTGCTGATGTTCAGTGGACATTGTTGAACCTATTGGATGAGACACTTTCTCATTCACATGGAAACTTAAAAAAATACATTACAGCAGTGAAGATGAAAACCAGGAGTAAACTGAGCAGGCTGTTTTAGTAGCTTGTGTGAATGTGCATGTTTGTTATTTATATTATCAGTTGTTTAAACTCAGGGACGGGAGATTTGAGCTGATTACAGGACTATATCTTTTTGTACACCCACCACCAACAACACTGGAAAAGTCTAGAGTAAAGTTAAAATTTAAGTTAATTTAAGATTTTCTGGGTACATCCAAACAAGATACAATTTCATCATTAAATTTAGGTTATGTAGCTTGGACAAAACTCCAGTGGCAATAACTTTACCCCCACCCCCCCCAAAGTGTTGCTCCTAGCCAAGCCCCTTCTCTTATACACAACCAACCCACTGTGTTTGTGTGTCTTTAGCTGTCATCAGCATTATGCAAATGTCATGCAGCCACAAAAGTGCCACAGACCTTCATAAAATTGCCTTTACTTGCACAATCTAAACAAGGACTACAGCTCATTTAGATATAACAAGCACATATATCTTAGTAGAGGATCCAAAAAGAGCACTGTCCCTGAACTGAGCCCTAATTGGCCCAAAAGTGAGTGTCTGTTGCTAGATTTTGTAAAGACTTAATACAGAGCAAGGAGGAGGCGTACATGTCTAATGATCTCTCATATGTCTTCAGTAATAAAATGTTGATAGGCAATCATATTTTTGGGGCCAGTAACACAAAAAATAAATTACATCCTGCAATTCTGAGTATTACTGTGCAAACACAGAAATCAGTCGTATTTATTAGCCTGTTACATACACACATAGATCAATTGACTTTACAGTTGTGAAAAAACAAACAAAAAAACAAAGTAGCAACCCATGTACATATTTCTTTCAAGACTCAAAGGTAAGGTTTAAGTCCAATGCCAATTTCTATTACATTCAAATTTTCCACATCAAACAGCATTAACAAAAAAAAGCCAGCAGAAGTCTGTTGTTACTCAGTCCACATTGATTTTTACATAAATCCCACCTTGGGGGTGATACTCTACTATTTGAAAAACTCTGGATTAAGGAGCACTGGCCGTCAAGTCAGGCTATATATTCTGTACCTGGTGGTGTAGAATTAAAACACTGGCGATGAAGGTATTGCAAAAATCAATGTCTAGACAGAAGTAATTGGTGACAAAAATAAGGCAAGTTTGCCATCCAGCACTGTGTGTATGCCCATATTGAACCCAACTTCAATGCAACTGTCGTTAAATAGAGAGCTTTCTGTTTATGAGTCTCCCTCTCCCTGTGGTGCATCTGTGTGGTTGTTTTGAGTGTGTGTGCATCCTGACAGACTGAAAATAAAGACTTGTGGTGAGGCCCAAATGTTTCATTTGTCACCTCATGTGTTCCCCATAAACTGATCTTGTAGCCCCTCTATTGTCTCTCCCTCTCCCTCCTGCTCTCTGTCCATGTACACTAAAGTATCTTTTGTTTTAGTTCTCCATCCCACAGTCCCTCATTCATTTTTCTCCATTAGAGTGTTTGAACATGGACAAGCTGTTGGTCTTTTGTCAGTGGAAGGACCGTTGGCAGCCTGTGCAGCAGCCTTGTATGGGGGTGAACATGCTCAGCTATGTAAAGGTCTCATATTATGAAAGATTTAATATTCAAAAATATGAGTCCAAGGCAAGTCTGCAACCGCTACTCTAACCCCCCCGACACAGGCATTTGTTAGGCCCTTATATGCCCTCAGTTCAGGGGTTTTCAGAGTGTGGAAGAGTGAGCCTCCCTGTAAAAGAATGTATGTTGTGCATGCTTAATCAACTTTCTTTAAATATCTTTGTCTCATCTGTAAGCATGACAATTTTCCCATCTTTTTTAAATTGCTGTCTTTTCTTGTCGAACAAATTAAAAGAAAATCTGTTTTAAAGATTCTTAGTCAATCATAATATCTTTCGCTTGTCTTGCATGTATTTTAAGAGTTTTGACATTGTTGTCTGCATCATTTAAAATCAAACAAGGAAACAAAATGCAGCCTCTAAAATGGCAATCCTAAATCAAGTGTATTTAATTCATCTGTTATTCTTTTGAAAATAAACTATTTGCCAGTGTAGACAACATTACAACTCCAGAAACTGTTTCCTCAAAAATATATTTTCAATTCTCTTCTAACTTGTGCCATAATTTTTTTTGTACTCTGCAAGATGATTGCAGCTTCCTGCAAAACTTACATAGTGCTATTGCAGGTTGAGAGTGGGATAGAAGTCCTTCTCCAACTAATGCCATTGTTACACTAGAAGTCAACTCTAAGTCTTAAGACTCTCTTAAGACTTTAGTCTTACACCATCTCACATCTAAGTACAATTTGTCTACAAATCTTAAAAGTTTAGCACTCTTTTTATTAAACATAGCATTAGCTCATATCTGTGTTTAACTCTTGAGCTAGCTTGCTAAAGCGCACTAAGCACACTGATATACCCGGTCGTCTGTAAATTCTGTGTTCTTCGTTTTCCTCAAAATCGTTGTTCTGATAGAAAAACATGTCATAGAAGTATTTTTTCCTCCTTCAACAAAATCTTCAATTTCTCTTTATTTTCCACAGTCCTGCAGAGCTGTGCCCTCCTTTTTCTCCCTACTTCATTTACAGCCTGTTGCTGAACAGCAAAATTTGCATAAGACCAGACTGACGACCTACAGTGATGTTAAACATGTTTTATTTTGTGGTAAAGCTACAACTAGAGGAAGACTGCCTTCAAACTGCAAAAATGAGCAATATCTATATTAATATCTAATAAGGAGCATATCTAGACTCCAGTAAGGGTTCTCAAGGTTTTACTACAGCTTTGGAAATTTGTCTGTGACTTCAAAATCAGGGAAAATTGTTAGGTGTAACACCAGCAAAAATCAACTTTGAAATGGGTGATAAAATGACATATTGATGCTTTGGATAACAAATCTGACACATTAGATTTTGGTGGCAGCTTTTTCAATACATGTTTCATCATATGTTTTTTAAAATCTTAATAATGGTACGATTTTGTCACCTTTTCTAACTTGGGTTTTGGTGAAATAGGTGGACAAAACGCAGACATATCTCATCTAAGAGCACTGCTTATAGTCTGCTTTTTGGTCTTTTTTTGACATCTTGCTTGTTGGTCTCCTCCATCAGCACTACTTTCATTAAGCTCTTAAAGTTTTACTTAAATCTGAAGTTTGTTGAATGAGCATCTTTAGATTATTTTATGTGGTTTTCTCAAAGTCCATTCTTCAGCGCTGCAGTCTGTTGCTCTTATGCTGGCATTTTGAGGGTCGTTTTTTTGCCCTTATTAACAATACATGCTTAGCACTTGTCAGAAAATGGTATTTATCAATTTCAGAATACAGGTGGAAAAGGCTGCAGTTTCAGAACAAAGGGGCATCAGCCAGGAAAATAATAATCTGAGGTTATATATTGATGAATGAGGCTCATTGTTCTGACAGGAGTCTCCGTGATTCTGCGGGGACCAACGGGCTGTTTGCTGCTCTTTTATCATAATACACAACAAGGATTCTAACAAATTAAAAGTGCAATATAACATATTACACATGTTACCCTGTGTGCAGCTGTGCGTACAGGCAGCTATCAGGTCACAAGGGGTACAGCCCCATGATGGATGGATGTGACACTTAATACAGGCCCTTTAATAACCCATGACTGTTGAACACGGTGCCTGATGTGCGGCGTTCTAGGTTAAGGCCAACGACGTTAAACCACACCCCCTCATTCTTCCTCCATGTCTTTCTGTCTCTGTCACTGCCTCCCATCCCCTCTCTCCTCCTCCCTGATCTTTCTTATACAAGTGAGCACAAGGTCAGAGCAGCCACAGGAAACAGTGTACAGTGGTGCAAAGTGTGGTCAGCGTAGAGCTGACTGATAGCTTAAATGGAGCATGATTTATGAATCATATAAAATCATGTATGTGCTAGCATTTAGGATTTGATGTGACTTGAATGTCATTGTTTTTCCATTTGCCACATTTGCCTAGTTGTAATTATACCTGTCAAGGAATTTTTGTTTTTGCTAGTGTTTGTAAGATGTAAGTTGTTGACAGGATAAGTCAGTTATTAACAAATTTTGATGACGGGGAATGTTTTTTATGGCACCAGGGAGAAGTGATTAGACTTTGGTGGCGATCTAAGTCCAAATGTGGATCCAGGAATATTGTTAAATATTTTTTAACAGCGCGAGATAGGGCAGTTCTTCACATTTTTGACAATTACTTGCATGGCAGTGTTGGAAATGCCTTGGGGGAGCTTTGTGCTACGGAGCACATCTAGTTTAGTATTTAACACCAGATGGTGTCTGTAGTTTACATGGAAGCTGTTTTGCTAACCACTATCACATAACAAAGAAGAAGAAAGCAGCAGTTTCAGATGACATAACTGTGTAACAGTACTGGGGTGATTACCTCTGCCAAGGAGATTATGTTTTCGCCATGGTCTGTTTGTTTGTTTGTTTGTGTGTTTGTCTGTCTGTTAGCAATATAATGCAAAAACTACTGGATGGATTTACCTGGAAATTTTTCCAGAAGTGTGGTTTGGTCCAAGGAAGAAGCCATTACATTTTGGTGGTGATCATATTTGTCTGGATGCAAAAAATTCTGAAAATTTGCTAAAAATCCCATAACTTAACATTGGGCCGTATTTTTAAAAATCATATCTTTGACATCAGTTGATGGATTTGCTTCAAAATTTACATGATAAAATATATATAATATAACTCTATCAGCATGGTCAATTTCATCTGGATCTGATCCAGATTGACGTCACATAAAACACTGAAGTTTATAATGGCAAATCCCATTCATTTCTCCTCGGCTGCTGTGAGGGTTCCGCCCCCTGTACGTCATCATGGGAATTGCAGTTGATTTGCAAACTCACATCAACGTTTTTCAAGCCTATGTCCCTACATTACCCAGCTTCCCTTGCAATGCCAGCGGAGGACTTCCCCACATGGACAGACATGAGCGGAGACTCGGCCGTCATATCGGAGAGCGTGGTGATCCAGAATTGTATCTTGGCGGAGGTCTCTGCTCTCCGAGTGCTTTTCTAGTTATAGAGATTCACTGGTCATGGAGCATCTTTTAAAACAATCTATGGAACATAATTTTAAAAAACTATCTATTCTGAGCATTTTTGAGAAAACAATTTATTTTTCCAAACAAAGAAAGTTAAACACATTAAGGTTAAAAAGATATATGTTTATGTAAATAAGCTATGTGGATTTTTCACTAACGTTGGTCACTTACACTCATACAATAAAAAAATCACATTTTGCAGATTTACCAAAATCATTGTTAAAGACTGATTAATTTTTTGTCCAATTCCTCAGATTGACTTGGCTAGAACATGATGTATATTTTCAATAGACACTGTAGTTTTTCCTTTAATTATTATATCAGTTACTTAATAACAAGTATTTTTTAAATTTACATTATTCCCTTAATCCCTCCATATTTAAAGAGATAAATTTTTGTTATATCTCCGTTTCTATACTGCATAATTGGATGTACAGCTTGTCCCCATGTGTACCAAAAAACCCTCACAAAACAGAGAGAAAGTAACTGCTTCTGCAAGGAGCTCAAGAAAGTGTGCACCTTTTCCTCTTATTATTGCTCTGTCTCAAGAGTTCCTCACAAAGCATAACTCTAAGAAAACAAAGCCTCCTGCTAAATAGAGCACAGTAGAGTGAAAAAAAACAACCTTGTGCCGTTATCATGTGTTAAGACTTTGTGCATAGAGGATTGTTTTTACTGACGTTTTACACAACGTTCCAACTTCATTGGAACTGGGGTTTGTATAATGGCAGTACACAATAGGGAAATTCAAGCACTTTCAAGGATTTCAAGTGCCTGTACAGGCCCTGAATCTGTTGCGTTAATCCCTTTAAGACACTATATTATGGCAGATATGATGGTGCCAGAGCTCAACAGCACCATAACTTCAGCCCTTTGCGGTTCTTTAAACTTTGTTTGAAGATTTTTCTGTTACATTAATAACTTTGCTTGAAATAACCATCCCTAATTGAAAGGCCAAATATTCCCTTTATCACTCTGCCAAAACCCCGTCTTTTTTATAGGCTTATCAAAGGGGGAGCTTTTTTCCTTATTTGCCAGATTCAGTCAGTGGAGAAAAGCAGAAGATAAAGAGACGAGCTGCAGAGTCAGAGCCATAATGTGAAACAGGCAGAGAATGAAATTAAAAGCCAGAACAAAACACAAGGGATCAGCCCTAAGGATGATAATCAAACTTTAAATACAGAATGGTATAATATGCAGGAAGAAGCACATATCCACACAGCTCTATATCATATGTGAAACCAGCACACAATGCATCGGGGGAGGAGTCATCCTAATTACCGGCTGAAGACAGAGAAATATGGAGCTTTATCTGATACACAAGTATGAAAAAAACACACATTCATAATTCAGTGCAATAGAAGCCTTCTCTTGTCCAGCAGTAAAGAGACACATTTACACTTCAAACCCTGCTGGCCTGCTGTGAGGCCATCCAGCAGCTGTTTCATCACTCTGCAGTGGGTCACTAGCAGGAGGGAGAGGGAGGTAAATCAACAACAATATGCAAAACTTGCTGTGCCCCATGACTTTTTTTCACAAGATAAACTCCCTCACAAAGTGAGTGTAATGTCATGAGAATCAGTTATTTTCCCTAAATCTGTTTCGATGTTCAACCCCCTCTTCAGCACCTTTAGAGATAAAGCTGTGAGGAAGGAGGAAAGGGTGCACTCCATTTTCAACAGTACAAAACCATGACCAAATAAGCCTGTATAGTGTATTTTATCTCTTTACCCTGTAAGAGCACTTCTGTACACAAAACAAAAGTCTGGGGTATCAAAACTTCTCCCAATCTCCCTTTTTTAAAGCTCCCATGTCCTGGTGGGTTTGACCATTTACAGCATGTATTGGGTGTCTATTAAGAAAGAGTTAGATTAGATTAGATTAGATTGAACTTTATTAATCCCTTTTGGGAAACTCCGTCAGGGAAATTAAGATTCCCGTAGCATTTAAAAAGTACATAGAAAGATACATTAAAAGGTAGATATAAACAAAACAAATAATATATAAACAAAAATATAAATAAATACAAAATAAATAAAAATAAAAATAAAAATATGTCTACAAGCTGGCTACTGCTCCCTCCCGTCTTCTGTCTTCCTGTTACTCCTCCTCTCCTCCCAGTGAGGAGTTGTACAGTCTGATGGCATTGCGCTGGATGTACAGTCTGGAGTGAGCATTGCGTTGGATCCCTAGGTTGAGAGCTTACAAGATTTTTCATTGCGTTGTTGGAACATTGCTGATAATGACGTCTGTGGCAACTGAAAATTCATGGATTTTAAAGGTTTCATTCATCATGACAAACTTTACTACGTAATATAACTTTCATGATTATTTAATTTTTAACTAAATTGACAAGAGTGAAACCAAAGATCAAGCAACAATGGTTCTATTTGATAGCAGCTGCCTTATGTCTAAGGTATAGCTTCACATTGTAACCTCTTATGTTAAAATTGCAATTTTAAAAGTTATAGTCTTTGTTGTGATTACATTAGGAACCATCCTTTAAACATAATAACACTTCAAAGTTCAAAGGGCATTAGGACAACGTCAGATAGATTTTATCTTGCAAAATGAAATGTTGAACTATTGAGTCATGGGAACATTAGGTGCTAAAATGCTAACTCGCCACTGTTATCTATTAGCGATTGTTAGCAATGTCAATCATGTTATGATATGGCTAGTTTAGTTTAATTTAGTATATTTTTTCTGGTGTTTAGACCTCTTGTTCCTCTTGTCTCTCATGTTTCCTGTTTTATTTTGAAATCCCTGTGTTCCTTGTGGTGTTTTCCTGCCCTCCCATCTGTGCGCCCCTGATTATGATTCCCTCCACCTGTGTTTGATGTTTCCCCAGTGTATTTAGCCTCTGCGTTTCCCTTTGTCTTCTTTGGGTCATTTGTCTTCCCAGTGTCACTCCATGTGTAAGTCTTTAGCGTCCTCAGTGTTTTCTCCAGTGTTCCTCCAGTGTTCTTCCTGTTTTGTTGGTAGTTTCTGTTTTTTGTTGAACTTTTCTCGTTGACTTTGATTTGCACTTAGTATTTTGTTTCTAGTGTTTTCTTTCTTTGTTTGACCAGTGTTTAATTTGATACTTTAAGAGATTTTGTTTTGTATTTTGAACTTTTTGTAAAAAAATACTTTTTGGACTTTTGATTCCTTTTTCTTAGTTGATAATAAAACCTTTTCTTTTTAACTGCATTTGGGTCATCTTCTTGTTTTTTCTTAGTTCACTTTGGTTTCATACCGTGACATATCATTCATCAAAAATAAATGTATGAACCAGAGTTAACACAAAGATATGGGCTCTTTAATCTCAATTGTTGTGTTTTCATAATAGAGGGAAACTAAAACTGTAAGTAGGTGTTGTATTTAGGTAATCGTCTAGCACGACAAACTGTGCTCACTTTCATCTCAAAGTAATTCTTATGATAAACTATGTCTTTAAAGCCCTACACAGTAAAGGGTGTGTGTGTGTGTGTATGTGTGTGTGTGTGTGTGTGTGCAAATGTTAAGAGAGAGTTATACCATTTTGCTCCAGTTTCAATCCTCACACCATCTGCCCGGTCATTAGCTCCAGCACTGGCATCAATGTTACACCCTTTAAATAATATCATGCAATTATGCAATAAATGCCAGATGTCAGATCAAATGTTAGCTTGTAATAATAAGGCTCATTCTACAGAGTAAGAACTTTTTTACTTTGATTTTGAAAAACAAGTTAAGTCTCCTTTCAGTTCTTTAAAGGGACAGTTCAGGGTTTTTGAAGTGGTTTTATATAAGTTATGTGGCATTAGCTTGAACATTAGCCAAAGTGACAGAGAACTGATCTGCATTTGTACAGAAAGAGGCAACTTGGAAACTAGAGCTACATATTGCTGCACATGTGGCCACCATCTCCAGAGAATTTGAATAATTGTAGGTAAAATAAGCCACAAAACTATTGTAGGGTGTTTGTATGCCAAATTGAATATTTTGACAACAGCTTTCTTCAATACCGGTGTGTACTGCAGTACATAAAAGTATTCCCAAGTATCCAGAGTAAACAGCTGTCATATTTGCCACAAAATTGCCCGTTTATTTAGTTCAGTAGTGGTTGTTTCCTCCTGTGAAACCTGCCGACTGTGGCTGACTGGTGCAGCAGGCAGAGGGAAATGTTGGCAGTGCTATGTACAAAAGTAGTGCCTAAACCAAGCAGCTTGGTAGTGGAAAAGTAAGTTGTACTACATGTGTTCAACATAAAGTGCAATCACACTATGCTGTTTTTGTGGCTCTTTTCAGCATGAACTCTTTAAATTACAGTGGAGGGGGCCTAATGTGCAGCAATATATATCATCCTAGCTTCCATGTCAGCTCTTTCTGAGCAGATGCAGAGCTGATTTCCATTACTGTGGCTATTGTTCAGGCTGATGCTATGTATACAACACTGCTTCAAAGATCCCAAACTATCCCTTTGAGAAATGCTATTTTTTTTCTCACAAAAAACTACTTTTTGCATTATCACTGTGTTTTTTTTCTTTTTACAATCTGGATTTCACTTGTTCCTGCCACAAGTATTCGAGCGAAGCTTATGGTAGTTTTTTTTTTTTTTTTTAAATAATTAAACTACAGATTTATATAAAGGACTGACACTTTCCCGAAATCATACTCGATCTGTTTTCGAGCATTCATGCTTATAACCCAAGATTTTTAGTTAATAGCGTACATGCTTTGCACATAATCAATACACAGTGCTTCCACATGGCGTTCATTAAATGTTTGGTGTTGTTATTGTCCACTCGGGGTGGCTTTACCTGTCTTCTATTTCCTCGAGATTTTTCTTCTCCTGTTGGTTTCCAGCAAAACAGGTGTAGTGGTTGTTGAGGTCAAAGAACACTGGTTGACCGGGTTGTGCTGGTAGTGCCCTCTGCTGAATCAGCTAGTTCACTGGTCCAGGTGCCCCAATGTGTTGTTGAGCTGTTTATTTTATATCCAAATGTTTATTTACAGTTCATGTATGGAGTTTTAACCCTATGCTCAGATGGATATTCGAATATCGAGTACAATGTGACAGGCCTAGTTCAAGGTTGAGGTTTCTGCTCCATAGATGCTTTTGCTTTGGCGTGTTGTCGTCCCATGTCCATTAGTTGTCTATGAAATGAAACATATATATTCTTGGTCCAAAAAATTCCAAATGGAATTGATTTAGAAAGAATAGGTCGCAGACTCATAATTTAGATGAGGTTTCTAGTATGATCCCACCAATGTTTCTGTTCTCTATCATGCTTCCTACAGCGACCCCCCTCTTGTTGTATCATTGTCTTAATTTGACATTGAGAAGTGTTAATACGGAGCATAATGTGAAACAGCGTGCGAGACAGCTGCTGTGTTGGTGTTAAAATGAGCTGTCACTAACATGAGCTCCAGAGAGTCAAACGCAGGAGATAAGGTCAGGGAGACAGTGGCTATTGAGGGAGGTATTGTGTGTCTTTTTTATGTGTGTGTGCGTGTGTGTGTTTCAAAGACAGAGAGACCGAAGTGGAAAGCTTCTCACTGTAACAAATTGGCCTATCATGCAGAGGGCGAGAGCAGTGTCACAAAGCCCTGATGGGCCTAATGTCAGCACATGAGGGAGCAGAGAGGGAGGGAAGCAGAGGAAAGGCAGAGTGAGCACGTGAGGGATGTAACGTGACCTGCGGGGAAGAAGGGCCTGCAAGATGAATACACAACAGACAGCCAGCAGGAAAAAAAAAACCAACTAAAAACTAAAAAGGCAGGATTGAACAGAGGTGCAAAGGTTAATATTTGAATGAAATGCACTTTTAGGTCATCAGAAGTCTTCTGTTTCAATTTTAAGACATCCTCTGCATCCACACTGCATCTGTTAAAAATGTAATTTCATGCCCTGTGTTTCCCTGTCCCTGTGTTTGTAAACAGTGCATCAATTGCTTTTACCGTACAACTGGAAAAATGGACATGAAGTGCTTTTTATTAGTGATGGGTGGTCTCAAAGGCTTATAAATACACAGATCTGCGAGCCAAACTAAGTTTCACCCTCTGAGATGAAAGAGAAAGTAAATCATTTCCATCAGTGAAATAAATGAATGCTCTGCTATCTGCACCACATTAAACAGATAAACAAGGTCTGCTGAGAGAGAAAAGCCAAAGAAAACCAAGAGCACCCCTCCTGCACTTCGTCAGAATTGCTCTTTCCTCGCTCCTTAGACCGCCTTGATGCACATGACAGAGGGGGAAAATGGAGTTGGGACATCGGGAAAAATGTTGCACTGCGTCCTGTTTCATCACACTGCAATACTCGTGGCCAGTTAGGACAGTCACTTCCATTCAGTTAGCCTGGTTTTGCTCACTTTGCATTCAGTGAGACAAAATATTCCTGGAACAAGAAGTGGCAGTATGAAACTTGTTTTTTTCCTACATTTAAGTGTCAGTAAGTTTTGATTACATGACACATTATTTTCCTGATCAGGTATTTATAATGTGTCCATGTAAACACAGCTTTTTATGATAGTGCCTGTGTGATATTTTGCCAAGGAGAATTTAACTTAAAACTGGCATTGTTTTTGCTGGTAATAATGTAGAATATTATATTGCATATTGCTATTCAGTTAGAAAATAGTATGAAGCTCTTGTTTTTGGTCTGTTTCACCCTTTTTCATTTTTTTTTTTAACATCTTTCAAAAGTCAAGTTGGAACACTTTTTAAACACCTGTAAATTTACAAGTGTTTCCAAAACCTTATTACTGAGATAAATTGTACATTTATACAAATAAAGATAAACTCATTGACTCTGTGAATATTCACATCTATCTTGTGTTAAAACTGATGATATTGAGCTATTTAAGACAAAATATGGTTTTGTAAAATCACTCTTTTAAAGAATGTCAAATACAGCAAAATAAAACAAAGCTTTGTGTTTCACAATGTGCTATGTTAAGACTTTGCATCGTATCTAATCAAGCTGAGTCCATAAAAACCATTTCAAAAAATAGGTACCTGATGCAGTTAAAGTTTCAAGCACTTTCAAGCACCTTGTTGGAAGTCCTAGCCCTTTTTTACAACTTTCATAAAAAACATCACAATTAAAGCACCCTTTAGGATTTCAAGCTTCTAAGCAAACCTTTCAAACTGGTAATATTTAAAAGGTGTTAAAAGATGGGACAAGGTTGACTGAATGTTAATCAATGAGTAACAGCCATGTACTAAAAGGCAAACTTTCAGAATGCATTGAACAGCTGTTTTGTATAAAGAATGAATACATGATTTTCAAGAATGTTTACATGCCAGAACTCATGCTCACTTTAATCTTAATCCTTTGTGTAAGAATGAATACATTAAGTTATATGCTCTGAGGTTAAATTGTCATTTAATATCCACAGATGCAAAGATTGCATCATTGAACATGTAACAAAGGCAGATGTCACCCTGTAAGACCAAAGTGAAAGGCTAAAAAGTCACTCTGGGACACTCAGAGAAACAGAGGGTGAGGAGAGGAGAGCAGGAGTGATAAATGAGAGCAGCAGGAGTGGGACACGTGTGTGAGGGATGCATCAGGAATAGAGAAAGAGTGGAGGGAGTTGTGCTGCACTTAGAGGAGCTCTGAATGAACGAAGGAGCTGAAGCAGAAAGAGAGCAGAGTGAGGGCCAACCGGAGAATGAAGGATGAGAGGGAGGGAGACCAGAGAGGGTGATGGAGGAGGAAACAGAATGAGTGATGAGAGGGAGAAGGCAGAGGCAGGAGGAGAAGAGAAGAGGGTGGAGGAGAGAGGAAAAAAGATGATGGGAAGGTGAATGGATGAGACTCTAAGTAGTGGAGGGATAAATGCAGAGAGAACATTGAGAAGATTAGGAGAGGCGGAGGATGGAAGAACAAATAATAACCTTCATGATCATCATCAGCGGCTCCTATGGTTTTATATTCAGTGTTATAATGTTGTTAGTCTTTTCAGGAGCAGAATACTGATGCAGTTTTTCCTGGAATATTACAACAACTGCTATTTCAGTGAATAAACAGTGTAATGAAATAAGTTTTCCTTAAAGTGGTGGAGAACCAGCAGACTTAGGTTTGTGAGTACACTCAAACAGGAAAAAGAAAAAGCAGTTTACCCTGTAAACCATATTACAGAGTCAATATTTTCAGGTTGAATGTACAAATTTAAGAGAGTTGAACTTCTCTTTCCAGGTTGTTGATCTAAGTCAGGAGTCTGTGAGGGCTCAACCAATGGCAAAAACCAAACCAATGTTTTTTTCTTTTTTTAACATCACTATTAAATGCTCTTTTAGTAGTAGTCATACATGGTGATCTACTTTTTTGTTCTTAACTGCCATGGACACATTTCGTGAACAACACATTGAGTAACTGATATGTAGGGTTACAAAGTGGCATAAAATTTCAAGTAATATTCTTGAAACTTTCCAGTAACTCTCCATGGAAGTGAAGCTGGGGTTATTTTGGAAATGTTATGTGGAGTGTATATGTACAGTTAATCACCGTCCAAGTAGGCACCCATAAACTTGTATGCTGTTTTTTTTCCTCATCCCATCAGGAAATGCAACAAAGTGATACGTGAACATTATCTAAGCTAATTTAACACGTCTGAAAGTGTTATTTGTAGACCTGTTTAAAATGTGATTCTTTTTGCAGTGCTCTGAAGCAGGAGTTGCTGTGTTGTATCACCTGTTGCGTTCCTCTGACCTCATAAAGCACCTGGATTTGCTTCACTTAATATTTGTCATTAAGCAGATCCATCTTGCAGAGCTTCAAGCTGTAATGATTGTTCTGTTTGATTGATTGATTGATTGATTGATGATTGATTGTTTCAGCATCTTTTTGAGGACAAGGAAGCTGTAGCTATGAGTTAGTTAAGTTATTCAGAAAGGAAGAAGCATCTGCAAGCCTCTGGTTAGCCTGCAATAAACAAGATGGACAAAACATTCATTCAGTCCCCTTCTAGTTGTTTTTTAAAAGTTTTGCCCTTCCCAGTCACTTTCTTTGAAAGGTTGTTTAACAGTCCATCTGGTGTGTCAGGTCAGTGTTCAGCCTCGAGGGATTCTGTAGAGACATTTAACCTTGTGCAGCAGCTGGACCTGCCCCATATAATGTCTCAAATCAGGCAATCCATCTTGCTAAGCCCAAATCTACAATGACTGTAAGCATCTCACAGTGAGACGCCACAATCAGAGTCTTTTAGAGCAGTAAGAGATTGTGAAGACAGCAGGAAGTAACTACTCTGACAGAGATTAGCATTAAAGCTAACAGCTTCAGTAGTAGTTTTGTCAAATCTGGTGCACATTTCTTTATAAAATGAAAAAGAAATAACACTATAAACTTCTCTATCGTAATGATGCTGTATTTTTGATCCACTTCCAACATGTTTGAGGAGAGTTTCTTTTAATGAAGTGCCTCACATTCTGTAGCACATTAGCGTCCACCTACAACATTATCTGACTGGCCCGTAATAAATGTGATTGATGGATGGAGCTGTGACAGCAGGAAGAAGCAGCCACACACCCTCGTGGTATGAGACCCATAGTATCTTGAGTCAGAGCTGGCATGCGCATCATCCACATGCATCCAGTGTGAAAGCACCGTTAGTCTTCAAATAGGCTTCATTACAGAGCATTACTCTTCCTTGATACTGTAGTTAGAGGGCATGCAGACCTGATTGCTTTCTGTCACTGCTCCTGCTGAGTATCAAATGATCTCAGACACCTGCCCTAATAAAGCAGTTGATTGATTGTGTCAGTGTATTATCTATCAGAGGTGCTGCTGCAGCTTTAGCTTTCTGACTGACTGTAGCTCATGTTTTATTAATGACTACACAGGGTGATTATCTGACCTCAGGATTTTTGTCTTCTCCCCATCTCTCTGTGCTTTCTCTCCCATCCGTCAAACTCCTCGCATCCTCATTTCTTTGCCCACCACCCCCTCTCTCCCTCCATCATCCCTCTGCTGTCCTTCTCCACCTCAGGGCGAGTGTTCCTCTAAGTGCTACAACATGTTCATCATAGAGACCGTGTGTGTGGCCTGGTTCTCCCTGGAGTTCATCCTGCGGTTCATCCAAGCCCGCAGCAAGCTGGACTTCCTCCGAGGGCCGCTTAACATCATTGACGCCATGGCCATCCTCCCCTACTACGTCTCCCTGGTGGTGAAAGAGGAGGACCCAGACGTGGAACACGAGAGGCCAGGAGGTGGTAAGGGCTATTTGGACAAGCTGGGCCTGGTGTTGAGGATTCTGCGGGCGCTGAGGATTCTCTATGTGATGCGGCTGGCTCGCCACTCTCTCGGCCTGCAGACCCTGGGACTGACGGTCAGGCGGAGCACCAGGGAGTTCGGGCTCCTTCTCCTCTTCCTCTGCGTGGCCGTGACTCTCTTCTCCCCGCTGGTCCACTTGGCTGAGAGTGAGCTCACAGGTGCTCATGACTTCAGCAGCATCCCTGCCTCTTATTGGTGGGCTATTATCTCAATGACAACCGTGGGATATGGTGACATGGTGCCTAGATCCATCCCAGGTCAGGTCGTAGCACTGAGCAGCATTCTCAGCGGAATCCTCATCATGGCCTTCCCCGCTACCTCCATCTTCCATATGTTCTCCCGCTCCTACCAAGAGCTAAAGATGGAGCACGACAGACTGTTCAAAGAGGAGTGCGCGGCGGCTGCTGCTGCTGCTGCTGCCACCGGGGAGCATCCAGAGGTAGTAGGTGAGGGAGGAGACTCGTCTGTGCCTGGACTGGGACTACGTCTGGACAAGGACAGTGTTCACTCGCTGGAGTCCCTCGCTCTTTTAGGAAAGAGTGAGGATGCTGCGGGGAACAACAACCACAGCCTGCCACCTGCAGCTTTCTGAACACAACCTGCAAAGACCTACTCAAGCATAAAACTTCCAAAGACAATATGAATCTTCTGATCTCTTTGTTGCATAAAATAAAAGAACAGCAAAAGGTATTCCTCCAAAGGCCTTTCCCATAAGGTTTTGAGGGTGCCCTGTTTGAAAGGAGATTAAACAAACAGCATTTTCTTTGCTCTTTGGTCTGCGGACTGCTCAGACACTTCAGAGACTTCAAACCCTTTAAAATGGACAGTGTAGTCTGACCAGAAAGCCTCCGCAGCAACATAAATAACCAGCTGCCTCCATAAACATGCAATATTCAATCCAAAGTTGCTTTTCCTTCCACTGTGAAAATATATGTACTTCAACTGCAACTTTAGTTATATTCTTATTATTTTTGATATGTTGCCTACAGTATGTCCTGAAGATGTGTGTAAAAGACCCTGCTTGTTTTGTGCATTAAGACAAATTGACATTAATTTTGGGAATCACAATATCGAATGGCGACCTTGGTGTGGACAGACCTCAGTGTATGAAAACGGTTTAATATCCAATAGCTCAGAAATCATACAGAGATAGACAAAAGTGTCCTCATTTGGACTGGATTGAAGCGTAGATTTCAAGGGATCGTTCAGCATTTTGGAAGAAGGGTTATGTAAGGTACATGGCATTTGCCTGAACATCAGGCACAGCTCTGCTCCTGTAAGGAAAGAGCCGGACCATTTAGTTTGCATAATTTAAATAGTTTTAGGTAAAACAAGCCAAAAAACAGTGAAGACAAATTTCACTGTACAACTTATTTTTCATCTACCAAGCCACTTTGTTTATTCACTTCTTTGGTTCAACGCATCGTTCTGCCAGAAGCATACTGATCAAAGTACAGTCTCTTAATTTTGCAGAGTATACTAATACTGCATTACAGATAAAGATGACTAAAGTGGGGTACACACATAAGATTTTCTAAATCTGAAGGGATTTTATATCTGTTAGAGACCCCACACATGAAGATAAAAAATCAGGCATTGAACAGTTTTGATCGTACTGTATGTGGTGTGGTCTGATAATCTCAACACAGCACACCACACACAGAACCATTCTGCCCCACCGCTGCTCTAGAATCTAGTCCTAGCATTGCAATGACCATAAACGTTTGGGGGGGGAATGATGGTGGTCTTTGGACTATTTTTGACGGAAAATCTGAAAGTATATAAAAGAAAAGACTGTGGAAAAATCCTGGAGACAGCTTGAACACGTGAGCTGGTTCTCCGTTTCTTAGGTCCACCGAACTTTATGTTTATGTTTCAGGTCATTTTTATTTACACCTACTTCCTTGCTCCTCAGTCAGCTCGTTTCTTGAGTGCCTACATTCAGTTCCACGTCACAATTCATGAAGTCATGACTTGGGAGTCATTGGCTTTCCCCACACATATGAAGATTTTTGGTCATAAATATTGAACAAGTTTAATATTTACGATTGTTGTCCCCGACCCATTTCGGAGCCAATTATCAGGACAAATTCACTCTTAACTCACCTCAGTCGACAGGATATCTTATAGGATAATCTAATAAGATATAAGATAACTGAGCATTTGCCGTCCTTGGTCGGGAAGGAGGAGAGTCGGGACAAAAACAGCCCGATAATCTTTATGTGGGTACCCCACTTTAGCTGTACAAATGTTAAAAGACCAACCTGCTGACCAAGTACTGAAATGTTTACAGAGTGTCTTTCTACCCTAGTTTTCACCCTTAACAATAAACAAACAGAGTATTTTTATCAAGTTTACTTGTTATCAATACCACAACTTGTGTCTTTACACAAAAAAAAACATTAGTTTAAACAGAATGCTTACTTTGAAGATAAACTTTATGAGAGCTGCAGACTGCAGAGGTGTGTATAAGAGCTGCTTGTATTCTCTGATCCTGAAACACCTGCAAGTGTTTTTTTGTAGCTGCACTCTTATTTCATCTAGTTTGACAACATGAGCTTAGGATTTATATACCAGTATTAACAGGTAACATGGGTTTCTTTGGTCATCCAGTTCCCATTGCAGTTTCCTCCATTTCCCATTCAGACTCTTTGAGTCTCCATCTACAGAAGTTTTTCCTGTGTGTACTCCAGTGCACAGAAGTATTCCCTAGGACCCAAAGTATATGGCTGTCATATATCCTAAAAAAATTGCCAATTTATTAAAACAAAGTGGCTTGCTGGTGGTGAAGTAAGTTGCTGTAATGCGTTTGATATAGCGTATGATGACACTTCACTGTTTTTGTGATTTGTTTTCACCTGAAACTCTTTAAGTTACACAAAATCAGGGGCTCCCTGTGCAGCAATATCCTCCATTCAAAAATCCCAAACTATCCTTGTTACACATGTCAACAATTGTTAAAGAAAACCCTGTCAACTGACATGAGTTGGAAATGAAGTAAAAGTTTGCTTCAGTTTACTTCCATGTAGCCCTGCTTTTGGGTGATGGCCAGCTTGCTAATAACAGCTTGTGTTTGGCCACCAAAAGCTTTATCTGTGAAATCATACGTCTGCTTCTTCTTAAAGCATGTATATGAATACAATTGAGGGAGAAAAGCTGTGAAAAAGGTGCTGCTAAACTCTTAGTTCAATGCTATTTTTCCTTATTCATTTGTATTGCAAGAGGCCTCAGTGGACAGCGCCTGGCTGGATTAATGTAAATCAGGAATGGGCAACTTTGGCAGCAAAGAGGACCACACTGCCAAAGGACCCAAGTTTTGCACAATAAAGGCAAATATAATGCTTATAACATTTAGAGCAAAACTCAAATATAGATATTTAACAAGCTTAAACAAGAACTCAAACCAATATAAGATCATCAGTTCAAAGAATTAAATATATACTGCCTTTTAAAGACGGTTTTACTTACTTTTTTCCAAGGCGTATTCAGTTACTTCATTAAGTGATTAAATATAAATAAATAATGTTGTAATAAGAAAACATCACAAATTCTGCCATGAAAACAACAAAAAATGAAGCATTTGTGTACAAAAATTTGATTTCTGGTTTATTTCATCTGTTTGCCTTGAAGGTTGATGATAAAATAGATAATCACAATAATATTTCTTAAAAAAATTCTTATAGAGTATTACTCAATGCACTTATTATTGCTCTAATGTCTTGCAAATTTCTTAAAGTACCATCAATCAAAGTTTGTCAGGGGAATACATCAACTTTTCATGTTTTCATGTTATGTTAACCTCCACTAAGGAAACTATCTTTTGGTTCACCTATTTGTTTGTTTGTTCGTTTGTCTGTGACCGAGATAACTCAGTAATTCTCTGATTTTGGTGAAATATTCAGGGAACATTAGTCACGGCACAAGGAGGAGTGATTTGATTTTGGTGGTGATCTAAATCTAAATCTCTTTTTATATTTGTGAACATTGCTAGAACTTAGCTGACAATGGTAGACATGTCTTGGCGGAGGTTTGTGCTAAGACCGTCCACAAGGGGGGATAAAGGGTAAAGCTTTCTGGGGCTCCGAGCGATTGAGGGGCCTATGAAGATTGGCATACATAGGCTACAGCTCAAACCACATATGAACAATGAAAATCTTTCATTTCAATCCTAAACAGACCGTTACTTACTGAAGCAGCAAAAATATACATTTTACTTATTGTTATTTGTTTTAAAATATAAAGCCCTTCTTCTAAAACGGTTCAATCCTTATTTTTGTCATATTATTCCTGCCGATGGGGACACTGAACTTGACTTGAATTAAGTCAAGCACAAAAGACACATGCGAGTCAGCTTAAATGATAATGGTATGCATCATGTATATTATCATTAATAAACTTTTTAATATATTTTTGGGCTTTATATGCCTTTATTGAGTAACAGGATAGGGGATAGAATTAGACATTGGGGAAAGAGTGTTCAAGACGTACGGCCTTGTTTCATTGAGAGTACAAACGAACTGCTTGGCCACCGGTATTCCCCAAAACATTGATATTATTAGATAAAATCTGAGGAGGGTCTATTAACCTGGTATTTCAGTGCCCAGATTTTCCTGCTCAGAGTACGTATAGTTTGTGATTTTTTTCTATATGTTTACATTTTATTAATGTCTATGGAATTGACTTAGGCGCTGCATTAATAAGGGAGGGGGGCGGCATGTGGCCCCCAGTCAATAGTTGCCCATCTGTGACATTTAGAGCCAACAATAAACCTGAGAGATGGAAATGAGGTAAAGGCTGGTGCATGTGAAAGAGGCAGACAAGTAACTTCTTTGGTATCATGCAGTGAGTGATCACACATGCTTACAACTTGTTATTCAAATGGCCAAAATGGATGTTACTCTGTGTTAATGCACGATGTAAACAGGGTCATATTATACTGTTCTGTCATGAATTCAGAGAGGTGCTCCTCTGTATTTATTTTTGACAAGCTTGAAGCCATGTTCTGAGAAGAAATAGAAACTGACTGAAATTTTTGCCCATATATGATATGATATAATATATATCCATCGCTCTCACTTGTATGTCTGTGTGCTTGTACTGAATGAGGTGATGGTTTCTTCATCCTCTGCTGCGAACTCCAGGTAAACTGTGATGTAATAAACTGCAGGAGCAAGAACCCATGTGCTTTTAAATGAGGTCAAATAAAAGGAGGGAGAACCTGTTTGTGTTTGAGAGAGGGGATGTGTGAGTGAGAGAGAACGAGCGCTAAGAACCATGACATGTACTTTGCAATGCTCCAAATAAAAGCTCTCCTAGTAATCTGAGCAAAATCCATTTTCTGGGCTGTATTCTTTTTGGGGTTTGTTTTAATCTCCTCAGCTAATCGGGATGCACAGACAGAATCCTGCAGTTGAACATTTCTGAGAAAAGAGGAAACAGAAGCAGCTGTTGGAGGCGGACACAAAGATAAGTATTCTTTGAATGACAATTTTGCAACTTTCCCCTCCTTATGCCACCTTCTTTTCATCACGTGGACGATTACAGCACTTTGGAAAGGTGCCCTGTTTCTGCTCTAATCTTTTTGTTAATAGATGTGGAACTTCCTAAATCTACTTTTCAGAGATAAACCCTTTCTCTCCAGACAGATTCTGGGGTGACCTCCAAAACAGACGGGGTCATCCCTCTTTATCCGACAACCATGGTCACACACAGTGGGGTCCAAGAGGGATGTGGAGGCATGCAGGGATATGCCAGATGTGGATGTAATCTAGATTAAAATTGGGATTAGGAGCCCCAGAGGCTAACAGGTTTTCCTCTGCAATTTATACCCATACAGTCCTTTAATATTTGGCCTCCCTCTTCCCTTTGTCCTTCATTTGAGAGAAAAAATAAATAAAACATAAAATTTGCTCAGAGATTCCAGTGTAATCAGTGTATGTGATTTCAAAGATTAGCCATATGGCATCTCATTTTAGCAGCTACAGCTCCTTGTAGGGTATACTGAGGAAATGTGCCCGGAGCTTCTGCAGTAACAGACGGCCAAGTTTCTGTCAATGCGAATAGAGCAATCCAATTGTGCATGATAAGATATGATGTATTACACAGATTAAGGATGTTATCCATCTGTGTCCTCTATAAGAGCATAAAGACAGTGATATTATGGGCAATGGGCAGCATGTGCACAGTTTTCTCAGCACTAATCATGGTTCATGATTCTACAAACAGTTATGGGAGCGATGCATCCTCACAGGAGACTTGAAGAAGCAAAACAGGTAATAAATAAGCCATTCAGATGGGAGGATGGGGCTTGACAGACTTTGCTTTGCATGATAATTAAGTTACAAATTGTTGCTCATACTGAAGCAGAATCGTATTCCCTTAAAACATATTTTTTTTTCACTGTTGTCATTATTCAAGGACTTGCTTCAGGCATTTAATGGTGAGATTAAAAACTATTTAAACAACTCAATAAGTCAGATTTTTCAGAAAATATTCTGCTTCACTTTTTGCCAAGAATGTTGTCTGAAGACGAGAACAGCAGGGGGACATTTGGTCTGTTTAATGTTTAAAAATGTTTCTGAACATATCACAAGCCCACAAGTTAAGTATTTATTTGAGTCTCTTACATTTAAATGCTTCAATTTAAGGAAAAATAATGAAAAAAATATACAACATGAACTCCTTCCAATGTCGAGGTTGAACTTAGAGAAGTAAGGCATTGCACATTACAAGTTACTTTATTTAAAAGGTAATGCATCACTTGACTTAATTACTCATGACAAGTAACTGCCTACACAACAAGTAACATTTATTTAAATATCTCTAATATCACTTCATTGATCCCTTGTTGGGTCTCTGATTGGTCAACCAACCAATTATCAGAAGTGACGTATGCCGTAAAGCAGTCAAAGCAGTGAAAATTTGTAGTTTTTTAGTGTGGAAGTTTTCCTACCATCCACATTGAAGTTACATTGTGCCAGTGAAGGCGATACAGATCCCCTCAGACCATGACAGAGGTGTCATTCAACCTGTTGTAAGGTGATGTACCATCACAATGATTCTAGAAGTATTATATTAGGGTGGAAAAACTACGCAGTGTTGGTTTAAACTCACATCTAATCCATTTTAGACGTTGAAACTGTGACATAATGGCTTCAGCCCTGGACTGAGCTAGTTCATTATGATATATGACCACACATGGTGCATTTCAAAGCTATAGTGTGTTTAAGTGTTACATTTGCCCCAAAACAAGGTTTTATAAGATCAGTTTGCAATCTAGGAAACTAACAAAAGAGCTGCACTTTTGACAAAATTGAAAATAAAAAAGGTGATTAATTTCTAAATTAGGGTCCTTTTTTCCCTTCAACCGCACTCTAAATTTGTTCAAACTATATAAAAACATAAAAAGAGTCATATAAAAGTGGTAGAGGGAAAAGACAGAATTAATCAAAAGAAGTTTTATTTCCCACACAAAAACTAAACTTAAACTGCCCCCCCCTTAAACCCCTTATCACCAGCAAGAACCACACCACAAACAGTATGCGTTTGAACATTTAATGAAGATTTAGGAGTATGTAAAAAGAGAGCGGCAAATGTGTGTTGTGAGATATCAGCCCCGAGATGTGAAAACTGTGAGAAAACAAAACAGCCAACGGATGGTGGTGACTCTCCAGTTTCAAACATTTCCCAGCCTTCTTTATAACCTCTTAGTCCAGCTGATGACCATCTCCTTCAGCTGGTGATCATCTCTGAGGAACTTTCACAGGTGACACCAATATCTCCTGATGAGCATGGCAAAGTCTCATCTAGTTTTATGCAAATATATTGGTCACAAAATATAAATATCCATCATAACTGACAGACAACAGCATTCTGCAAAGCAAGCTCACATATTCTATTAAAGAGCTCATTTTATGCTGTGTTTATCTTTATAAGCCCTCTACAGTGTTAAACATTTCTCTTCCATGTGACAGAGCGACGTTTCTCAACCTTTATCTGTCAAGGTACCCTCAAGAGATGTGAGGAATCTCAAGTCACCTCAGTCATATTATTACTATTTTAATTAATAATAATAATAATAATGATAAAGGAAAATTCTACATTCTCTGACCGCCAACTTAAACACACATGGGGTTGTTATCTGACATAATTTCACGACACTTCATTACAGTAAATTTCCATTAATTGGAATCTGAGTCTGAGACGATGCACACAACCTTCACATTATAGTGGCTGCAAGGTGGCAAGCTTTTAGGGCTTTCTCTTGCAATTTTGTAACATTCATCATTACTCGCTCTTGTAAATGCTGTTGACTTTTTTAAGCCAATTAAACCATTATATCATTTCCCCTCACTGCTGGGTTACCACTGGATGATGAAGCTGATGGCTCAGATTTAAAAGAAAATGTTAGCTTGTTTGCAATAGCAACTAAGGTTTATTGTGCACACTCCATAAACACCTGCCAGCTGAAAGAACCTTGTATGCAAATACATTACCTACATCAATTCACTATTGTAATTATATTTTCATTTACTGACCCAGACACTGGAGTGAGAGGGCACACATGTTATTGTAGTTAATGGTTAATGGTCTGAAAAATCATAACACTAAGTGGTTTTTTGTAGATGCTGAAGGCGCCCCTGACAAAGCCAGAGGGCATCCCAGGGTGCCAGGGCAGCCTTGTTTAGAAAGGCTGTGATGGAGCACTTCACTGAACAAATGGACCTCTCCTTCGCTCCCTCTTTATGGCACCAGTAGCTGCTTAAAATGCTGAGTTAACTCCATTCCCCATTCCCCATTACTTGCTCCAAAAAAATAGAATAAAATAAAATAAGAAAATAAGGGTTCATATGACTTTTTTCAAAAATTCTGTAAGTATTATTTTTCACGAACCATTAGCATAGTCATGACTACATTCTGCTGGGTTGATTATTAAGAAAACAGGATTTACATTTTTTAATTTGAGTCGATAATTAAAGTGAAAAACAGAAACTAACTCAGCTATGAGTTTGGTGTAATGCTTTGATGAATAACAGAGTTAACTGATGACTTTCAGACAAATGTTTCCATGAATTTCATGATTAAAAAAAAAGATCTCTTGGTTATATAGGAATTCATTACATACATTATACAAGAGAGAACAACAAGGATTAGGTTTAAACAACGACTGTAATTTTAACAACCACAGCCCCATGCAGCTCAAATCACTTTTTAAGAATGCTGTCTGATAGTGAAACTGAAGTGCTTGACCTGAGTCCTGTAGGTGTTTTATCCTTTTTGCCACCATGGAGACCTGTGGCGTAGAACAGGTAATGGCAACACCAAGTAGAGAAACTACGCAAGGACAGTTTATTTTCTTTCGTATCAGATGTTAGAAAAGAAAAAGAAATCTGAGCATCTTAAAAATCTCAATAATAATTAATAATAATAAAACAGAAAAGAAAAGCAGAACAATTTATGATTTTATCTCTTAAATGTAGAAGAGTTAAAGTTCAAAGTTTCCCCTAAAAATGATATACTGATACTCAAACACTGTACTTAAGTACAGAACTTAAAAAACAACTTTGTCCACCACTGCATACAACAGATAGAACAACTTCCCATATGGAATGAAGAAGTCTTTAAATTAAAACATTTTACTGCATACTTAATTGACCTGTTCCCTTGAGGGCCACAAATCTCACCTGCCGGAGTGAAGTCAAGGCCCCTGTCTGCCCAATCTGTATTTCTGCCTCTGGCTCTTTATGCAAACTGAGACTCACAATGGTTCCTGCTGCTGTGAGATCACTGCAGGTTTTATCACTAATTAGAGGAGAGGGTACATGCAGTAATGTTTATTACCACAATTGCCCATGGCAAAAAGAGTCATCTTCGATGCTGAATTGATCACTGCACTCTTCACTATTGGTTATAATTATGGCAACATGCTTCACTGTACCACCGCTTCCTCAGCCCAAATGTTAGTTTTTGTCTTTTCTGATGGTCAGCATTTCAGATAAGGTGATCACAGTGTCATGAAACTCTGCAGTGACTTGAATGACATGGTAGACCCATAGCAGTGCCCAAACAATCATCATGGCTGGCTTTAGACACGTACATGTGTGTACATCAGTGACAACAGCTGTAGAAACATTGGAAAGAAAGACTGAGCCAGATGACATCTTAATGTTTCTTGATACAATATTATTACACATTCTTTTCATTCAACACTAAGGCAGAACTCCTGTACTTCATACTTCAGTGGTAAAAGGAAAAAAGGACCATGACCAAGTCAAGCAGCCTGTCTGTCATTCCCCTCTCACTCAGCACAGAGCATTTACCGTAAAGGTTCAAACACATGAGCACTTCAAATTATGGAGCGGTTGGCTTGACTGCAGTCTCTCTCTTCTGTCTCTCCCATGCTTTCCCTGACACAGAGCACCCTGCAGGCCTGGAGCATTTCTGTTGTGCTGGATTATGCTGCATTTCTGCTCTTGCAGGTGTTTTATGGTTTGGATTGTTTCTGTCTTTGTTTCGTTTCTAACTTGCAGTGCCTGTTTGCTCTTGAAGGTGTTTTCCTCTTATTAAACTGCAACTGTCCTGGTTGGCCAACATAGCATAATCAGGTAAATCCCCAATCTTACTTCTGGCTTATACCTTTTTAATATGTCATTTGTTATTGTGATGTTTTATTGTCCCTGTCTCTTGAGTCTCTGAACATGTCCTCACAGAAATGCTGTGCATGGGCAGAACGAGCAAATTGTTATTCAGGAAACCTAACAGAACCACACAACACATGATAAATGGAGCCAAATCTAATTTTATCAGAAAGTTGGAACATGTAAACAAATCCATCAAAAGTTTGGACAGGCATGTCAGTGATCTGGCTCTCTCTCTTTTCCTCTTCCTGTCTGTATCTGCCACAAACACACAGAGAAATGATCTCTAACACACACCTACTCACTTTAGAGACTCAGGGGTTAGTGGGAGTTTTTCTTGCTCATTGAGAGTCTAAAGGCCAAAGGGTCAGCGCATGCATTCATTGTTCCCATGATGTGGGCGTTGGGAAGCCTTTGAGACTGAAGCTGTGATTAAGAAAGCTCTGCAAACAAACTTTACTTAGAGATAAGTGTTTCTGCTGCTGGTGAGTAAGGATGTAAGTACTGAGGGCTGATCCAGTGGAGAGCAAGGTGTTCTGATGTAAGGTGACTGAGGAGACTCATTCCAGATGGATCGATCCTCTGACTCCCTCTCCCTCTGAGGCTTAAAAAAAACTCTTACCTGATGCTTATTACAGTTGAATAAACTAAAGGGGAGAGGAAGAGAAAAGGTTTATGTGTAAATTATCATTCTCTTACACTCTCTCCATGCTTCTCTGATAAATGTTCCAGCTCAGGGGGAGGTTTAGGAGACTTAGTCACTCAGCTCTGCACTTAAAAATTTTTAATGAAAAGCCAAATTTGCAGACTCCCGGGCTGCAGAAAGACTGAGTGGGATTTAAATGAAGGACGGTGTAAAGCAGTGCTTGTGATTAAAAGCAGCACTGGCATTCTAACTGTTTTGATAATACTACAACCTTCAAAAGTCCTTTGCTTCAATAAGATTAAAGTATATTTTTTTTAATCCAAAAATTGAAATCTTTGGGGATTTTAGCCGCCAAAAACATGCTCCATCAATAATCATGTTTCAGTAATTCATTCTCTGTGAAACTGTCAGACGTTGATAACAATAAAAATCTGTTTGACTGTTAAGAAACAGCAAACTGTAATTAGATTGTGCCTTACATGGATAATTCCAAAATAAAGTTTTCTTAAGGCGGTAACACTCTGCTCAAGATAACCTAAACCAGGGGTGTCTACACTTTTTACACAGAGAGCCGCATAAAGAGGAATACATGGACGACTGAGACACTTGCTGCACCTCACTTTTAGTGTATTTAAGTTAGAGTTTTAGGCTTTAGGGGTGGGTTATCACCTGTCAGTGGGATCTTGTAACCCCGGGCTATCACTGGAGTCACACCTAGTCAGGGCGAGAATGAGCTTCTGAGCAGCAAAGATGGGAGACACTGACAGCTTATCTTCACAGTCAGACACAAAACAAGAGTAAACTACAAGATGTTAGTAAATGTTGGTGCTTGAAGATGAATATTGCAATATACTTTGTAAATGAGACCTTGTGACAAAGTAAATATGTCAGAAACTGTGCATTTGCTGCTGGAATCGAAAAGTCTTTATTCATAATTTGGACACCCCTTCCCTAAACTGTTAAGTTAGGAGTGGGAAAAGTCTGATGCAGGGGTCTGCACCCTATGACTTCAGAGCAACACCTCTTCCTAGTGGCTCTCTGGACCTGGAGAAAAAAAAAATCTATTTTCTATGCATTTAAATTCTAACATCTCAGTGTTATTTCTGCATCCTTTAGCATCATCTAGCTGCAACAATATGCTATCTTTTGATTACATGATTCTGGCACTTTCAGCACAGCATACTATACTTGCAGTATGTATTGATTTTACTAAGATGTAGTATGTGGTATGCAACATCCAAATAAAAATCTGCAGTAGGCTTAAATACCCAGATGTACTACTTCAGGAAGAATAAGCAGTGTGCATCAGACCAGTCTACCTCCTTCACCATTACTCACACTGCAAAGCACCATCGGATCAGGGCTATTAGCATTTGCATTGATGCTGTTACATTTCAAAACAAAAAAGCTAATTAATTTCTTTTGAGTTCTTACATGGTTATATGTAAAGCATTTCTCATGTGGTCAGTGTTGAAAATCATAAAAATCTAAATAAATCACTCAGACATTTTTTAGTCCATTATGGACGTTTATTTAGCAGCAGTAGTCTTTAGCTAAACAGCCTTTTACTTTTGTTTTCATGACAAGAGACAGAAATCAGCAACATTTTTGTACTGGGTTGGAAAAGCACGTAGCTTTGTTTATAAAAGAAACTTGATTAAGTTTTTTAATAAAGATTTTATAATGCAGAAAAAGTTGTTCTGAACTAACTTTAGCTCAGTAGAGGGCAGTAATGAGATTTATACATTAGTTGCTTCTGACAAACCAAATACAGTATGCAGTATAATATACAAACTGTGTTCATTAGTGTTCATAAGTAGTATCCTATATAGCACGTAGTTTTGAAAACAGCCTTTCGGGACCCTCTTTTATACTCAATTGATCAAGACACTCACCTGTTTTCGATGTTGACCTGTCCCATTTTTTTTTAAGTTTGTTGCAGGCATCAAATTAAAAACCAGTGAATTTTGTTAATATGTTAATCATTAGTCTGTTTGAACATCAAATATCTTGTCTTTGCAGTGTATTCAACCGAATATAGATTGAAAGGGATTTGTAAATCAGTTCATTGCAGTTCAGCTCTTATTTAACATCAGTCCTCTGTACTTTATAGTTATTACAGTTGTTAATATTACTATTACAACCACCATAACTACCTTTACAGCCATATAGACATGAGGACTGTTAAGACATTCTAAAGACTTCATGCTTTTGTTTATGTCATAGTTTAATTTATTTGGTAGTTGACTGCAGGATCAAAGACCAGACTCCTCAGTGCAGGTAGAGAGGGGGAGGGTAGAGCTGAGGCAATAAGAGGGCTCAGAATCAGGTGTGTCACTCTTTTGTCACACAGACAGAATGTTTGGTAGCATGACTGCAAGGAGACCTCAGAGACGTCAGTGGTGAGAAACCTTAATTTTATTTCATTGAAGAAAATGACAGGTTTAAATTTATGACTGAGAGATTAAAAATGTGTGTTTAATGATAATTTAAGCCCTGCTAATTTGAAATTTAGTGCTAAATATTGACTTAGTGACAATGGTAACTTGAGGTCTGATATTTTAAGCTTTATCTTTATCTCTTTACATTAGTTAAACTCATTTAGGCAATCTGATTTAGATTGAGATTGTTTCATTTGATTCCAATACAGACTATTATCATTAACATTAAGTTTGAATGCATTTGAATTATTAAAGTAGCTAAAAAATCAGTTAAAATGTATTAGTTTGAGTTAAAATTATGAATTAGTTTAAATCTTTAAGCATAAAGCATGTATTAAAATGAGAGGGCATAATAATTTAAATTTAAAACTGTTTAAAACCTATTAATTTTGCAAAGTTCATTGATTTAATCATTTTAAAATGTAAGAAACTCTATTATTAATACATATGCTTAATTCATTATTTCATTATTATTATTGAAACAATTTTTCAAAAATAGGCATTTAACTGGTTTGAATTTGTTTAATGACAGCCTGATTCTTTGCATATTTTCTTTGAGGTTATCAACCTGCTACTGCTACTACTACTGCCACTGTTGCCTCAACTGAAGTTTGATCAATAAAGGAGTAACATGAAGCAAGCTGAGTTGTGTCCAGCGTTCTCTGTTGGTCTCCAGGCCCCGAGCGAGTAGGGGCGGGCAATGATACCGGGACAAAAAGGGAAATTAACTCGACAAGGACCCTCTTGTAAACAAGATGCCACATCTCAAGATGCTAACTCTAATAAGTTTATACTCAGCAAAGACAAATATAGTGAGGACAGATTTATGATTGGTCCATGGATCTGTCTCTACCTTCACTTCCTCCTTTAGTCCCTTTGTCTCTGCCCACCCCCCTTCCTTCGCCCAGACCCCCAACACAGCTTCAGTGGATGGCTGTTCAACATGAGACTGGATCAACTCCAAGATCTCCAACTGCTAAACAGTTTCTTGCCACTGTTACTGTAACCCCCAATTTCCACATAACGCGAAAGCGCCGCGCTGAGCCATGGTCTTGCTCCGACTGACAAACCCCACTGGAAGTGCCACACTGCAGGGCGCAGCCCTGTAGGGGGAGGGGTGATCCCTGGAGAGCCACAAGCTCTTGTGTGTATAGCGATATCACACGATAACAAAACATGTTAGAAACTGAGAAAAGAAATAAACAACACCTCACTTCGCTTCTCGAAGGTCCCTTTGCTGGTCCCAAAAATAAAGTTTCGTGATTTATTTCACTTCTATCTGCCTATATCCTTAAAAATGTTTAGTGTCATGTACAATGTTAGATATTTCAGTACCTCTACGATTCACTTTTCATGGTCCATGGTGTCATGTTGCCTCTTGGACCCTCTGACCAACTGTTGACCTGATGCTCAGGCCTCCGGTTGTGACGTAATGACGATCTATTGAGGAAATTTACGTGGTGCACGCGGCGCGGTGCAGTGCTTTCATGTTATGTGGAAATTGGGGGTAAGCCCCCTACAGATGCTCTAGGTTGACCCAGTGCTGGTCTCATTCTGAATTCATGTTAGGTTTGTATCAATGTATGTGAATAAATGTGTAAATGTCTATTTTATATATGTATGTATATATGTCCATCTTTAAAAGGAAGGATATGGCTTCAGTTTGCTCTGTTATAAAGTGTGTTGAAATAATACTTGTTATGAATTGGCGCTATACAAATTAAGATTGATTGATTATTTTTATTTACATTTTACACAACATCCTTACTGTATTAGAATAGGGGTTTGTAAATAGTGACCTACAAAAATATCCAGTCTTTGTAAATTATCAGTCTGAGACTAAATGAAAAGTTTGTCTTTAGATGTGAGTAGGTGTTAGCCTCTAGGCTTGTGAAAGACTTCAAGTGTTGGTGAAGTTTTTTAGTAAAAAGTATAGGGTTAAAATTCTTAATCTTTTTTTTTTTTGTATCTTTTCAAACTATATTATTTTACAAAGTCAAGAGGGTGAAAACAGCTTAAACCTCTTGTTTAAAGCTAGAAAAATGCCTGTAATGAAAGACATGTTTAACATGCTTCTATATTAGATTTGTCACCTTGATCCTGACTTTATGCCAAGCTTTATTAAACCTCCTGCCTACTCTAATTTTAAATGTATAGGACAGATATGGCAGTGAAGTCAGTCGCCTGATTTATGTCTCTGCTTAAAGACAAACAAGCAGCACCAACAAGCTGAACCAATAATCACTCGGCAAATTCTATACATGTGCTGCTCCTGGTTCAGCTCACATGGCATGCTTATGAATTGAATTATCTTGAGGTGGCAGGTTTCATTTTTGTCTGTTTTACTCCTTGGAGACCCTAAGGCATAAGAGGGAGCTGGAAGGAAAGGAGGGAAGCCTATTTTAAATTCATAGCCAGCTTAACTTTCATCCTATATTTATATACTGATGAGGGCTCAGGAGCTACAGTTAAGTGCTGAGAGGTCGTGTGAGCCAGGGGGGCTGTAATTTTCAGAGTGAAGCCACTACTTGACTTTCAGTGTTCCTCAACCATTAATGGCTAAGATTTTTATACAGGGGGAAAGGTACTTCCTCTGTGTGTTTGAAGTCACAGATCCAGAGGGATGCTTGAAATTGGCATGTGTTAAGCTCCTCCGGTAGGTCACCTTTCACCAGGCTACGAAGATTTTCAGTTCCTTTTGGAAAAACAAATCCCACCTGCAGCACAAAAATTAGCTTTGTAGAGTGTGTTCAGGTTTATTTCTGATGAGCTTCTATGTTTGCTTTTGTTTGCAGAGTGATTTTGAATGTACAACACTGTTCAGTACTTCATCATTGTTCCGTTCTTGTTTCATTAATAATTTCATTGTTTCAATAATTTAATGCTCCACTAATTCATTTATTACTTGGACATGATAGAAAAGCTAAAAGTACCCCAAAAATATGTTCTTCGCCCCATAAACTTTATTTCATTTCAACTAAAACTAAAAAAGAAATACAATGAATTCCTGAGAGACTGTAGATAAACACTTGTACAGTCAATTATGGCTTTAAATACTTCAGCCTTAGCATCATGATGTACTGTACAGCGAAGAGGGTTTCAAGTCTGAGACTCCAATTGTTGTTGCTCATAAGTTGCGCACATAAGTGACTTCTTTGACTCTGACTTGATGTTTGAGACTTGTACCCAATTATTTTTATTTTGTATCTCTGGCTCACTGTAAAAATGAGTTGAATACAAATTATATCAGTCGATTATTCCTCCTGTTTAAAAATATGAATTGGTATTGTATTTTATATTGTTGGAATTTCTGATTAGTCACCTTTAAAATGAGATACAACTTATATGGATCATGCATTCATAGAGTGAGCAACACAGCTAAATATGTGGGTAGTATCCCCTAAGAAAATGTAAATATATAAAATGATAACCCCCATCCAAAGTCACTTAAAGGGCAAAATTTGGATGTGTGAAAACAATGAATAAATATAAAATTCTCCTTTAAATATCCAATGTCACACAATAGGCATTTTTTATTTCCATACATTACTTATAGTGTTCTGGCTAATGCCATCTTAAAAATATAAAAACGAGGAAATGACTCAAACTTTTAGCCCAAAGTCACAATTCAGACTTGAAGTTCTAACAAAACAAAAATGTTCACATGTCCCAACATCAAATGACAGGACACAATGTCCAAAGTGGGAAACCCAGAGTCTACTATTCAATAAGGAAAAGACAAAATGTATAAATGTCAAAATAAAACATGTTTTTGAGATAAAGCAATCCTGAACTCTCCAAGATTTTTTATGTTAATTGTTTTAATGCCTTGATCTCTGAACCACTATTTAAGAAAAGTGTATACAAAAATAAATAATTTAAACCAAATAAACCCTACAAAGGCCAACTGTTTCACAGCTGCAGTGCCACAGCAGTGCTCTTTCCCAGAGAAGCCCCCGATAAAAGTGCTAAGGGGTCTCAGCGCACTATTTGATAAACTCTTGGTTGAACTAAGGTGGAAAGTTTACATCTGTTGTTTTGATTAAAAGTTGTGTTGTGCACAATAGAAGCATTAATGTGGACTAGACAGGACTTTATGCAGCTGAGGTAAGTTCTCATAGCCCTGTCCGAATGGAGACCCAAACATTTTCAAAACATTTTCTGTAAACAGCATCTTTACAAGAAATGTGTCTGTCCACATGAAAACACCAAATATATGCCAGGCCTGTAAGTGGCGCTGTAACACCGCTGCAGACACACTTCAACCAGAGAAGAAGACAAGGAGCATGTGCGTTAAACAGGTCCGATATAAACAAACATTGGCATATGCTGTTCTACATTTCCACTTGTTGCCCACTGTGGTTGTAGAGGAGCAGTAGTTTCTGCAGCACAAACCCATTGTTTCTGTTGTCATGATTTACGTACTGTGTGTGGTTTAGGGGAGAGGTGGCACAATAACATCGTTTCTGGAATATTTGTATCCATTTTACACACGGAAATGCAAGGTCACGATTTTTAGATTTATCCACTCCGGGACCCGTTCTCAAAAATGGCTCCCAAAACGCTGTATCTATGTGGAGGAAACACCTATACGGTTAAAAACTTGTGCCAATACACCAACTTCGTCCCCGTGTGGTAAGGCTTACCTTAGAAAACATGAGCACAAGACAAAAACACTGTCCGGTTTATCATGTACACTGCAGCTTCTATTCAGGTCCAGAACATTAATCTGAGACCTTCTCTTGATCTCTTTCAAATATCAATTTAAGTTTTTCAAAAACTTGAACTGACTGAAACAGAAAACCTTAAAAGTGCAAAAGGGTCTATCTGAGGATGAACTTGAAGGTATTCAGCTCATCATGGATACACAAGTTAAAAAGCTTTTCAAGGACTAGGAGATAAAAGGAGGATATTTAGGGTTTTTGTCCCTGGTTAGAGCGAATGCTTTATATATTTCTATATCTATCTTTATCATCTGTCCAAGTTTGCTGAGCATTTATTCCAGATTTAATGAACTTTACATTTATATGCGAATAGCTTTTACTGCTCTTTGTTCTATTAATAGCACCATCATATAGCCTTTCTCCTTGCTGCACCAAATGTCCTTTTGAATCCCTCTTTTTCTATTTAATACAATCAGTCTCCCTGCTGTTTGCTTCGGGGTGGATGCACACCACAAGATTTCTGATAAGACAGGGATCCAATTAAACCACACGGACACACAATATCAAGACAGAAATCCCTATAGAGACCATATCCTACCATCTAGATGGAGGGACCACGGCTCAGGCTGTGAATGTCAAATTTAATCAGCTGAACGAGTCTTGAAGGAGTCCTGGAGTGTCTTCCTACCCTGATTTGGAGGAATAAATGGAAAGTCAAGAAAATCTGTTGTAGAATCTGCCATCAGTGCCCGTTCACTCTGAAGAGACACTCCAAGCAATCTGAGGAACAACAGTAAATGTCAATGTGGAGGGATGGGGGCAGTTTTACTGGATGAAATGTTAAAGTTTGTAGCATAAAGTGCAATGGGGAAATCAGAGGAGCTGAGAGGTGAGAAGAATGTAAAAGTACTGAAGAAGCAGAGAACCTTTTTTGGTGACTGAGAAGAGTGGAGACAAAAAGACAGCATGAGGTGAGACATCAAAGAGAGCAGAGGGGTGGACAAAGAGCAAGAGTCTCTTTATCTGTCTTCTTATCTGAAGCCCGGCTCACATTATTCAGCTTTATAATGAGCCCGAGTACGTGCTCGGACTCACAATAAGCCTTTTACGGGGTGTCAACTTCACTCTGAAGAGTCACTCTCCTTAAAAAATACTTAAAAGGAAAGGGTGTACACATAAACAGTATCAAAGCTCAGCATGACAGCTGCTCTGGCTTTGATGAAAGCTGGAGACCTTTTTTGGAGAGATTTTCGTATAACAGCAGTGTGCACCATAGGGAAATGAATAATAACTCAATAAGAAGCACTCACAACTACAGAAGTGTGGAGAAAGGCAAATGCTCCTCATTCCTCACACATGGGAGGAGCTTGGGAGAGATTAATAGGAGTGGCAAGACAGATTCTTGATGCACTACTGCTAAGAGATGGAGCTACTAGAGTGACTCATGAAGTCTTGACAACCTTGATGGCTGAGGTTATGGCCATTGTGAACTCCAGATCACTCATTCCAATCTCACATGATGCTGAGATACCTGAGATGCTCTTGCCTGCCACTCTCTAACCCAGAAGGCAAGTGTTAATCCTGCACCCCCAGGTAACTTTGAGTTGGACCATGTGATGGTTGCAGCCACACATGGGTAATATTCACCCTCACCTCATCATCAGTAGCTCACCTCATTAGTTTGACATATTTTGCAGTCACAAGAACACATCTACACATAATTTTGATTCAATTTTAGTTTATTAGGTGCTTAATGTCTTACACTGTTTAAATTTAGTGCACACAATTTATTCAATGCAAGATTTAGATCAATTTCCTGTTAATTCTGGTCATTTTCTTTGCGTTACCTAGATGTTGGGGAAGGGGAACTTCCTGGTTCGTGGGCAAGGGCTGAAATGACTTTTAGGCTACAGTCGAATAGTCACCTCCAAAGCTCTTTCCTAACCACTTTTCCTTAAACCCGATGGAAAACGTCATGAGGTTAAGGAAAGGAGAAAGGAGAATTCAGAAAGACTGAGGAAAGGAAAACTGCCGTGCAGAGAGAATCCGACTACACTTAACTAAGCTACGTCATCATGTGGATGTTACGCCATCTTCATGGTACATGAATGTTAATATGCTAGGGTGAAACTACAATTTTACAAAGATGGACTACAAAAGGTGCATCTTAGAAGTGCTCGTGTATCATGACAATGTCGTTCCTTGCAGGCAATTTGAACATTAACAACCCAGTAAAAATTACGTCTGCATAACCGATGTTGGAAGTGAGGATTTAAATAAATCTGTCCACTTATTATCAACATGAATACCAATCAGTGCATGAATATAAATGGTAACTGAATGAAAGAAAGGCATAAATTGTTTAGCCCACTTTCTAATAGTGTACAAATTATTAATATTGAACTATGTTTCTATGTTTAAAACATAATCAACATCAAATGTCTCATATCCTGCTCTCTTCAAAGAATCAGACTACTGGAAAGTTAAGGCATGTTTTGGTATACTTTTGAAAGGATCGAACAGCAGTGGTAACTTACATGGTCTGCGTGCTTTGTTCATCATTATTCGGTTGAATTCGGAAGCAGTCGGATAACGCGCTGTTTATAAATGCTGTTGCCACGGAGACTTATGGGACAGAATAATCTCCTTTCCTTTCGTAAAGGATGGTCTGGTCTATCCTATGCTAAAGGAGATGCTAAAGGAAGCATTGAGCCACCTTTCCTAAGCATTTAGACTATTCAAACAGCTCTTATCACAAACTAATTCCAGATCATTTCACTCAGTTAGAAACCTTCCTAAGCAAAAAAGACTATTCCACTGCAGCCTTATTCTGGAGCCAGCTCATTGGGATGGACCAATTCTGCTGATGTCATAGGGGGGGATTTGGTTAAGTTAGTTTTGATTTGCATTTAGTTAAATGTGGGGGCCATTTTGTTCACCCCCTTTGTTTCCTTTGGTCTGGCCAAACCCCTATATATGTACTCCCTTTGTCTCATTTTGTCAGGTCAGGTTTGTTGAGTTGACACTCATTGTTTGTTTAGTTTCTTTAGTGTTATATTTAGTTGACCTCTTTTATAGGCCTAATTCTTAACATTTTGGTTTGAATTTTACTGACTTTCTTTGGGTAAAATAAACACCCATTTTCTTTAAATTAATCCTGTGTCTTGAGCCTTTACTGCTTGGTCCCTCACAGACCACCTATGTAAAGTACAGTGGCACTAGGCTCAGAGTTTATCAGATTCCTTCTGGTAAAGGTGGAGAACTCTTCAACCACGGAGGAAATAGACCACAGGCACACCTGACCTGCAGAAAGGTTACACTGTGCAGTTGGAAGACGTTCAAACACAGTGCAATGAGTGGCCTCTTGGTTGGATCATTAAGGTTGTTCCATGCTAAGACACCAAGGTCCGAAAGGTCGTGGGGAAAACTTACAGCCAAGGCATACTTAAAGTGGTATAACATGCTATACCAAGTGGGAAGTGTTCTGACTCCTGTCAGCAGAAAAAAATGTTTGTATCCCCCTAGTGATGTTTTAGTGTGACTGCCTTGAAGACTCAGGGGACTATTCGGATGAGCGCAGGCTGCGCTTCTCCACAGAGAGTTGTGCGTTGTTGGAGTCTGGAGTAGATCAATCAGTGAGTATAGATCTGTCAGCATATTTGAGCTGTTTATAATGCTTGTGACTGGGCTAAAATGCACTAATGCTAATCTCGAGTTAGTGGTTAGCATGAGCTGATTCAATGCAGGTTTCTTCATTAATGCATGTAACTCACGCTTTTGTTCACTGCCATTGCTGTTTATGCTGACTTGAGTTGTGTTTGAGAGGAGTTAGATGCTGTGTTATTTTCCTTGTGTGTTGATTTGCCTGGTGGAAATCTGTAAAAATAGAGTACTTTGCTGTTTGTGAAAACCTGGAAAGTAGTAAGAAGTAAGCACTTGTGTTGGTTGATTGACATGTGTGTATTCTTCTTGTGTTGCAGTTTTACAGAAAGAGAGAAAAAATATGACTAAAGGAAACTTCAGTAAATTACGCTCAATGTGAAGCAAAGCCTACAGAGTCCTTTTATTTTTTCATCTTTCTACTAGCTATCTGTCTACCCCTACCTAACGTATTGCCAGGATAGAATATATTGACTTGCCCTTTTGTTGTTGTTGACTATCACACCACACAAGTTGAAATAAAAATTTTCATGGCTGATAGTTCCGTGACTGTTGGGTTGGGCCATAATCCTGTATATATTGACCTCGGGACAGAGTAGTGAAGAAATGAGTACAAAAGTACGAAAGGGATTTTGCATTTTAGCACTTTTGGTTCTAAAGTCCCTGTGAGGGAATGTTTTTGAGAAGTGGACCCAAATGCAGAAGCCTAGACTGAATAAAGAGGGTTTACAAAGGTTGTTTATTGAAGGGAAGCCAAGGGGAAGGAGGGGGGAATCCAGGGTCCGAGGAGTGGAGGTGAATCCAAGGAGTGTGTGGGCTGTGATGACGGAGAAATCCAGAGAGTGCAGCAGTAATCGTGGAGATTGGGCGTGTGATGTGGTGGGGCTCATGGAGGCACTGCAAAAGAGGGAGCAGACACAGGAGTAAGCACAAGCACAATAAAAAAACCTTGATCTTCCACATAGTGACTAGCAGACACTAGAGAGCACAAGAGGTGGCCAACAATACCACAGGTAGCTGTGGGAATCGTGTGGCGCTGGAGATGAGACTTAGCAGAACTTTAGTAGTGTCAATGAGAACTAGGTGTGGTGTTGCAATGAGTATCAGCGCCAGGTAACTACGCCCAATCTGTGAACATGAAGCAGAGAAACACACACACCAAAGCTGGATCACAGGAGTCCAAAAATCCAATAATAAAAAGTCTCCAAAAGTACAGAGTCGTCACAGTCCCAATGTCTATGGGATTTTTAAATATATTCCTGGAATACAGTGGCGCAGCAGGTAGTGTGCTTGCCTCATAGCACAGGGTGGACGATAAACAGTTACACAAGTTGTGCAGAGTATTACTCACCATAACATAGGATCAGAGGGAGCCATGTGCTTGTTTCTAAACCCAAGAAAGAGGCATTCACAAGGACTTGCTTTTTTATCAGCTGCTTAACAATGACATTTAGGAACCCAGTGGAGGTCACCAGTTTACACAGTGTCTAATTACACTGCTACACCTTGAGGTGAGGTAAGAAGAGTAGAAAATGGCATTCATACATGGTGCCAATGATGTGTTTTTATCTCTTGGTCATCAGTCTGAGCTGATGATTATTTCTGGGTATTTTATTAATTTCTTACCTCTGCACTGAACCTTTCCACATCATGAAGTTGAGTCCTCCTCTCTGCCTTGACTGCACTCCAGCAACCTCAAGCAGAATTACATATATTTACAAGTACATCCAGAGCACAAGTGGAAGTGTGCATGAGCACAAGGAATAACAATGAGTTCATCTCAGGTGGTACTTTTTCATTTATTACAGTGGTATCAGGGACAGAGAGTCTGATTGTAAAGACTGCACAGTGGCGTTACATGGGCGGATATTCAAGGTTCTGATCATCCTTCCAAAATAAAAACCCCCTTTCGTCTCAGTTATTCTAAAAAGGGTAATGAAATTCATTATTTTTGTTATCTTTCAGTCAGGTACCAAATGATCTACAGCTTGGTATCGGTTCACAGTTTATTTTATGCAAATAATTTTCATGTAATTCTTTTTTTGCAGGCCTATAACCAGTCAATAAAAGCTCACACACAAAATATGTAATTTCACAGAGCAAAATATTTTTTATATTTTTTTTTTTTTCAGAAGATGCATACCTTGTGGTTGATTGGACAAAACAAATCTTTTTTTGTTGAAATTCAAACATACCAAGGAAGGTGGATGCTTAGACGCCCGGGGAGTTATTCCCCGTGGAAATCTCTGTCATATAAAGAAGAAAAGATGCTCCTCCAACAGCAGCTGATCCTCCTCATTAAGGTGCCCTTTCCCTATTGGATCCCACCTGTAAACAACTTTTCACTTGCTGGTAACAACCTCTGAACTCATATCTTTTACCTGGAGACCAGAGCTCTACATCAGCAGGTAAGGTTTACAGTCTTTATTCTGTTGGACCTGTGCAAACTGTCTGTGTGAATGTACTGGCAGAGAGAAAACAAATGTCTGTGATTGTGTTCAGGTTTCTTCACTTACAATTAATCTGAAAGATTTCATTGTTGCAAAGCTTGTTTGCTGTGGTTCAGTGTTCAAGGTTGTCCTTATCATTGAGATGATTAGTTCATGGTCAGCTGTAAAAAATATATCCATTTATTCAACATCAAAGAGAACATACACAAAAATTTCATCAAGTCCATTTATGAATAAAATACACACTGTGGTGCAAATATTTCTCAACTACGTATAAAAAAATTCAAAGATTAAAAAAAAATAGTTGATAACCTCTGATCTGCATTAACAGCAGAAACGTTTCCATGGACAAAAACATGATTTTATAGACACAAACAAACTATGCAGCCTAAACCTTCCTCTTTCCTCACAAAGGTGAGAATCACGCACCTTGGTGGAGGGACTCTTTGGCTGTGCCGTGTATCAGAGTAGTGCCAACATAAGGCAGCTTGGTCATGGAAAAACAAGTTGTGTAAATGTGTTGAACATAGTGTTGAACACAATGTTTTTGTGCCTTATTTTCACCTACAACCTTTTAAATTAAACAGTCAGTGGCCCAATGTGCTATAGCCTTAGCTTTCATGCTGGCTCTGTCTGATGCAAAGCTGATCTTCATCACTGTGACCCCTAGTAAGGCTATCACCACATACAACCACACTTAAAAATCCAGGACTGTCCTTCTAAGTAAAAAGGGTCAGATGTAACATATGGAACTGCAAAGTTCTAAGTTAAATTGGTGACACTTGAAATATCAGTCACAAACATGGTCAAAACTGAAATCGTGCAAATGTAGCAGGTAAGCTCCGTTTCTAAGGGCTCATTAGCCATCGTCTCCCAGGATAATATCTCTAGGGCAACAGACAGCTGTGCTTTTGTTTACAATCCAGTGATCTACTTAAGAGGTGAGAATGGATTTAATTTTGAGAGAGGACATCTTCAGGCAGGTTTTGTCTGCAGGCATTTGTTCCAGCTTACTTGATTTCAGGTCAGATGACAGCCAGTGGGATTGGTTTCACCTCCTTTGCCCCTCACACAGATTACTTCACATGCAAACAATCAATTCATGCTTTCATGTTTGTAGTTGGTTGAAGTCTGAATAACTCAAAAAATACAACAAAAATTGTTATTTTCCAACATGTTGTGATCTTATACCCAGAGTCTGATGGTACAGTCTGCCTGTTTCCTTAAATGACTTTCTCAGTGAAGTAACATAAGACGATGGTCCATAAACACCTGTTCAACCTCCCACATAATCGTAAAACTTCACTGATGAAAGTTCTCATTTTGTTAATGTGAGAAAAGGTTTTCATGGCCGGCGGGTGACCCAAATGCAGCCGGTTTGTTGGCTGCATCACCGACTCCACCATCTGGGTAAGCCCACACACACCTGTGCTTCCTGGGAGTGTGCCACAGAGAAACAGGCAGAGGCTGAAGCACAGAGGTGGAGGGCAGATGGGATGGATAGCCGGAAATCAGTGAGGGAGAGTTTGATTTCCAATTATCCTCAAATGCTCAAACAGCCCACATGGAAAACATATTGATGGAAATTACTAAAAAGTTTATGTTCCATCTGAAACTCAAAAGTAATATCAAACCAGACGGAGGAGCAATTGACAGTTTTAGAAATACAAAAGCTTTATAACTTGTTTAACCTCCAGCTGCATTAACAATCATAACTGATGCTGAAATTCTTAGGTTTTGCATCGATAGATCAACTTTTATGTTATGAAGATGTAAATGGATGGATGAATGGATAGAGGTTTACTGCCATGCTGGCAACTAAGGCCATCTTCATGGTACATGAATGGAGCTGACCCATGAAAAAGATGCCTAATTATTTCTTTTTCAAAATTTTATTTAGTGAACTATAGTTTAAAGTTTTTAAAGAGAACTCAGTTTTGTAGTCATAAAGTGCTTCCTGATCCACCCAGTTTTTGTATTGTTGTATGTATTTGTTTTGTATTGTTATATCTGTAATTGTTAAGTTTGATAGTTGTTGTCCTTTACACAGCATTTTTGTTGTTTTGTCTTCAAACCCCCTACTAGGGACGTGAATTGGCAATTAGCTCAGGATATAAATGCTGTAATTTGCTGCAACGTTCTCTTGCTTCATACTGTTCCATACAAATAAACGCTAAATAAATTAAAATAAAGCAAGAAAAGCATATCATTTTTTTATGTGGAAAGGAAAGAGGCCAGTGGCAAAAAAGTTCATACATTGATAAGAAAACGTAACGGCAACTAATATTTTTTAGGGGCCCCTGACAGACATGGGTCCTCAGAATCTTTCAAACTGTCCCCCCTTAAAGGCGCAAGGGTGGGGCACATATCACACATTCTTGCCACTACTATGGAGACATCAGATGCTGACAACAACTTTTCGGTCTGTTTACATCCGTGTTTGTTGCATATGTAGCGCTCTCTGTGCTCACACTTGTTTATGTCTCTGGCATGAGAGGGGAACTCGTAGGAGGCAGGACAAAAATCATACATTCTAGACTTTCTGTCCTGAAGTCTAAGGTGTCACAGACCCATATTTAGTTGTTGATAACTATGGCACACTGCAAAAGATAAAACTACTCATTTTCCTGGTTGACAGGTCCTGAAACCCTACATTGGTGGGGTTGGGGTGCGATTTTGCATAACTAGTGTAGTCTGACCTCAACATAGATCTTAGTTATTCATAAATAGGTTATCAAATTCATTTTTTTTTGTTTCTCTATGGCCTGGTGCAAAATGATCAACAGACTGGTACCAACCCCTGGCCTGGTGCTTGGGGACCTCTGCTTTTAGGCACATCAGTGTGCCATGCCACACCATTTGGAGACCACTGCTCTAAATAAATTCTCCCAACCATTATTATAACAATACCCTTTATGGCCATTTTCTTTTAAATTCCAAGCATGTTTCATACTTGAAAAAACATGAAAATTGTACATGAGCACACTCTTGTGAATAAATCATAACATGACAGTGCCATAGTTTGCATGGAATTCGAAATTTTTATACTTGAGGCAATTTAAATTTGATCTTTTTAGATTTCTTCTCTGTATGGGAGATGATAAAACCAGTTAAAAAGAGTCATAAACTCAAATCAAATCCAATCAGCTGTTCAGAGGGATTAGAATGAAAAGGGATCACTGTTCTAACTTAAAGTAGCCCAAACTCCTTTATACTTAGTTGACCAAATGGAGAAATATGATTCTCACTAACACAGCATCATTACCTTTCTCTCCCTGTTTAATCCTTACAAGAGCGGTTTGCTACAGAACGTAAGGAGTTAATGGCACACCTGATCTTGCACCATTGGGGCATTGTTCAACCAGATGCACGGATTAATGGTTATCCACATCAAAAAGGTCAAGTCTTTTCCCCTCAGGCTTTCCCCAAGTGTTCGCTCAGTTTTCGTGCGTCTGCAGAATTTCTGACAAGGCTGCCAGCCGCCCTCCGCATCAGGCTCGCTCCACACCTCTCTGCCCCGCTCTGCTCTCCTATTCATTCATCAGAATAATTTACACTCAGCTAAAATGAAAAAATGTGACAGTTGAAACATTCTTGGGGGCTTTGAAAAATGTAGAGATGGAAGAAAGGATATCTGAAAGCTGCAGGGGCGTGCAGATGTGTGCTGCAGCACTGAAGCACCGGTATGTGAAAGTGAGTGTGAGGGAGTCTGCCTACATGATTTGGTTTTTAAGTAGGGTGGAATCCTAAATGATCATTGACTAAGCCATTTTTCGCAAAAGACAAAGAGGGGAAGGTGCCAGGGGCCAGTCTCAGAAGACATGACTAGCCTTAAAATGAGCAGAAAATGTCTTTAAACTTTGCATGGCCTAGAGAGCAGGTGTGCAGGATTTACAACCTTCAACTTCTTTTAATTAGTCATAAGGGAACAATCAAGCTCTCTCATGCCGCATTTATGAATCTGTATTATGACCACCTATAAAAACACATTTCCTCCTTTTCTGCATGCAGCTCATGAAATCATTGTAATACTGTTTATTACCAGCCTATACATAAAAAAGCACATTTTGACTTCACTGAAGATTCAAATCCCTGCTGAACTGTTTGTGTGTGGCAGCTCTCCAGCTGTCTCCAGCTTGTTAAGACTGTCTTTTTTTTAGTACACACATATACCCAGTCATGAATTAAAATGAACAGTGATTTGCCAGACTTTTGGCTGCGCTGCTGAGCATGAAGAGCAGGAGTCCAGACTGTGAGCCCTGCCAGGCAGTGATCGTGGATTCCCTCCCCCTGTTTTGATTACAGCCTCATTGTTCCTCCACAATGACCTTGGCTCATCACACCATCAAGAGTTTGATTGCAGCACAAACACACTCCCAGACTGGCTTGTTAGCTTTGACTGTAATTACTGAACTGCATGTGTGAGTGGCAGATGGACACAGTCAGGGTGCATCAGTATTCTCTTGCTTTCCTGTGTGATGTTATTTTTAAGTTAACAGTTGTTTTTTGGGGTTTTTTGGTGCTTATATACAGGATATCCTACTGCCTTAAAATCATACAACCGCAAAAAAGCTGAAAAAAGAAAAATCCTAATTTTGAGCCACACAATTGTAACAGTTAAATAGTGGGGATTCACACATTTGTAAATTAACCCAGTGTTAATTGGCAGCACTTGCTTTAGTTTTATTTATAGTCTTTTGCCTAAAATATCTTTTAGTTTTAGTCATAATTTAGTCACCTAAATTGTTTTAACTAGTCTAGTTTAATTGATGAAGTTTCACAACATTTTACTCGACCAAATCTACTGTAAATTTAGTCGACTAAAACATGAAACTGTAAAGTCTAAGGCATTTTTTGTGTTTCCTTGAATTTCTGAAGTCATGTTTTACACTTGATAAATTGAAATATCTAATAACCCTTTACTGAATGCTAGTAAAGTTTGAATGTATAAATTAAAATAAACAAATTTAACTTTGTGTGAAATGTCATCACCTTTATTTAGGCTACCTGACAGAGCATATCAGATATAATACCAGAATTGACAACAAACACCTGAACCTGAACCTGCTCTTCATGAATATATCTATTCAAATATATCAATTCATGATGAGAGTAGATCTGATTGGATCACTCCCCAACAGTTGTTGGTTTCATAAACAACAATGGCAGAGATGGAAATGAGCCTTTTGTACATACAGAGAACTTTCTCCTGGTCTTCAGCTTCTGTCAGTGGTAGGACATGAAATTTTGTCTTTGTGTTCATGTTGTCTTGGTGATTTTTCAGTGAATTAAGAAAAACAAGATACACACAGAGAGAATTTGAAAGGCCATACGGGTGATGCTGAAGTCAACTCTTGCAATATTAAGCGCCGGCAAGAAGTGCTGTAATTGAGAGTTCTTCCAACTGGAAAACCACTTCCAAAGGACAAGTTCTGGTCCGCAGCCCAGCAGTTGAGGACTTCTGTTTGTGCTGAGCATCAGCAAAGTGATAAGACAGCTTGTCACCCTGTGTGCTGCTGGGTTAATTGCATATTGCTACAAAAAAAAAAAATACTGCGCCAGGTCAATTGGAGGCAAAACAAGACCACATCTTATAAGGGGCCTTGGTGCAGTTGTTTGTATCAAAACAGTATTTCAATAGCTGTAATCATATACACTACTGGTCAAAAGTTTTAGAACACCCCAATTTTTTGCAACTCAAGTCGTACAAGTCCAGTGAATATTTTGAAATGTCACAAAGGTAAGTGCTGTACTGGTATAGCTTAAAAGAAAAGGTTAGGTTACTCAAAACTGAAAAATTATGTACATTTCAGAATTATACAAAAAGGCTTCTTTCAGTGAATATGAAATGGGTTAACAATTTAAAGCTGTTCTGCAGCAATGAAGGTTGATCAAGCCTTGAAAGCTGGCTCTACTAATTCCTACAGGTGTTCCAACTTGTCTTGACAGATTACAGCCCCCTCTGTCTTCATAAAAGCATGTGGTACCATACCCTTGTGAGCATCAGTTGAACAGCATTGTACTGCAGAAAGTCGCATGTTGCTACAAAAATGGCAAGAAAAAGGCACGTAACAATGGAAGAGAGACAGACCATCATAACACCTAAAAATGTAGGTCTTTCTTGCAGACAAATTGCAAAGAAAGTCAAGGTGAGTACAGTTTTCTTCACCATCAAAAGGCACTCAGAAACTGGGGGAAACTCTGACTGGAAGAGGTCTGGCAGACCCAAAGCCACAACTAAAGCACTGGCAAGTTTCTGAGAGTTAACAGTTTGCATGACAGGTGGCTCACAGGACAACAGGTTCAAGCACAGCTTAATAGTGGTCCCAGTAAGAAAGTCTCAGTTTCAACTGTGAAGAGAAGACTTCGAGCTGCAGGTTTGACAGGATGAGTTGCAGCAAGAAAGCCATTGCTAAGACATCAGAATAAGACAAAGAGGCTTGCCTGGGCCATGAAACATTGCCATTGGACTACTGAAGACTGGATGAAGGTATTATGGACTGATGAATCAAAATTTTAAATCTTCGGCTCATCACGCAGGATCTTTGTACGCCGTCGAGTAGGTGAAAGGATGGTTCCACAGTGTGTGACATCAACTGTCAAACATTGAGGAGGAAGTGTGATGGTCTGGGGCTGTTTTCCTGGATCCAGGGTTGGTGACTTGTACAGAGTGAGAGGCACCCTGAACCAAAACGGCTACCACAGCGTCCTGCATCACCATGCAGTACCCTCTGGTATGCGCCTAATTGGTCAGAGGTTCAGCCTACAGCAAGATAATGACCCAAAACATCAGTCCAAGCTATGGCAGAACTACCTCAGAAAAAAGAACAAAATGGTAAGCTTGAAAACTTGGAGTGGCCAGCACAGTCTCCAGACTTGAACCCCATCGAGCTGGTTTGGGATGAACTGACAGAAGAGTTAAAACAAAGCAACCTACAAGTGCCACACATTTACGGGAACTTCTGCAACAGATGTGGGAAGAACTTTCTGAAGAACTTTTGATTTCTATTGTAGAAAGAATGCCTCGAGTGTTTTCAGCTGTTATAGCTGCCAAAGGTAGCTACTTTGATGAGTCAAGAGTTTAGAATACAGTTTGGCCTATAAATTGATTTCATGATTTCTTTTTTGACTCCAATTGTTTATTTGTACTATGCTTTCATTTCAGAGTGCAATGAGACATTAAACTGAAGAATTTTCAGTAAAAACTGGAAAAATTGGGGTGTTCTAAAACCTTTGACCAGTAGTGTATATTCAAACTAACTGAGCCAAAAGAGATCGTCCACATGGATGTGACAACTCCCAGATGATCCAGGTGTGAAAACCACCTGAGAAAGGCCATGTGATGCAAAATGCTTGGAAACACCAGATCAACAGTGATTCCAGCAGTGCCGTCATCGTTAGAAATGAGACAAATTTCTGTGCAGCTTAGATCCTCCTCTTTGCACACAGAAATTTGGAATCCAGCAACAAACCTTTCAGAGGAAGAGAATTAATCCATGTTTCAGGGTTATTGCATCACTAACTCAGAGAATTACTTGTGTTTGTAAAATTATTTAAAACATTGGAGGAAAAGAACAAGCAAAGTCAGCAGTACTATTTTAAAAGTTGGATGCTATAACCTTCAGAAATACATTCAGAGCTACTCCCAAAATGTGCAAACCCTTTTTAAAAATATTAAATGAATGAAGAAATACCGTCGATGTGATTGTGCAATAAGAACCCGATAAAAATTTAATGATCTCGGGGAAAGAGCTTCATTTCTTTCACGGGAGACTTTATGAAAGGCTGAGTGTAACTTTATCTCTGTAGGACATTGAAGATCGGTGTGCGCAGACAAACAAGTCCCTGATGCATCAACAGCTCTGACATGAAGGCAGATGGAGTGAAACCTCAGGAGCCGTCAGTGAAGAAGACAAACAAAAAGACATCAGAAGAGCATTGCCTTTGAAACACACAGCTAATAACTCTCCTCTGTGTGCCCAGTGTGTCAGGCCTCACCAGCTCGCGTTCATTATTCAGTGGGTGTTTCTCCACATCTACTGTATACCACTGCCTCAGCCTTCCCAGTCATCCCCCCCATAGATTTATAATTTATCACACAGGCACATTAAACTTTAACTGTTTTTAGAACACCCATTGGGGATGTATAATTCAATGTTCAGAGCACCAAAAGCAAGATTTTTCCATGAGACTACTAAAGGATCCTCTGAAAGGCGGGGATGATGTTATGTAACACAGCAGTGAGTAGCTCTAAAGACGTCTAGTAGTTGGTCAGATGCATGAGGAGAAGATTGATTATTTATTTCCACACCCCTCTGTCATTCTGTAAATAAGCTTTAATACCAGAGAAAATCAGACATTGTGACCTTCACCAGAACACAAAGAGTAAATACTATAACATTTTAATCTGTCACACCAAAAGTGCTTGTATTCACACTGACCTTTTGCATCTGAAGTCGCAACGTCTGTCCCACTCCAGCCGAGACAGCAAATGTTACTGACTGAATGTTAGTGCGAAACACCCATGTCCACATGTACACACCTGCCACTTCATAAGGTACACCTTGTAAGTACTGGCTGGACCTTCTCTTGCCATCAGAACTACCTTAATGGCAAGATTCAAAATGGTGCTGGAAACATATCTTAAAGGGATTTCAGTGTTTTTGAAGGTGGGTTGTATGAGGTACTTTACAATAGTCAGTGAAGTGGATGAAAGCAGCACTGTCTTTCACACTGCTGTTAACAGGTACAGTTACTTTACGTGATATTGTGAGTTTTACATTAAAACGACTTGATTAGGTATTTTTGTCAATGAACATTTAAATGGTTGTACTTGTTAAAGTGGCCGTTAACTGAATTCCCTGTAGGGAGCAGCACAGTGGTACAGAAGGTAGGCCTCACAGGAAGAAGGTTGCTGGTTTGATCCCCCTTGTCAGTCCAGGCCTTTCTGTGTGGAGTTTGCATGTGTCCCCATGCATGTGTGGGTTCTCTCTGGGCACTCTGACTTCCTCTCACAGACCAAAAACAAACAAACAGTCATTAGGTTCACTGTTGCCTCCAAATTGCCCTAAGGTATGAGGGTGACTGTAAATGGTTGTCTGTCTCATGTGGCCCAACAGTTGGCTGGTGACCAGTTCAGGGTGTGCTCTGCCTCGCACACGTCAGCAAGGATAGGCTCCAGCCCCCTCAAGACCTAAAAGAGGTAAGCATTGTAAATAATGGATAGATGGATTAGTGGATAATAGGATAGTATCCCCTACTAGGATTCCGATCTCACCTTGATTCAGATCTCCACCCACATCAATAAAAACATCCAATCTTGTTTCTTTCACCTGCGTTCAATTTCAAAAATTAAACAAATACTCACCCCCCAGGCCTTGAGAAAATAATTCACGCATTAATTTTCTCAAGGCTGGATTACTGCAACTCTCTCCTCCCCGGTATAAATCAGAAATCCCTTTCTCGCCTCCAACTAGTTCAGAATGCAGCAGCTAGGCTTTTAACTGGTTTTAGTAGACGGCATCACATCACTCCAATTTTAGCCTCCCTCCACTGGCTTCCTGTCAGTTTTAGAATTGATTTTAAGGTTTTATTGATTACTTTTAAAGCACTCATGGGCCTGGCCCCCAGCTATATTTCAGAACTACTGATACCTTATGAGCCAGCCCGCAGCCTCAGATCCTCTGGCGAAGGTCGTTCCAAAGTCGAGGCTCAAAACTAAAGGTGACAGAGCTTTCTCCATCAGAGCTCCTCGACTTTGGAACGACCTGCCAGAGGAGATAAGGCGTGCAGAGTCAGTCACTTCCTTTAAGTCACTTTTAAAAACTCACTTTTACAGACTCGCTTTTATGTGATGCCGTCTTTTATCTTTTATCTTTTTATCTTTTTATCTCTCTTATCTCTCTTATCTCTATCTTATTTTCAGCTTTACTGTCTTTTTAGCTTTTTCTGTCAGCATTGTTCTTATCTTTTATCTCCTACTACTTTTAGTCCCTCCTCTTTTATTTACATCTTCTATGTTTGTTAAGATATTATTGCCATTACTTAATTTTAATTCAGATTTTACCTACTTATGCTTCACCTTTGTTACACTTTTATTCCTTTTATAGATATCCTTTAAAACTTTTATTGTTTCATATTTTATTATCATTATTAATATTGTCTATTTATAATTGTTCTTCTGTTTTCTATTTTCACCCCCTTTTTACTTTTTCTTACTGGTTTTATGTTCTTTTAGCTTTTATTTTGGTCCTCTTGGTCACATTTTACGTTGCAGGGTTCCTGTATTGTCTGGGTCCTTATGACATTCTTATGTCTGTTGTGTTTTTTCTGTAATAGTGCCTTGTTTTAAATTGAGCTTCTTGTTTGTTTGTTTTTTTCCCCTTGTGCTGATGATGTATGTTCCTGTCTGTTTGTCAAAGCACTTTGTAAACCTGTTTTTAAAAGTGCTATACAAATAAAGTTATTATTATTATTATTATTATTATTATTATTATCATTATTATTACTTCAACCAGTAATAATGATGTTATAATTACATTGTTCATATTTACAGTATGTAATGAGTATATTAATTATATACTGTTTTCTGATGAAAAATCCTATTGTATCCTGAGATAATGCATGTTGGATTAAAATTAAAGTACACCCATTTTTAGTTCTGTAAATCTGATCACCCTATCACTTATCAGGTTTATTTAGCACGAATGCTAAGCAAGTAATAAGTGTCTTCTGCTGTCCACCCTGAGGCAGGACAGGCGTGGGTCTTTAGGGTTCTAAAGTGCTTAAAATCTGTAGTTTCAGCTTATACCGGTTTTCCTGTGTTTTTGTAGAAAATGTAGAAATTTAAAAAAAAAAAAAAAAAAAAAACATGCTGCAACCCCACGCAGTCAATTCTAGCTTACACTCATTTTTGCCCTCTGGCCCTCAACATCGAATATGTGTTTGACAAAAATCTATTACACAGATTCAATTAATGCAAAATCCTCCAGCTTTTCACTGTTAAAACAAGTCATGTTTTTTTCTCATTTCCTTTTTTTTTAAGACAGAAGAAGCTGGAAGCAGGTTAGTACACAAGCCTCACAGCAAGACAACGTACTCTCTGTGGGCACTCTGGTTTCCTCTTACGACTTAAGACATTAGGTTAATTGATGACTCCAAATTGCCCTTAGGTATGAGTGTGAGTGTAAATGGTTGTCTGTCTCTCTATGTGACCTGGCTTGCAACTTTGGGTGTACCCTGCCTCTCGCTCAATTACAGCTGGGATAGGTTCCAGCCCCCTTGGGATGAGAGGGATGAGTAGTATTGATGATGGATAGACAAAGATGAAGCATCAACAGTAGAAGACACTTTTTATTTAGTTAAACAGTTTATCAAGTCAACAGAGGGAAGAGAGATTAAGTTGTAGAAAGAGTCCAAAGACCATCAAGCTAATGTCAAGGACAGCACATTCTGTTCATGAGGCATAACATTATGAACGATTCCAGCTACTGTCACCTCAGGGGAATCTGTCTTGGACTCCAAGTGCAGCACACAGTTATCTGCAAGTTCAGATAATCTAGTGTGATCAATCGACAATGAATAATAATGAGTTGCCCTTTAAATGTTCGACAAGAAACTACAACTGTTGTGTTTTTTGCTTCTGCTGACTCAGGACATCAGGGAAATTTGGCCAGACAATCCAAACGTAGCTCTGCCGTGATTCTTGTCATACTAATGATTTGGCACAGCCAAAGGCTTGTTACTGTGCCTCTTTAGTGAACTGTAAAGCCATCAAAGAGGTGATTCATGGACTTAATAAATAGTTTGTAAATGGTCTATTGGCAGGCAGTACCTCTGACTAGAGGAAATTTATGAGGCATTTGTCTGAGCTGTTTGTGCCTTAATGAAGTTGTCTGACTGCACAAAGTCTTGTCACGTTTCAGATGATCTCCATCCCCCATCTGTTTGCAGTAAGAGGAATTATTCTATACTCGAAATGCATGTTGCTTCTTTTTGATGAGCTGCATTAGCAGTGCTATTGTCAATTTTTGGTATTTAAAACAATCCATCCATTGGCTGAACAAAGGTCCAATAAAATAAATGCAAAGTCAAGACTAATTAAGAAAAAGTTTCATTTAAAAATTGTATTACACCACCTGAACAGTTTCTGCCCAGCACATCATCCTGAACTCTCAACTTAAACAAAAAAGGGCCACATTAAAAATGATTACTGTGGGCTCAATTACAACAGCCCAGACATTTAACCAGTTCTTAAACCTCACTGCCTTTAAGAAAAAAGCTTGAATAAGAAAAAAAAAAGGAAACAGTTATGGATATTTTTACTACAAAAATAAACATGTATAGCTTGTTTCAAAAACCTGCTTTAGTCTTTGTGTTTAATTTCTAAAAGCGTTCACTGTACTAGGGTGTTGTTGTTTTTTTTTTTTTTAAATATGCTTCTTTTTACTTCAAAGTTTCTGGTTTTGGATAGTTGGAAACATAACTATCATGGATTTACACATGTGGACAAAATTGTTGGTACCCTTCTGTTAAAGAAAGAAAAACCCACAATGGTCACTGAAATAACTTGAAACTGACAAAAGTAATAATAAATAAGATTTTACTGAAAATTGACTAATGAAAATCAGACATTGCTCTTGAATTGTGGTTCAACAAAAAAACAAAAAAGCTGTTTGGTATCATGGTGTGTACCACACTGAACATGGACCACAGAAAGTTAAAGGCAGAGTTGTCTCAGGAGATTTGAAAGAAAATTTTAGACAAGCATGTTAAAGGTAAAGGCTATAAGACCATCTCCAAGCAGCCTGATGTTCCTGTGACTACAGCTGCACATATTATTCAGAAGTTTAAGGTCCACAGGACTGTAGCCAACCTCCATGGACGTGGCCGCAAGAGGAAACTTGATGACAAGTTTGACTTGAGACGGATAATACCAATGGTAACCAAAGAGCCCAGAACAACTTCCACAGAGATTAGAGGTGAACTCCAAGGTCAAGGTACATCAGTATCAGATTACACCAGCCGTCGCTGTTTGAGCCAAAGTGGACTTAATGGAAGAAGTGGAGAACACCACTGTTGACAGCAAATCATAAAAAAAGGGAGACTTAAATTTGCCAAAATGCATATTGACAAGCCACAAATTTTCTGGGAGAATGTCCTTTGGACAGATGAGACAAAACTGGAGCTTTTTGGAAAGTCACATCAGCTCTATGTTCACAGATGCAACAATGAAACATAGAAAGAAAAGCACACTGTACCTACTGTGAAACATGGAGGAGGCTCAGTTATGTTCTGGGGCTGCTTTGCTGCATCTAGCACAGGGTGTCTTGAATCTGTGCAGGGTTCAATGAAATCTCAAGACTATCAAGGCATTCTGGATTGAAATATGCTGCCCAGTGTCAGAAAGCTTGGTCTCAGTCACAGGTCATGGGTCCTCCAACAGGATAATGACCCAAACACACAACTAAAAACACCCAAGAATGGCCAAGAACAAAACACTGGACTATTCTGAAGTGGCCTTCAATGAGCCCTGATCTAAATCCTGTTGAACATTTGTTGATTTGTGGAAGGAGCTGAAACATGCAGTCTGGAGAAGACACCCTTCAAACCTGAGACAGCTGGAGCAGTTTGCTCATGAGGAGTGGGCCAAAATACCTGTGGACAGGTGCAGAAGTCTCATTGAGAGTTACAGAAATCACCTGATCACAGTGATTGCCTCAAAAGGTTGTGCAACTAGATATTAACTTAAGGGTATCATCATTTTTGTCAAGGCCAGTTTTCATTAGTTAATTACCTGCACCAAGGAGGTTATGTTTTTGCTGGTATTGGTTTGTTTGTTTGTCTGTTTGTGTTCAAAATAACTTGAAAAGTTATGGACGGATTTGGATGAAATTTTCAGGAAATGTGTGGACTGGGATAAGGAACAAATGATTAGATTTTGGGACTGATCCGGATCACCATCCGGATCCAGGAATTTTTTTAAAGGATTCTTTAACATTGCGAGATAGGACCAGAGGTGGACTAAAGCTGCTTGGCGGAGGTCTGCGCTCTCTGAGTGCTTTTCTAGTTTTCAGTATATTTTTATTTATTAGTACTTTTGTCAGTTTTAAGTTATTTCAGTGACCATTGTGGGTTTTTCTCTCTGGAACAGAAGGGCACCAACAATTTTGTCTGTGTGTGTAAGCCTGGACAGTATTGCTATTGGTCAGGTGACTCCAAGTCCTGCCTCAACTTGACCTCCCTGTCTGTGAGATGGTTGATCTAAAGTTTGACATAAAGTATTGCTGTATCAACAGATTGGCTTCAAAAGCTTTCTAAAGCCTCCTTTGATAATCGAACAAATGATATCATATACCCACATCCTGTCATCACTATAGTCAGTGGTCTGCTCTGGTTGGTTGACTGGTATAATCTAGTGAACAGTCATTTCAGCACCGCTCAGCCTCATGTTTCCAACAGCTCTGCATTCATTCTATGATCCATGATCTGCACTGGGCTTCTGAGTCAATGAGCTTGAACTACCAATGAAACAGTGGTAGGACAACCCACTGGTAGAACAATTTGGGAGGCCAGAAGAACGAGCCATTTCAGACAGCTACTGGTGCTGTAAACCTGGGGAGAGGGAGGAGTCCTTGAACTGCAGACCTTTTGTCATGTGCATAGAAGTACTCTA
>JBAMNC010000287.1:0-52500 GCA_037902135.1 Cetoscarus ocellatus | reverse complement strand
GAACTCAAGTTGACCACAACAGGTAAGAAAAAAATGTGATTTCACAGATAATATCAGGAGCATGCAGCCTTCTACGTACAGGAAAAAGACAGAATTCAAGCTCTTTGAAATGTTTTGAACCATGTCTAACATAACAGTGCTTCTTCAAACAACATAAAAAAACAAGAAAATACTAATTTAGTTTCAGTTACTAATTCATCATCTGCAGCTAGTGTTGCCACATTATCAAAAGTTTAATGTTAATATTACCATATAATGTGTATTTATAACATTTTTTTTTTTAGATATAAACAGGAATATAAACGGGACTATAAATAAATATAAAAATAGAAACATGGCTGCTGGCTGGCTACTAGATATGCAGGCTGCTGAATTAGGGCCACTATAACTGCAAGATACTCATCATTAACAAGTATACTTACTTAAGTAGGACACCATGTAGTTTTTTCAAATTCAACATGACAACATCCAAATTTTAATTTAAAATTTAAATAACAAGACTTAATCAAATGAGCTAAATGCAGAATTTAAGCCAACTGGAACTACTCTCTTTTTAATAAACAAAGTTTTAAATGTTTTTTTACTGTTAATTTTACTTAGAGAGCCTTTTTCATCCATAAAAATATATTTGGTGATTCACTTAAAAGATTTCTAAAGAAAAAAATGACATCACACAGATATTTTTTTTTTATATTTTCCAGAACCCAAATTTAAAGGACAATTATTTTGATTTTCAGTATTTTCATGGCATATTGTATTTCTCTTATTCTTCATGTTTAAAATTTATTGATATTGCAAAATTGACCTGCATTGAGTGAGAGGGAGGGCAGCATGTTACCCGTTACATGTTTTAAATCATAATATAAAAAGTGCCTGTACTGATGCATGTTAACACAAACTGAGCTCATGCTGGCTTTTAAGAATAATCCAAATGTACCAGATTACATTAAATGAAAAAAAGAAGTGTTTAGATTATCTTAATAACTCACAATAAAAATAATAATAATAAAAAAATTATGTCCAAATGCTGAACAGCATCCCGATCTGACTCCAGAGTCGTTCTACCTGTTGGTACTTGAGAATTCAATGAGGATGGGTGCAGCTCAAGCACAGTTTTCTTTCATGTCTTGTTCTTTCGGGTCTGTCTTTATATATGCATGTGTTTGTGTTGACTGTTTGCTTTTCAGTCTGATTCAGCTCCATTAGGCTCTCCAAACCCTTGACTGAAAACAATAAATCCACTTTTAGACTCTTCTTTTAGCCCTTTTTGAGCATTTGTAGAATTCTGCACGTCTGAAAGATCATTTCATAGCTCTGTCCCTCACTTTTTTAATGCACCATGAGTCTGTCCCAACTCCATGTGTAATTCAAGGAAGTGTTTTCGCGCTACTCCTCTGCTCATGGGAGAACCCCAGATGGATGGCAGAGCGTGTGCATTGCAGTGTTCAGTTTCAAAGTAATTGCTCTTTTTTGTCAAAGACTTAGTCAGAGTCACAGCGTTACATTTGTTTTTGTCTCTTGTCATAGAGCTCCCAGTGAAAAACTCCCAGCAGAAACCAGCACAGACCAGCATGGACTCCTCTGTGAAGGCTCAGAGGGTGAGAGTCTCTGAGAAGCCCACTGCTGCACCTGATGGGGGTCACGCCTGGTTTGTCCTGCTGTCCTGTTTCCTGGTCTTTGGTTTGACATTTGGGGTCATCAAGGCTTTTGGTGTTTTCTATGTTGAGATACACCAATATTATGAAACCACCGCTACAGGAACGTCATGGATCACCTCTATTGCTGTGGCTACCATTCATGTTATAGGTAAATATCACAACTTTAATTTAGATTACGTCTTTTGGAAGCTAATGGCCATGTGATTAAGACAATGCATCTCATGTATAGAGGGTAGTGTCCTCCATGTTGGCAGACCCTGTCTAAATCTTACCCTCAGCTTCTTCCCTGCTTCTTTTGGCGTTTTTGTTCCCCAGATTCTAGCTCTGTCCACCGTCCTATCAAGGAAATGCACAAGAAGCTGTGAAGGGTGAAAATACAAAATTAAATAAAGTGGAGGTGATGTGTTCATTAAAAATTAAGTGATAAAAACACATATAATACAAAAAATGCTGCGATAAACCTTAATGTGATGTGATGAACTGACAATGAATTGATGAAAAATGTTGTAAATTGATAAAAAGAACCAAAGTTGATCATTTTAATTTTGTAAAATTCTTCAATTATCATTTACAGTGTGAAATTTTCCTTTGTCTATTAACGAAAGGCAACACAAGTGTGAAAGCAGCAAAAACTGATGATAAAACTTGATTGGATTGAACTGTGTTTCAGCTGAAATATCAGTTCTCTCTGCCCACTAGAAATGAGCCTGATAAGCTCGAAGTTTGAAACATAAAATGACGGGCAATAAAACCCCTCTTGCGCAGTCCCTGAAGGAACCTGGACCCCGAGCTCGGAACAAATGATTGTCTTCCCTTACACAGAATACTGGGTCAAATAGAGTTACCATGCATGTGCATTGTGATTGTCAATAAACATCATTTGTGTCCCTCTGCAGCTCCTGTAGCTTCTGCTCTGAGTGCTCACTTCAGTCATCGCGCTGTGGTGATTACGGGAGGACTGATAAGCAGCCTTGGAGTTGTGCTTGGCTCTTTTTCTCGTAATGTGATTGAACTTTATCTCACAGTGGGGTTCTTAAATGGTAAGTGGTTCAATGCATTCACACAATACCTGAACAGATGAAGAAATTGAAGAATTTGATCCCCACTGTCTCCCTCCCTGCAGGTTTCGGCTATGCGTTGACATGGACCCCCACAGTGACCATGCTGGGTTTGTACTTCGAGAAAAGGCGTCCAATTGCAAATGCCCTGTCTAGCGCTGGGGAGTGCATCCTGACCTTTGTCCTCACACCTCTGTTTCAGCTGTTGATTGACAGCTACTCCTGGAGGGGTGCCTTGTTAATTTTGGGTGGACTACAACTAAACCTTTGTCTGTGTGGGGTGCTGCTGAGGCCTCTGAAAGCCACTGGAGATGCGATGTGTGAGGTCAAAGCTCCAGAGGAGAGCTTGTCATTGGAACTGCTATCAAAAGAGGACACTGAAGGTCAGCGAGGGAGCTCAGTTTTTGTTGATCATGATACAACCGAGGCCAGCCCTGAGGACCCCAAAGAGACTTCAGATGAGACTACTGCAGACTCAAACAAAATGGCAAAAAGGGCTGAACTCAGGGCCAAAATCCTCCGCTATGTGGATTACACACTCATCGCAAACCCTCGATTTATGGTTTACTCAATGTTTGGGGTGTTTGCTGCGCTGGGTTTCTTTGCACCTGCTCTATTCCTGGTTCCATATGCTCGGAGTAAAGGGATTGAGGAGTACCAGGCAGCTGCGCTCATGTCCATCTCTGCAGTGCTGGACCTGTTTGGACGGGTGTTCTTTGGCTGGGTGGCAAACTTAAAACTAGTGGAGACAGTAAGTACGGTTTAATTTTTGCAGCAGTCTCAAATCTGCATTTTTTTAGTAGCAAAATTATTACTGAGATGTGGTGTCCAAACTAGCAGCATGATACAAGAGGATTGATAAGAGTAAAGGCCTTCACATACTGAGGGATAAATGGCAAGAAATTGCATTCACGAATCATGAATTTTAGATGCCCATTGTTGTAGTGGTTATTTGTCATGAAAAAATGGCTTTCTAAAAACTTTAACTAACTTTGACAAACAGCCACGATGCACCATTACGGTTGGGTCAGGCAATAAGAAAATTCAATGTCCACTCAAGATCCAGCGTTTTTGTCATTTACTCAGATCAAAAGGATTAGCAAACATTTTCATCCACGTCTCATCGACCTGGTAATAAACCTGTATCCCCTTCCTGGTGCATGAACCCCAATGACCCACCCCCTACCTATGTGGGAATCCTGACGAATCACTGCCTGGCACAGTGCCTATTGCCCCATGGTGTTTACAAGACAAAACAAACACAAAATACTTTCATTTTTAACAATAACACGGGGAAATAGCTCCGACATCCATATTTATTCACATTAGGGGCTACTCATATTTATGTTTATATTATGTATATCCTTATAGTAATCACACAGTGGGAGTCAAACACTCAACATCAAGTGACTGACAAGTGACTCATCTAAATTAAATAGGCAGATACAGAAACTAAATTGGTTTGATTTCTGTAAGGGAGAGGAGAACTTGTAGAGTCCAACCGTTTGATTTAGGGGCAAATGACAATATTTCTATTTGGAATTTGGGAGAAATGTTGCCAGTACATTATAGAATTAAACAATATATATTTTTTTGTTTTACTCAATCACGTAACTATGAATAGTAAAATTAGAGAAACTGGTAATTTTGCACTGGTCTCTTTTTTTCCAGAGATATGTAGTATATACAACACTTAACAAATGTATTCAACACCATCCAGTGTAAGGTTTATGAGACTGCTGCCCTAAATTAACAGCATTTTTAATTACCAAAATATATTTTTTGATAATAGTAATAGTTAATACACCAGTATATAGAGGCTGAAGTACTGGAAATGATGGGCTGGCCAAGACAATGTCTGGATTTGTATCCTATTGACCAAATTTGGGTTGATTCAAAAACTGATTGCACAATAGTTTTATCTAAAACAAGTTTGCGGGAGCAGCAATTTGGAACTGAATAAAAAAAGAGACTGTCGAAAGTACGTAAAAAAAATATCAGCAAGCATGCAAGCTGTAATCAAGGCCAAAGGAGCTGATGCAAAATATTTTTTTTGTTATTGTTAAGTCCATTTTTAAAGCAAGAGGGAAAATGCAAAAGAAACAAGAGGAAAAACATTAAAAATGTAACTTTATTAATTGATTAAGTTTAAAATTTGAACTTGGTTAAAATTATTTACATTTATAAATTCTACTTTCCTTGTTTGTTCAGTTTTATTTAAAAGGACAGCACCACAGGAAAGGTTATCACATTAGGTAATTTCCTGTTTGGCAAGGTGTGCTGGAGCAGTAATCACCTGACTGCCTTTAATTTGCAGACCAAAGCTGTTTCAGTGTCGGTGGAAAAGTAGAAGTGAGAGGACAAAAACCTCAGAAATCCTTGAAATGTTCAGTGTGGGAAAGACCAGAGTTGCCAATGGTGAACAGCTGTCAAGTTCTCTGATGCTTGGAAAAGCAGAAAATCCTCAATTGCTTGATTCAGTGTAGGGAAGACCAGACATGCCATTGATTGACAATCTGCTGAATAAAATTCAAGAACATGTTTTTGAAGTGTTAAATAAATGCAACAAAGTTGAGTTGCCCCGCATCCGCTCATCTTCCTCATGTTCAGGTTTGGGGAACACTGTTACTGCCACACACTAGAGAAACTGACAGATGCTGCATGTAACTTCAGAAAATAGGTCTCATTAACCAGTAACGCATGTGTGGAAAAGAACTTTTTAGTTGTTGAAGTCTGTTATTTGCCAAATAAATAGCTAGAACGTTTTTAGTTTTAAACAAAAATATGTGTTTTCTCACATGCACTACATAAATATACATGGCCAAAAATCTGATTTTATATAGTGCATATGTTTCTCTTTTATATATCTCCACAGCATCTTGGACTAATCTCCAACTCGAGGATAACTCTTTTGAAACGTGTGTTAGCTGTCTATGAGGTCTACAACTCCTGTGGTTTAATTTTTAGACGGTTTGTCACATGCACACTGTTAAGCCTGTCATGGATACATGTAAGGGAGAGGGAGTTAGCCAGGGGAACAAACTAGAACAAACTATCCTGCTGTGCTTTATTAATGAGAGCTGGGAAAGAGACAGGGGCTCATACGTGGAGCAGAGCAAGGCCAAATGAGTAACTGCATGTTTGGAGCATGCCTCTCAAAAAAAGACAACCTACAACAATTTTCCAAAGCATTTTTACCAACAAAAACAAGCGCAAATTCACTTATAATTAGCAGACTTTGCAACTGTGTGTACATGTAGTTGTAGCAGTGTAACGTTTGTGGTTCATTAGTCTTGTTCTTGTCAAGAAAGAGAATTAATGTAAAATGATCTGTGTCCAACAGTTTGTGAAAAGAATCAATGCATCGTCTTTGTGAAGAATAAAAGGGTTTTTTCACAGACAGCACAGCTAATGCAGCATCCATCATCTGTGCTTGTTCCCCCACCAGGTGCAACAGTTGACAGTGACAGTGTTTCTGCTGGGCATCGTGAGCCTCCTCTGTCCTCTGGCATCCTCATTCCCCGAGCTGGTCGGTTTCAGCGTGGCGTACGGCCTGGTGTACGGTGCTACAGTTGCCATCCACATCACAGTGCTGGCTGAGATTGTGGGCGTCCACAGGCTGGGGAGCGCACTGGGCTTCTTCATGCTAATAAGAAGCAGTGGAGGCCTGCTTGGACCACCCATCGCTGGTGAGTGAGAAAGATGCTTTGATACCCATCTTCAAGCACAGAGTGTTCCTGGTGTGCATATAAGAGAGAAATGGATTTCAGCTTGGGTTGTTGCTGTAAAATTCTCTAAGATCTGAGTCTCCATCTTGACTGATGGCGAGCTAAAAATATTCAGAAAGCCTCAGAGAGTACAAAAAAGCAGACTTGCATTTTGTTCACAGAACTTGAAATTTTTGGCAGCTTTGTAAAAACACCCATCATTTCCTCAAGGTTACAAAAGTCACTCTCCTGAGCTGCCTTTCCAGCACATTAAATCTCACGCAATTGATGTGCTAATACATCATTCTGCATCGTAACTACAGCTCAGTGAGCCTATTCAACCAAAATGAGGTTTTTACACCTCCATGACATCCTGTAACGCCCTTCGATTAATCACCAATGTTGTCAATGATCCTTCCAGGGAAAAGATTTTTTATTCACTGTGAGGAAATTATAATATCATGCTTTTTTATGGTTGTGTTAATTTCACAGCTGATTGCTTCCCAATGATTTTTTTCTTCTTTTTCCTCCCCTGACTTTCCTTTCTGCTTCATATGACATTCATCAATATCCACACACCATGTCCTATTGAACATGAAAAAAAGTAAATCGTCATATTAAAAGGGGGTAAAATGTTTGAAGACATTCTGTAAATGCAAAAATATGATATTCGTTGTTCCAGTCTCAGCTTAAGTTGACGTGTTGGTCACTTTGGGTCAGTAGTTTTTGTAAATATGACACTAACCAGCTAATATGGCTTTGGGCAATCAAAAATTATTGAGAAAGCATTGTCCATACAAAGAGCAAATCAGAGGTCTTTATATAGCTAAAAATAGCATTACTGCAATGCAAATAAGGCAATAGAATATCCAAAGGACAGTGGAAAAGTATGGTAAAAGAAAAAAATTAGCTCAGGAGTTTTAAAATAAAGTAATCATGTAAAATGATAAAAACAAACTACATATCATTACAAGAAATAATTTTATTTAAAAAAAAAACACATTAAAATGTGACAAACAGTGATTAAATCAATCACAGATAAACGCCTGTGGTCACTGATGCAATCATTTGTAATGAAAGACTTCATGCTTTGTCTTACATTAGGTTCATATAGTTGATTTTAATGAATGTTAGAGTATGTTGCTTCTCAGTAATGTTCAAAAAACTTCAACATGGGCCAAGTCTTCTGGACTTCTTTGTTGGTGATTTCAGCACTGCTCTGGGGCATGTTTCCAATAACTCTGCATTCATTCTATGGTCTTTGCTCTGCACTGGGCTTGCCAGGTGAGCCAATGGGCTGAAACTGCTGACTAAACAATGGTAGGACACCTGATTGGTAGGTCTGCTCATACTATTTTGCAATATCATAGCTTATCATACCACACCATATCTAAAGGGTCTGAGAGGGAGACGGGTCTTCCTGAGGTTGTCAGTGTTTGATTTACATTAATTATCTTGAACAGTGATAACATACTAAGGATATGTGTTCTTTTAGGTCCTATTACCTGGATTTTATCCTTGAAACAACAAAAATTTGAGGGTTTTTTTTTGCACAGCCATGTGTCCTTTTTTTCTCCAGAAGCACAGAAAGGCCGGGAACCACTGCAGTACCATATTATATGATCATGGCACACCCTATCATACAGCTTAATATGATACAACACAATGACATTGTTGGAGTTGTGACTGCCTGACCAAGTTAGACATACCTTTTCTGTTTTGTTTTTAGTGACTCATCAGTGTATTTGGATCCTCAGCAACTTAATGGTTCACCATGTTCAGCAGTAACATGTCAATGATTAAAATCTCCCTCATGTTCCAGATATAAACTACAATATCCCTGACATCAGCTATCACTGTGCTTACCAAAGCAGTAAGTGTAAAGTTGATCAAAAGATGAGCTGATAGGTATAAAAGTGTCAAGGTTAGTAACCCAAAGAAAACTGACAAAAAACAAAGGTGAAGGACCCAAATGCAGATACACAAAAAGCTTTATTTTAAAACTAACCAAAATCCCACATTTTGCTTCTTTTCTGCAGTTTAACATGGATCCTTGATGTCTTCATGAAACGTTAGTAACATGCTTTGGTCCAAAAAGCCTATGAGAAAAAGCACAGCTGCATTCTTTCCACGCTCACATAACTGCTGTGTTTAGGACAGTCGGTTTTGAGAGCGGTCACCTTCACATGCTAATGAGCCAAAGCAGCATACATACGGCAATTCACGATACAGCAGCATAACTCAAGCGAAGCAGGTGCTCCAGCCACACACTGCTTACAGTCCTAAACACATACAAACCCTTAATTCATGCCGGTTACCACACACGGCGAAGCTCTTTTCCCCCAAACATCACAGGCTAATGGACAACATGCTAACCGCAGTGGGATAGCCACAACTTAGCCTACCTTCCTGGCTAATGTTAGCACAAATGAAGGGACCTGGGGTGGATAAAGGACTGATTATATTCAGCCAACTGTTAAGCTTCTCTTCCTGAACACGCACAAACCACAAATTCCGGCCGTTCAACAGATAACAGCGATCCGGTTTCCCCCAAACTTCACAGGCTAATGCACAACATGCTAACCTCAGCCTAGTCACCGCAGTGGGACTGATTATATTCAGCCAACTGTTAAACTTCTCTTGACTAATGTAAGAATGCTCATACATTGAAGTTTATCCTTCAGACTTTCAACAAGCAACGTGAACATTGACGAACATGTTGTGGAGTTACCTCTGGTTCAGTTCACCCTGCTGTTAGCATTAGCTTGTAGCAATGAGCAAAATAAATACTACACAGCATTAAAATACTCACATTTCCATCATCAGGTTTGGCGACGGATTGTTGGTACTGAGCCCGGATTCAGGAAAAGTCTAGTTGCCAGTCCTGTGTTGAACTGACTGAAGTTGAAGAAGCAGTAGGACGTGAAGTGGCTGATACACACATACAGGTTTTAGCCGACTGTAGCTGGCTCATTCCCTTCAAAAATAAAATTAATCCACTGGGCCCTTTGGTCCTCCAAGGCTGGTAGCCTATAGGTGAAGATATATGTGGCTGTTTACAGCCAACAACCAAGCAGTGATAGCTTCTGAGCTTAGACATGCTGAACACCGTTCTCTCGCTAAGAATGTAAACAACATGGCTGCTCTTCACAGAGGAATCTCTTCAGCAAGGAGAAGTGGGGATACTCAGGTAGACCAATCAGGTTAGGTATGCAAATCAAAAATATACTGTTACGTAACAGTATATCCACAGACTCAACAGCTTGCCGACTGCCATGAGTTTACACTTATGCAGCCTGCTAAATACAGGTTTTGCTGTCTACTATCACATTTTGTGGGCTGGGAGGAAAGCCAAATACCCAAAAATGTGTTCAAAAGCCTTAAAAAAAAAGTGTTTTTTGCATAATATGTCCCCTTTAACAAGAATGTCTAAACACAAAACAAAACTTAAACAAAGTAGCAAAGAAAAGCAGGCTCAAACAAAGAAAAAAACACGAGGCAAAACTCGAAGGCAAATTAAATCTCTGCAAAAAAGTTAAACAAAAAACAGAAACTACATACAAAACAGGAGGAACACTGGAGGATCACTGGAGAAAAATTTGGAGGAACATTGAGGCACTGAAGACTTGGTGAACATGCAAGATGAATGACACAACACAGACACAGGGGAACACAGAGACTAAATACATTCAGGAAACATCAAGCACAGGTACAATCACACAGCGGAGGGAATCACAATCAGAGGCACACACAGAAGGGAGGGCAGGAAACATCACAAGGAACACAGGGATTTCAAAATAAAACAGGAAACACACGTCAATACACAAAACGGGTAACTTAACTAAGATGAAGAACAAAATCATGACAGTAAAAAAGCAAACACAAGAGGTCTAAAGGAGGAACATAATACAAAAAAACAGAACTAAATAACCCAAACTAGCTGAATCATGACAAAAAGTGCTGAGTAGGGATACGTGTAGGGTCCTCTGTGAGGTTAACATAATAAGGAAGCACTATAATTCTACATTCAACACATTTTAATAATATTGGTTAAAAATTCTTCGGGTTATGTGTTAAAATGCACTGCATAAAACGTAAAGGGTGTAATTGAGGCCACCTCTAGGTTTCTGAAGAGGCCCAATGAAGGTTCACAACATAGGTCACTGTTAATTTGGTATACTGTCTCAATGTTACTTATATCCAACCAAAAATATGTAGGCAATTGCAGCTGACAACCTTTTTTCCTCACCAGGTAGGTTTTTTTTTTATTTCCTGAGAGGTAGTGGTTTTTGAGATAAGAAGTTTTGCCTTACAGTAACAATAAATTCCTGCTCTTGAGAATGGCATTTGTAAATCAAAAAGGAAACTGTAATGAATAGTGATAAGATATCTCATCTGTTTATGTGATAGTAAATGTAGGTGACCCTGTTTGGCATTAGCTTACATTGTTTTCCAGCGTGAAAAATTAGAAACACTTAGTAACTGTTTGACTTAAATGCAGATAAAGTGCTCTGAGTGCTCACACCCACAGGAGTTTAAGTCTTTTTTCCTGCCCTTGTGAAACAGCCACACCACCCACAGCACTGCTAAACACCAGCCAGCTCTTGAACCTGATTACTGAGGTTATGGTTCATTTTTACACACAACTCCAAACAAAAGCTGGGAGCACAGCCCAAAAAAACACCCAGCTTGACTTGGGCATGCGGGTATAGCACCATCTGCCAGAGTGTCCTGCCTCAGAGTAAAAGCAGCCATAAATCAGCTGGAATACCTCTCCATGGAGAGGAAAAATAACACATTCACAGGTGGTTTGGATTTATTTGTTGGTATTTTTGAATCAGCAATTTTTTTTTTTTTGGGAAAGGACAGGGGTTACGGAGTGTGTCAGGCATTTTCGATCAAAAGGCCCCATGTCCTGCAAAATCCATTTTCTTTGCTATTAATGTTGTGAAAGAGGCTTGGGGTGCAGAATAACATGACACCTTTTACTAAGCCCTCAAGGCACAGAGAAATGCCCTATGCCTCTTCAAAGAAAATGCTTGGGTTTATTATGTACTAGCTATACAGCCTCCAACTACATGTGTGCTCTGTGCTTGTCACTCGCAGACACTATAGCCTTGTTTCCACCACAGGGTTCAGTTCAGTTCGTACGGCTTTTTTTGGCATTTCCATAACCGGGACAGGACCCCTTATAAGCGAACCGTACCATCCTACTTTTTGGGACCCTTCTGTTGCGGTGCCAAGCATACCAATCCAACCCCAGAAGTTGGAGCTAGAAACACTGCAGCCGGTTGATTAGTCGAAGGAGACGTCACTTCCCGTGCGACAGCGGTAATAAAGAACAACACAGCCCCGCCATGTTTAAATCTCCACTCGTCTTCGTGAAGATAACACTCAAGGCTTTTTTGTTTGGAAAATGGCATCAAGATCGAGCGTCCCATGGTGTACCGTGGAGGTGCAGACCTTCCTCAGTATTTTTGGTGAAGAGAATCGTTGCTCTTTGTTTACTGTGTTGCGTTTTCTTCTTCATTGTATTTAAAAGCTGGGTACACTGTGTCGCGCTGCTATGACGTCATGCTATTGGCATCAGGCTTACAAGCTGCCTACCAAGTAGGGTACGGCTGGCTGTGGAAATGCAACCAGGATCAGGCTTTACCGATCTGGCCTGAGCCAAACCGTGCCGATCCATACCAGACCACTTGGTGGAAACGGGGCTTATGACTGTTTTGAAGGTCTTGAGGCCTGTACCCCTCCTCCCCACTCCCATCAGACATTGTTTAGGCTTTCATCCAGCCTGCTGTTGTGTCCTTGCTCCCTCAAATCCTAGCATTTCCAAAGGGGAGGGAAAAAGAGCTGCATCTGTTCTTCTACAGAGATGAAACTTTTCCGTTTTTTTATTCAACCTAATTGAAGTCCTTGCTAAACAGACACCCAAGTGTAAATGTAAATGGTCAAACACACCAAGTTTGTTCCTTCAAACGATTAAAGACCCTCAGCTTTTCCATTTTTCCATTTATAATGCTGTGCTAAGTAAATCCATGGTCACTGGCTTAATATAGAGGTGACAAAACCTTTTCATCAGGGCCACATACGGAAAAAAACATGGATGACAGGACCCCTCACCTTCAGTATGTTGAGGTTTAGGACTTTGCAGTGGCCAATCAAATTTAAAAGGGCCCTGGTCACATTATGTTTATTTTCACCCACACCCATACATGCACATTTGAATTATTTTGAAATTGTGCAATTTTTTTACTCACACCTGCAGATTTTTTGCTGGTAACCGTTGGGCACATGCAGGTACCTCCCATTCAGATCTCTAACATGAAGCATGTGGACATAGTCACAGGGGTATCTGGACCCCAAACATGTTGTTTGCTAAATGCTTGTGGGATAGTCTATGAAGCAAAATGAAATTGAGCTAATGCCTCTGTCAAACCACAACAAGCAAACTAGGAACGAGAGAGAAGCAACAACAGAATTCACCACTTATCCACCTCCTTTACAGGTTCAACTCTCCTGCCTTTCTGCTGTTTTCAGCGCAAACCATAAGATTCAGTTTTAATTTCATTTCTAGCTTCCTAAGAAATGGACTTATGACTTTATATTGACCTTAAAAAAAGTCAGGACCTTGTTAGAATGAAGGCAGTCTCCTATTTATAACTTAACATGGTCCCACTGACAGAGGGGCTATTTCTACCGTATTTACAGTACCGCTCAGCTCTTTGCTCACTTTGAAGAGCTGAGCACTGATGGATTCAAAGGGTTCTAATTATGTTTCCCTCACAGGAAGACGTCTCTGAACTTACAGCCTCAGGATAAAATGAATGTTCGTGGCTGTGTTGTCTTTCTATTCCTCATCACTGCTTCAGTTTGGTTACCTTGATCATAATTACCTGACTTTACATGAGGAGACCATGTTGTGAATTAAGTGTTTTTGCATGAGAAGGAGCCTAAGGTAGAGTAAAACTCAGGGCAAGGAAATACATGGATTATTACAGATATATCATGAGTAATAGAGTAAGACCATAACAGTAGAGTTTATCTTGCATTATAATAACAAAAATGAAGCGTTGAACCATTTTGCAGGGAAAGATTTTGCAACTGCCAATTTTCATTCCATTTCAAGGAGTGAGGGGACAATCAAAAACAAGGGTAGGGGTAAACATAACAACTAGGGCAGAGCCAACATGAATCTTTTTATGACCACAGTGCACCAGTCTTCTGATGGCTACTTCCAGTAGGATGAAGCTCAAATCATCCCAAACTGATGTCTTGAATATTGAGTTCACTGATCTCAAGTTCAATCAATCAAACTTTATTTGTAAAACGGCAATTCATAAGTGTTATCTCAACACACTTTACAATAGAGCAGGCTGAAGCCATACTCCTTACATTATAGATACACATATTTACATATATAAAATACACACGTACACATTTATACATATACATACATCCAAGCCATGCAGGAATCCACCATGAGTACAGCACTGGACTAGCCTACACTGCAGTGCATCTGTAGGAAGCTCACAGAAACAGTGGCAAGAATCAAACCTCTGTGAAGCAGTTGGAGATTTTGGAGTGACTATGGAGTTGCCTCCATAGTTACAAGATCTCAAACCTATGGAGCACATTTGGGATGTGTAAACAGAAATTATGATCATGTATGTGCAGACGAGAAATCTGCAAAAAATGTGTGATCCTATCATGTCAATATGGACCAAAATCTGTGAGGAATGTTTGCATCACCTTGTTTAATTAATTTACCCTTTGTTGGCTCTCTGATTGGTTAACTTAGCAACCAATCAGATCTAGAGAAATTAAAAAAAACAGTGTTGGTTTACACAGAGTCTAAAATTAATGCAGTTACATTTTTTTAAACTTTTGAAATGCTCTTTCAGACTTGTATTTTTCTTTTTAAACCCTGCTGTAGTTTTGTCTCTCTTCTTTCACATTGGCAAAATTTGAAAAAGAATCAAATAAATTAGATATGAATAAAGGCTGGTCAAAAAGTGAGTAATTTTCAATTGTTTCAAATGGGAGGAAGGCAGCAACAACAGATTTTGTCTTACCTTGTAACAATAACTAAGGAGGGCTTAATAGAGGATTGTTTTTTGAGCTTGATAGAGGGCCAATTAAGGCAGTTCTGAAGACAAAATGGGGTCCAGACCAGTTCTAGCATGGCATACCTTTTAAAATGGCCATTGAGTGTACACAACACTGAAAAAAGTGGGTGGAGCTACTTTTTTAAAAGTTGCAACTTTATTCATGGATTTAAGAAGCTGATTTTTTCTTTTTCGATGTGATGATGATGATGATATACAGCGTCAGTGCTGCAAACTGTATGTACAAGCTAATATGCTAGCACGAAATTTTTCAATGTGCACAGACAATGTTAAAATAGAGCTCTATAGAGCTTATTGTACTACCCTGTATACTGCTCACCTGTGGACTAAATACAGCAAAGCCAGACTGAAAAAGCTGAGGAGGCATACAATGATGCTCTCAGTTCTCAAATTGCCAAGATGGACAAGTGCGAGTGAGTTGTTTGTCACTCGTAATGCCCCCACTTTTCATGCTGTGCTCAGACATGTAATGTACTGATTTATGTGGCAATTAACTGCTTCAGAAAATAAATTTTGATGTCACTGACTCAACCCTCATTAAGAGATACTCAATATTTCTCTTGCTACTGGAAACATTGGAGCAAATGTCTCTTTGTATTTTGATTATTTTATTACCAATATTTATACTTTTATACTTTAATAATAACTCTTTTGTTAAAACATGTGACTGAAGCTCACTAAGAGTATGTATTTTTTACATAATCAAAAGGACTTTTTTATATTTTAAGTTTTTTTTATGAAAAATAATACATTCTGCCAACCTTAATTAAAATATAAATATATTTTTAAATTTTTCCACACTTTGGGCAGTGTGTGAAGCTATCATATTTTGATTATTAAAACAAAATAATTTTTTTATACTGGAGGCCTAAAGCTGAAAAATGGATACACAACAAAAACTCAGATCTCAACAAGTGTTTTTGTGTAGTTTAAAGTCAGAAATATCTAAAACAGGTATTCTAATCCACATTCTTTTGACAAGTCTAAATAATATCTTACTTTAAAGAATTAATGCAAAAATTAGAAAAAAGCCAAAATAAGGCATCTAATTGCTCGTAATGAATAGAAAATTTCTGTCAATATGAAAAAAGCTAAAGTTAATTCAGTAAGGGTTTTAAATGGTGGTTTGATAGCAACCTTGGTTTGAGCATTTTTTTCCTGTCTTTATTTCAAATGTAAAAACAAAGTCACAACAAAATAAAAATGTTACCAAACAACTGCCCGTGTCCATTAATTAATTTGAAAACATTCAAGTACATACACATGTGCACATGTATAACACAACAAACTAGTTTTAGAGGGGAGAGCTTATGCAGTCCTGCCCCTTCCTTAATCAGATCACAATACAGAAACAAAATTCTAATTCTTTACCCAGCTTTCATTATTCATAGAAATAATACAACATATGTACATAGGTATGGCCCTGTTTTACAATCTTGAGTCAACATTCATAGAAAAATCTCTGCAAGCACCTGAATGCACAACCCCAGTCTTCATATGAACCCCCCAGATTTCATTTTAAGACACTATACACTTAATGTGGCTTGTCTCTTTGGCAGATAAATTCAAATATTACAAGCAACTAAGGTATTTTTTGGTTTTTATATCTTCAAATAAGATGTAAATGCACATATATCAGGATATTGTGGCTTACAATAAGTCTAGAAAGATATTTTGACTTGAAAATGGACAGATACTCTCACATAGATCTGAGTTTTTGCTTTTTAAAAGCTGTGTAACACAATATTTTTATTTTTTTGCCTGAATATCAATATATCAATGTATAAATGTAAGATTGTACCGACTATTTCTTGTTTCTTAACTGAAAATATATGTCATGGTTAGTATTTATATACTGTCATTCAGCTAAGCAAGATAAGATATGATGGGAAATCATTTTCAGTCTGTATCAGCCAGTTCCTCAAGGTGCCATAAGATTTAAATGATAAATCTAACTCCCTCTTTTTTGTCCTTCAGGATTCTTCATAGACAAGATGAGTGATTATGGGACGGCGTTCCTTATGGCAGGAGTGGCTCTTATTGTGTCTGCTTTGTTCCTGCTCCTCCTGCACCAGATGAACCGCAGGAGTCGGAATTCAACCCCGAAAAACCTCAAGACATCAAGAGCTGAAACCAAAGAGGCAGACATGACATGATGGAAACACTGCAGTAAAGACAATCCCTTAAAAGACCATTTACAAACTGAGTCAAGCCCTAGAGAGTAAAATGCTGTTTGCAGTGATGTGACATCAGCATTTTGGTCTTTTGTCCAGATCAGAATATTAGTCAGAGCAGGACACCACAGTCACTTTGCAGCTAATTTGTCCTTTTTATTCCCAATGGAAAACACTGAGAAGATTCAAAATGTTGCATAACCGAGCCAGAATCTTTTAAGTCACACCTCAAGTGTTTTCACAAGTCAGCGACTGTAAAAAATGAAGGGAGAGAGGCCTCGAGCATTTACATGTTTGGTTTTATTCTATTTTAAATCAAGAAATGTGCTTTGTTCTGTAAGTGCATTTCCAATTAGGCAGCAATGTTGAAGCAACTCAGTAAGCCACGTAGATGTCAAGCCTAGGCCTTGTTAACAAGACAATGATCCGCTGAAAATGGGACAGAGTTTTATTTTTGTGTTTGCGTTGTTTCGAAAACAGCTGCTGTAAGTAAAATGGTCAGAACAATGATGGATTCATGCCAGGGAGTAGCTGGCAGTGAAACTTTTGTCATAGCATGACACATACATGCTCACAGCACAAACACACAAATTCTTATGTGGACGAACAAAAAGTAGGGTTGTTCGGCAAAGTGTTAGTGGAGTAAATCCACAATCTGTTAAAGAAGTGTAATGAAATTTTAAAAGACTGAGCAGTAAAAACATGGATACTATTGTGTTTGTAGTTCACTGTTCATCTGAGACTGTAATGCAAAGAGTCCCTGTTTTCATAACACTCCCCTCTGCTTGAGTACAGAAATGGCACCGTTTCAAAAGTTTGCTCTCTGGAACCAATTTTAAGATTGTTCTGTTTTCAGGTTCTCAAAATGCTGTTGTTGTGTAATCACAAAGCCAAAAACAGAACAAAAGTTTACAAAAGTTTTTTGGTCAAAAACGTTTATCTTGTAAACAAGGCGTTAATTCTGCATGTGGTGTTTTTATTGACCATCTGCAAACATGTGACGAACATGACGTCACTCAGTTCAGTGGAGGTCAGAAGCACCGTTCTTAACAGACTATTACGCATTTTACATGATAATTACTGAGAAGATGCATTTTTTTAAACCACAAAATAAGTCAAAAGTATCATAAATAAGGAACAAAAGTGTCACTGAGTCTGTCAAATGAGTTAGGTATGCGCCGTTTCCCCTCCTCCGTTTCACTCAAGTGAGCAAGTTGCAGGCTCCTTTGGTGATTGAAATGATTAAGCATAAATCTTATAATGTCTGCCATGTTGGTTTGTTTCCATACCAGAATTCCTTGCGCTCAAACCAAAGTCGTAATTTGCCTGGAACGCTTTCAAGTCGGAACTCGGAGATTTCAACTGGGAAATTTCTGAGTTACGGGTTGCCTGGAACGCAGCATTACTAAAGCATTTTCTAGGAAATATCAGTGTTGCCTGTGTGAAAAGTGCTAAAGTCAGGGCAGCTGTATTATGTCCACAGGTCATATTCAGAAAAATTCACAGTTTACAAACTGTCAGGAAATCTGTGAAGGGGACAGAGTCACAGGCCCAGGTTTCTTAAAGTTATTCCAAAGGAATAACCACTAGAATCACGAATAATATGAAGGGATAGGGAAATGAAACACAAATAAGATGGCTACAAGCCAATCACAAAGGCTCATCTGATATTACTTTGAAAAGGTTAAACTGAACCACTGCTGCTGTGCAGAAGAATACAAACTTAACACCGAAGGAGGTATATATACATACCCCTTAAATAACACAGAAATCACCTGTTGGTGTTTTAGATAACATAGATGCTGGGTTAGGACTTCCAGCTTATAAACAACATTCTCAAAGTTACTAGAGAATCTTGAAGTAAATCTCAAACAAGCAAGTGTTCTAATTATTCACGAGTTAATGCTAACATTTATCCAGAGATATCATTTTATGCTAACAGTTATTCAGATATATCATGTTAAAGCTGATCAGTTCGAACATGTTAGCTCAACAGGTCAAACATGTCATAAATCAGTGAAAGTGCAGCTTCAGTTGGAAAGAGCTGGGGCCACTTTCTCAGTTTCACATCCTGTGGCCCTTTGGTTTACTGAACTGCAAGAACTTTCAGTTGAACTTCTGCCTTAAAGGATAAGTTCGGTTTCTACAGCTTTTACATAGTTTATAGAATGAAGTAGAACAATATACTCACCCAGAAGGCTTTCCTGATCCAAACAGTGCTTCGGGAGATATTTAGATCCAAAATCGAGCGGCGGGCATCCGTAAAATGGTAGCAGACGGGGCATGTATAGCCGCTCCTAAAACTGCATTAATCGTCCAAAAACTCATTAGTTTCACCAACATTTCATCATGGTCCGCTCGCGCTACTCCTCCACGACAGTCCGGTGTCACTCTATCCATGTTTCTGTGACTGTGCTGACCCCTGAACTGAAAAGTTTCTTTCCGGTTGCGCGCATGTGCAGTACGGCTCATTGTTTAAGCGGTGAGCGGTGGCTACACAATAACTTTCTTCTTCCAGTTTTGTGCAAAATGGACGAATATCTATCGGATGAAGATGTTGTGGATGAGAACTTTGAATATGATGGGTGTCCTTACAGTTTCGAGCCAGAGTATAAAGATGAGGAGTTCATCGAAAGGAGGACGCGGAGGCAAGAAACTTTTCAGTTCAGAGGTCAGCACAGCCACAAAAACATGGATGGAGTGACACCGGACTGTCGTGGAGGAGTAGCGCGAGCGGACCATGATGAAATGTTGGTGAAACTAATGAGTTTTTGGACGATTAATGCAGTTTTAGGAGCGGCGCTATACATGCCCTGTCTGCTACCATTTTACGGATGTCCGCCGCTCGATTTTGGATCTAAATATCTCCCGAAACACTGTTTGAATCAGGAAAGCCTTCTGGGTGAGTATATTGTTCTACTTCATTCTATAAACTATGTGAAAGCTGTAGAAACCGAACTTATCCTTTAAGTCTGACCTTTACCTAGCCAATGTAGCTTATCTTTTCCTGGCAGACGTGGCTTGTGAAACCAGACACAGTCAGATTTCCTGTTCTGTACACCTTGCTCCAAAATAAGTGTAATGATGAAGACACCAGCTCAAAGTGTTTAAGATATTGTAACATCCTTTGTCCTGGGCTATTTTCTGATCATCTTGGGGGTCAAGCAGATCAGAGACCTCAGCAGCTGAGTGTTTTTTTATGTTTGTGTATTGCTTTACATATTGTCAATAAATGGTTGTCTAATTGATCTAATCCAGACTTGTGCTTTCTTCCAAACCAAACAGTTTAACATAAGAATTATAAAGTGCTTCAGCAGACTTGTCATACTGGAAACATTAACCCAAGAAACACGGAGAAGTTCTCAAAGCCTCTGAAGGCAAGACGATGAGTCAGCACTGAGCACTGCCACCCAGAAGCATTTATGAGCTCACCACACCTGAGCCAAATCAGGCCCATCAGTCACACACACACACCTGGCAGTGATTGGCAGTCACACACAGACACACACACCTGGAGCTGCACTGAGATGCTTTCCTTCACCTACTCCCAGAGTTACCAGTGTGATTTATCATTAGTTAGCCTAACTTTCAAAAAAGGTTTTAGGGACAAGGTGCCCTAAATGTTTTAAGTGATCTTTTTTTCCCTCTAAATAGCTAAAAGTCTTTAGAGATGCACGATGGAAAGAACTTGTGTTCGAGGCTCGTTAGTTTGTGGCTGACACCTCTTATTTATTTGTTATACTGGCCAGAACGAGTCATTCAGCAGGGAACCATAAACCACTTACTAAACACTAAAACATATATCTGTTGTCATTGTGTCTTTTTGTTTACACACTGCATCTGTGACAGTGAATGTTGTCCCAGCTTGTGGTTTCTTGCTGTTTGACAGCACTGGAAAGGCAACAAGTGAACACTGCAGGCTGTATAAATCACTGAATGAAGTCTAAATGACACCACCCAACTGTTTGCTGGAGTTGTCTTTTGAAACCAGTCAGTTGTGTAGAAAACACTCTCAAACTAACTTTTGGCTTCATAACAAACAAGAAAGCTGAGTTGAGGAAGATCCTAATGGTGGTTTTATACTGGATGCATTTTACTTATGTGATGGCGGAAGTGTGTGCAAGCATGTTATCAAGTCAGAGCTTTCAAACTGCCAGCATTATGCGCTCGGAGAATATGGAGAGTAGGAGCCTCACCTAGTTTTGCCATGAGTCATTTGCATATCTCAGCCAAAACAAACAGGAAAATAAAAAATGCAGAGCCATACATACCTTAATCAGCAAGTACGTATGTTCACAGCGGTAGAATATGTCACAGGACAGACACAAACTGTCCAATTACTCTTCCTGCCTGTGCTTCTGAAAGTTGAAGCTCAGTTTGTCTTCTCTGTGGAGCTTGTTTCTACAGAATGCTTTCATTCTGCCGTTTTCCAGGTCAGTTATTCAATGAATCAGGTCACTTGTGAGAAGATTTATTGTGGTTCCTTCTTGACTTTCTATAGAAGCTTAAAGGGATAGTTCAGTATTTTTGAAGTGGGGTTGTATGAGCTCCATATAGCCACTAAGTACCTTAGATGTAGAAGAGCATTCTCTCCTCTCCCTGAGTAAGCCACAGTCTGTAAGAGTCTGTTACGCAGATATAGCCACAAACAGGGAAGTATCGTACCAAGAACAGAGGGTATTTTTGCCGCCTACAAGAACGCCCATCAAAAAATAATACCACAGTTTAGGAGTACGCTACCTAGAAATGCTTTTAAGTGCATTAACTTTTCTGAAATATAAAGTTTATCTGGAACTAACCGACTCACGTCACGTACTCATCCGCGCAGCACTTCCACGAGCCGCTGAATTACTCCGCCTCCCTCTCAGCTGATGTGAACATAACAAGCTAGCGGCTTCAGGTGCCGGTTGTAGCCTCACTGAAAGCAGATTATCTGACACATATTTCGGAGATGGGGTTTTTGTGTTGCTTCCCTGGATGCAGAAACAGATGTGTATCATGGAGAACTCATTGCTTACACCATATTCCTCTTCTTACTAAAGGCATGCGGCAACATCATATACAGCAAATGCCTACATCTCTGTGAGAGTCACCGGTGTCCTCTGACTCAGACAGATCCTAAAGTCGGTCTGTAACCAAGGTCCACTCATGGCAGCAGTAGCAGTCTGGGTCCATGGGCATTGAGTGGTAGTTCATACACTCGCACCACTGTGTATTTCCAACTCTGTCTTGACCTCCAGTTTCCACTAATGCTTCTCTGTTTCTTTCGGCCTGTTCAGTCTCCATCTGCAGCAGCTCTTCTTCTGTGAACTCCGGTTCACACAGATATCCTCTTGGCTCCAAAGTGAATGGAACTTAATCGTCGCTGTCATAATCACTCGTTTTTCATTTCCTACGTTGTTTCTTCCTCACACCGCTGAGAGTCAGAACAAAAGAATTACAATGCTTGATAAAAGTTACACGAGGCTACAACTGGCACCTGAAGCCGCTAGCTTGTTATGTTCACATCAGCTGAGAGGGAGGCGGAGTGATTCAGCGGCTCGTGGAAGTGCTGCGCGGAGGAGTACGTGACGTGAGTCGGTTAGTTCCAGATAAACTTTATATTTCAGAAAAGTTAATGCACTTAAAAGCATTTCTAGGTAGCGTACTCCTAAACTGTGGTATTATTTTTTGATGGGCGTTCTTGTAGGCAGCAAAAATACCCTCTGTTCTTGGTACGATACTTCCCTGTTTGCGGCTATATCTGCGTAACAGACTCTTACAGACTGTGGCTTACTGAGGGAGAGGAGAGAACGCTCTTCTGCATCTAAGGTACTCAGTGGCCATATGGAGCTCATACAACCCCACTTCAAAAATACTGAACTATCCCTTTAATGTGAAATTTATGGAGACATAGAGCTGTGACAGCAGAAAGCAGCCACAACAGAGGCACATATCCAGTTTGAAACTGCTGTAAGCCTCCTTGCACACAGCAGCACCACAGACCTGCAGCCACACCAGCAATACCCCAAATTATGCTTATTTCAGATTCTTCTCAAAAAAGAAAAAAGGCTTATTTTGAATTTCTACCATAGCGAGTGCCCGTAAAGACACGATCTGTCCCTAACCAAATCTTCCTTTTTCAAAGCAGACTATGAACATGTTTGTTTTACTGTCATGGGATCATTTACCTGGATTGTGTATGTAACTGTGTGATTTTTCAAGCCAGCCTCTAGTGGACAACTGAGGAACTGCAACTCTTTGTGTGTTTCCATGTTGGCTGCGGCTTGTGACAAAAGCGGCTGCAGCTTTTAGAGATTCTCTACAAGTGACATATAATCACAACTTGAGGGAAAACCTCGGGAGCACATGGTTAGTTCAGCAGTTTTATGAGGTGCAATTAGACTGCCTGTTAATGTTTAATTATATGATTAAATATTACATACTGCACGTGAGGCATAACAGGGGCATAAATATTCAGCCCTCAAGCAATCTGTGAACAACAACATCCACTGCATGCAGCAAATCTTCCCTTTTCATTATCAATGAAGAGCAAAGGGATCCAAAATGTTGCATAACAGAGTGAGAATCTTTAAAGTCACACCTCGGGTGTTCTCACAAAGAAAGCGCTGTGCAAATTGTACTGTAGTGACAGTGTGAGCATGTAAGAGCCTTTTTTCTGTTTTCAAAAAAGTGATGTGTCAGTTTTCAGCCCAGTGACAATTTTGGAACGGCTTTATGAGCAACCAGGACACAAAACTGATATTTTCTACTTTGCAGTGAAAAAATACTTGTATACTCAATCATAGAGAGGTTGATATAATGTGGACAGTAATGCAGTGTATCAATTATTTGTCATGCATTTAACAATACTATGATGTATGTTTATTGTTTACTTCAGCTGATCACATATTTATGTCTGATTAAGATACAATCTCTGATGATTATGTTCTGGTACCTCCATATTAAATTAAAGGTAAATTATTAAACAGGCAGCTCATGCAAGGCTGAGTGAATAAGATCCCCTCACCCTGGTTCCTCATGAATATGTCCTGACTTATCTCTCAGTCTGTCTTGTATTGAAAACCAGGGCAGTGTTCTGGGTCTTGCTGAACCATTAATGATGGGCTGGAGAAGGTTAGAGGGGGTTGTGAGAGGCATGTGGAAGAGCAGGTATGGCATTGTCATGTACCTGTAGGTGCATGTACAGAGGGATCGATCTCTCCAGTTCTTCACTGACATTTTCCCTTTCAGTTTTAAGATGGTCTGTACAGTGTTGCAGTTGTTAGGGATATTTCCTCACTATTCTTGCCATCAGCACGCAGTAGAGCCCTAATCCTGGCTGGCTTGTTCTCCAAAAGCCTTTCGCCTTTCACGCTGTTGAGGGGTAACCTTGTCCCATTCTTCTTGAATTACTTCCTTGAATTACTGTCTTTAATTTTTTGGTGTATGCTTTGAAACAGACTTTCTGATAATTACCACAGATTTTCGATGGAGTTCATATCCGGGGATTAAGCAGGCCACTCTAGGACCTGGATATTGTGCTCCTGCAGTTGTATTTGCCCTGAATGTGTGACAAGAGTCATTATCTTCTTGAAACATCCAGTTTTGACCTTGATGGAATATACATACAGTATATATGATTTTGGTCAAATATTTCTCAACTTTAATAACACCAATTGATATTGTGTTTTATATTGTTGGAAATCCTCATTAGTCACCTTAACAATGAGGTACAATTTGTAAGGATCATGCATTTGTGGAAAGAGAAACACAGCTAAACGTGTGTCAGATCCAAATAAATGTTCCAAAATCTTCAACTGGAAGCCGGTGTTCCTCTATGCAGAGTGGCAGCATTATTTGGTGTCAGTCCTGGCACCATTTCCAAACTTAGGACCAAGTTTGGTGAGGCTAGTGAAATTAAAGACAGACTGTGAAGACACAACCCTGGTAAACTGGTTCCTCACCCTTGCTTTACTGAGGAATTGTAGATATTCTTCAGGGGGTATTTTTAAGAGAGCATTAGGTAACATAAAACTCAAGTATTCAGTTACTTTTTTGACAAGGCTGTAAAGATGTTTTTCAAGGCCATAAAACCATCTTTTCCCCAAACACAATCATTTGTGTATCAGGGTATCAGCAAAGGAGTTTTAGTACTTGAGCAGAAATGAGAGAAAATTACTTGATCACAATTTTAAGTTTCCTACCAACACTGGTGCCTGCAGTTTGTCTCTTCATTTTCACCCTGTGATTGGCTGGAGACCAGTCCAGGATGTTCCCTGCCTCTTGCCCAATGGTGACTGTAACTGGCTCCCCGCAAACCTGACCTGGTAGGCCTGTAGATAGACAAACAGAGAATGATCAGTCTAAGCTATTTATAAATAGATTTTATATTTGTTGTGGTGTTCAGGGACAAATAGGGGAGGGGAGTCACACTGCCCAGCTCATCTTCAAACCTCAAACATCTGAAATGTACAAATACTGCTTTTATTTTACTTTTATTTTACTTTCAATATAAAAAAAAACAACCTAACTGAATATTTGGTGAATATGTGTTAAAATAATATATGTTTTTTTTTTGCTACTGTCCACAAATTTATTAAGAACCTATGCTTATACCTTTTTGTTATGAATCTATCTTTTTTAACTTATATTTTTGTTCCTGTGTCCTTTAAGAGAGAAGTGTAACTCAGTAGAAAAGCTGAGTTGTAAAGTGAAAATAGGACTGTGCCGCCCTCTTGTGTAAAATAATGCAAACTGCAGCTCAAACTTGGCTGAAGGAGTCGACATATGCAGACAGACTGTAAAAATTCCGGGAACATTGAGAAACATGATCATAAAACCAAGTGACAAATTGAGAGAATCTTGTGTAATTTCTGGATCATTAATCTAAATGAATGCATGGTCTTTACAAATTAAACAGTTTATGTAGAAGCAGATTATAGACAAAGTTTGAAGTGCTTCATTGAGTAGCTAAACCAACATTACAGCTTTAAAATGGTCCAGTGAATTTGACTCCCTGTGCAGCCTTAAACCTGTTTAGAGACTTTTTCATCAGTCTCCTCCACTCTGCTGCAGAATGTTTGGTATGTGCAACCATCAGGAAAACAAGCATTTATAACCCCGAACCAACAAGAAGCAGAGGGTAAACATCCTCAGCCTGCTGTAATGTGCTTATGACAAGTACAAACAAACATGTCCCCCTGCAAAAATCTGCAATAACAAACTCCAGAACCAGGTTTACAAACAGTGGCCCACACTGAAATCAAACTACACTAACACAGAGCTTATACAAATTTACAGTGCATATACCAAATAAGCGAGAAAAGCCTGCCACAACGACAAATCTGGACACAGAGTCACACAAAGCTTTGTTCTGGTAGACAGAAACAAAGACATTAGTCATGTTTTATATAGGATCAACACGAAAACACACAGTCACTCACTAACGGGTGATTGTGTTGAGGCAGTAGAGACTACCAAAGCAATGACAACAGTCAGTCTGGTGGAATCAGCAGTGTTAAATCAAACGAACCCAGAGTCTTCTGTTGCCTCATACAGGAGGACACTTAATCTCCTAATTGTGTATCGGCCTGCCTGAAATCCCCAAACCACTGTTTACCATGTTTCACATACTCGTATTATTGACAAATTAGCAAGAAAAGAAAGAAATTGTGGATTTACACTCAGTGAATAGGAAAATAAGTTTATAAATTTAAGACACTACAGTGGGCTCTGGAGTTATTTTTGTTTGTTTGATTGTACTTCCACATGAAAAATGTTCAACAAGCTTTGATGTAACAACAGGGAGCATCACTTAGTTTGCCTGTATTAAAAACAAAGCATTATCATTTCTTTCAAATACATACACAGTCGTCATCCAATTTTTAACCATGAAGTGGCAATGCGAGGTGGCCCATGCAGATATGCTAAAGCCTGTAGTGCCCAAAGTGTCCACTTGAGGCTAACTGCATAAACCTAACACCCAAATGATTGTGTGTTGGGGAAAGATGGTTTTATGGCCTTAATGCATACCTTTACAGCCTTGCTCAAGAAACAGCTTCAGTCTAAATATATAAGAAATGTATTTACATCATGGTTTTCTTTTATTGAGGATTTATTGCAGATTTCCATTTTTAAAAACATGACATTACTATTGGTCGGACAGCCTTATGTCCCACCTCAACATGGTCTCTCTGTCTGTGAGCAGATGAAGCAATTGTTCAGATAGCATGCAGTATAGCAGCATTCATTGCAGGGCATCCAAAGCGGTCCAAAGGCTCCTTTAATAATCAAATGGCTAATGTCACATGTCTTCATCCATTACTTTTACAGTCCATGGAGAGAAAGGCAGGGGGCATCCAACATCAGTGATGGCACTAGGAGCACGAGAGCACAGCAGCAGAATGACAGACGCCCGTGATGGGGACAAAAAAATGCAAGGGCAAGATGGGGTCTAGGGTGACTTTGAGCAAGCTGACCAACAACGTATTGACAGAGTGTTATGTGAGTTACGTGAGTGTGACTTTTTGTGGAACTCGTGTATATACAGTGCCCAGCATAAATGAGTAAAACCCCCTACTTAAAGTAATGTATTAATTAATATCTAAATGAACAAAAGAACAATTTCCAAAATTTGACAAAGCTGAGTTTAACATAACAATTGTTTATAAAATTTAGCTTTGCTCCCACCTCTTTGATTGGGGTGTACTCATTTTTGCATCCTGATCTTAATTTGAGAAAAATACTTTTTTTGTGTTTGACTTAAAAAATCTTGTTTTCAATCAATGGCCCACATTTGGGGGAGTTTTTTGTGGTATAGTATGCCATAGAAAATGTTGATTTTGAAAGGAAACTTAAAGTTTTCTGACAAATCTGGAGGGGTATACTCATTTATGCTGATCACTGTATGTGAGCCAGAATTGACCCAAACACCAAAGCGTACTTAATAATAAAAAAAATTAAAATAAATTAAAACAAATTTACTTAGGGGAAATGTTCTAATACCCCTTGGAAATAGTGAAGTAACATAACAACCTTTAATTTCTTCATATAATTCTCTTGAGATTCATTTTACCAGTTTTTAAAATCAAAAACAAGGTCTATGTTGTCAAAAGAAAGGCCCAGGAGGTCACACCAAACATATTAAAACCAATGTTTTTCATGGATAGAAAAGCCTAACAAGGTAATCAAGATATGACAAACAAAGTAGATGATAAATAATGATTTTGAGGGTATTCTTTGGCTAATTTAAGACAGGGATCAATACCCATTAATATAAGAGATAGTAAAAGAAAGTTAACACAAGAGGAAAGTTAAGCAGGAAGAGATGGGTGTTACGGGAGAGACAACAGAAGGAAGTTACTGCTTGTACAGAGATTAGAAAAGACGCTAACAGCTTCGGTAGCAGTGTTATCAGATCTGGATCACATTTCATTATAAAATGAAAAACAAATAACACTGAAAGCATTTCTCCACAGAAAAGATATTTTCACTCCACTTCCAACATGTTTTGGCAGCAGTTTGTTCTACAAAGTGGCTCACATTTTCGATTTACACTCTTTATTCCTGCCTACTACATTATCTGATTGGCCTGTAATGAATGAAATTGACAATCACCTGCCAGATATACTTTTAAGAGGTTTTGTCATTCCCAAACACTTTCTATGGGCTGTTGACCAGATGGACTGGTGAAATCTATTGAACGGTCTATCTGATGTGTCTGGTTTGCTATGACTAACAAACCCTGAAAATTTCCTTAAATATTTCAGTGGCTCTAAACCTTTTCTGTATTTTTCAGATACACAGGCTGTATTTCTTTTTGCACTGTGGTACAGTCTACACTCACAGTCTGTTGTGCTTATGTGTGAAGAAAGAGAGAGGAGCAGAAGGATACAGCGCTGTCTATGTTTGACCTTTTCAACATCAACTCCAATAAAGCAGCAAACACAGGAAGAGCTTTGAAGTCCAGCAGGACTTATAGACGTGCCTCCCGGCCATTTTTTGACCCTGCTGTGAAACTCCCAGCCTCAGAGTCGCTATTGAAACAGCTGAAATAAACATACATCTTTTCAAGTTTCTTTACTTCTTACTATTTTTTTTTCTTCCTCAACCTTGCTCCTGGGGGTCATGTCAAGGAATGTTGAACAGTTACCTGAGTTCAAAGTGTTCAGTAGGTGAGTAAGGAAGAGGAGAAGTGAGAGTAGAGAGAGAGAGAGAGAGGAAGTGCAGATATGAGGGGCAAAAGAGGGGAGAGAGGAGATAAGTGCATGTGAAAGAGGAGAAGTGAGCTGGGGAAAAGTTGGAAAGCACGAGGAGGAAAACTTCAGAGGAGGAGCACATGGGGGGAAGGAAACATTTGGAAAGCTACTGTAAAAAGAAGAAATAGAGGAAATTGAATGATAAATAATGACTGGGAGTGTAGAGAAATGTGAAATAAGAGAACAAGGCTGACAGAAAAGAAGCATTTACAGCCTGCAGAGTACAGCCAGACTTTGACATGTTAAACAGGATAAAGGGTAATGATACAGACATTTAAAAAGTCACAGAGGAAAAGCAGTTTGAGGGCACGGCTCCAGCCTCCTAACTGATTATGTGAGAAGTGATAGACATGGTGGTAATGAGAAACGATTAAAGGAGCTACAGGGGGTTCAGCTAATGAGTGTTACCAGCAGCTAGACACACTCTCACAAATATACACCCACTTCACCGCTGGCAGAAGTACACACTGAAACACGTTACAACATCACACAGGGACAATTCAAAATGATGTCGTGTGGCTGGATAGAGATGTCAAAACTAAATACTTTATGCTTCATTTGTTTGTTAAAGCTCCTGTAAGGAACTTCTTATTTACATTTTATTCACTGAACCTTCCTGAAATGTATAGTTCTCACTAAAGCACACACCATGTTAGTACATTTATCTTGTGTCCATTCTAGGTGGTCTCTGCATATTCATCCTGTTTGACCTCAGGGTCAAAGCTCAATGCAGAACTGTGGAGCATAAGTATCTACCTAGGGCCACATTTAGTTCATATGTGGAGCAAATGCAAAAGTAAAATTGAACCATACATTTAGTATTGATATGTTTAAAGGATAAGTTCGTTTTTTTGACACCTGGACCTTATTTTTAGGATTAAATACGCTCGTAGACTCACGCAGACAATTTTGGCGGAGCTCGGAGCCGTTTTCGAACAATTTAGATCTATCCAACGGCATTTTTTCTCATGCCATAGTAGCAGAGGGGGCCAGAAATCGAAGCCCCTAAATTAGACATTATCTGCTGTGAAACTCGCTAATTTCAGCTACATTTTATAAATGAATGGCCAGTGTTATCACCATGTCAGCTCAACTTTGTTGTTATGGTCATCCGGGGCTTTACAAGGACGGGTAACTTTTGGTGACGTCATAGACAAGAGCGCAGCTGAGTAGAGCCGCTGTTGTTGCTAGGCTACACGGCTACACGGCTATTTTGGTGCAACATGGTGGAATATTTATCCGATGTAGAAGTGTTTGACGACGACTTTGAGTATAATGGATGCCCGTGTCGTTTTGAGCCAGAATATACCGACGAGGAGCTATTTGAAAGGAGGATGCAGAGGGAAAGAGCCGAACAGCTGACCAGAGAACAAGCAACCACTGCACGTCCACGAATGGGGGCTAACTGGTGGTGTTGTTGTGGACATTGCACGGCAACGGCAACAGAGGAGGAGTGCCTTTGCTGCTCAGAGTGGGACTTGAGACCAGAGGAAACACGTATTGATGCCCCCCAAAATACGATTTCTGGCCCCGTCTGCTACTACGGCATGAGAGAAAAACGCTGTCGGATGGATCTAAATTGCTCGAAAATGGCTCCAAGCTCCGCCAAAATTGTCTGTGTGAGTCGACGAGCGTATTTAATCCTAAAAATAAGGTCCAGGTGTCAAAAAACCGAACTTATCCTTTAACTTTAAGAAATGTGGTTTTGTTTCATCTTAGACAAAAAAAGTTAAATGTGTCTTGAAAGCAGTTTCATGCCAAGGTCAGGCTACACAATAGTAATGGCCACATGATAAGGGCCCATCCGGACATTCTTTGGACCTGCTGGCAACAAAAATCAATCATTCCATTACATGTCGTGTCTCATAATGACAGAAAACAACAGATAAGTCTGGAATGCCTAATGACTCCAAAACAGAATGTTTAACAGCTTTGATTTTTGTCCTCCCTCCAACAATTTGTTCCTTCAATAAAAGCACTGGGAGATGCCTGCAACAGTCACGGGTGTAAACAGACTAAAGTCAATGCCTTGAGCGCTACATGACAGAGAAAAAGTCAAGTAATGTTTCTTTTTATGACATTCTTCCTTTGAGATGTTTTGTAGAAGAGCTACCATCAGACTGGAAAAAGAAGAGACATTTTGGAGAGAAACATAAGAGGCACCTTTGTAGTCCAGTGAGTGACTATTTGCATTTCTCATCAAGCTGGCATAACATATACAGTATTTGGAAAGACAAACAAAATAATAGTACTCTAAACACAGAGTGGTTTTTTGCTCTCTTCAGTGTCAGCCCTCCTTCCAATGTCATCATGTCAAATTTTTCACAAATGTGCTTTAATTTAAGGATGAATAAATTAGATTTTGGATGTCATAATCATCATTTATTTTGTTTTATTCCTTGCTTGTGAGTAGAATATCCTAAGAATATTTAAGGACATTTCTCTAAATTTCGCATACATATCCACTCTGACCAGAAGATAAATTAAACTAAATTTGGAGATCATAAGTCAGAAGTCATGTGGCTTTATGATCTTGTTTTTCTTGTTAACATGACTTCTCAAGAATGCTTTTAGGAGTTCTGTCAGACTTTGCACAAACGTGCACTCTGGATCACAGATGAACTGATGGATGTTGTTCAGTCATGGGTTGCAGGTTTTTTAGCCCCGAGATCATTCTCTGCTTCTGATTGTGATATTTCAAGATGTGATGTCTGTCTGACTTTGCAAATATTTTGAGGCCTAAAACCATGTATCCCAACTATTTAACTTGATCTTCCATATCTCCTTGATTTTCCTGTCTGCTAAAGCCAGATCTATTGAGTGAGCAAAGTTGCTGGTATTAAAAGCATTAAGAAGCCACAATACATCATATTTGACATTTCACAAACAAGTCTATTAAAACACAAGAGTAGAGTAAAGATGCAGAGGAATATTATTGAACAATAACCCAGATTGGAAACTTTTCAAGTTCTCCACTGATGGATGTGGTCAATAGTGCAGAGAGTGGAGCAGTCGTGTTGCTCTCTGTGTGTCTTTACAGACAAATAAATCCGCAGCACAATCTTGTTCTGTCATTGAATCTATACTGTACGTGTGTGTGTCTCCCAGACTGTATAAACAAGACAAGCACACACCCTGTCCCAGCCTCAAACAGCTATTAAGTCAGAGATTTATCTGCCTATTTATCCAGAGATTTGCTGCCTGAGGTTTATTTTCTATCAGACAGACATTAAAGCAGAATTCTGGGATGCAGTTATGGCTCTCTGAGCTTTATAAATGAGAGACAGGAGAGGCAATAAAATGACCTAAGAGGACTCTTATAGCTCTCGATATACATCACATCAAAGGGAGAAAATTAGTTAGGAACGAGTCAAAGCACTGTAAAATCCCTATTTTAAGACTTAACAAGTGGATCATAAACTGCAGGGATGGAGTTCTTTCTTGACGTGCAGGATGAATCCACATGAGAAGATCAGAATCAGTCTCTCCTTCAGCCCATTGCATGTACTGCAGACGCACTGAGTCACCAGTGCACCTTTTCTTACTTCTCTAAATCTGTCTGCTTTGTTCATACCATCAAAACACAGCTGACCTCTGACCCCCAGTTTGACCTCTGGCTCTAGCTGACATCCCTGATTTGAATGAATGTCTCTGACAGGCGTCTGCTTCATGGTTCACTGGCACACAACCAGAGAGGTGTGCAAATAAACATGTAGGCAGCAAAAAAAGTAAAATGGGAAGCTTGTTTCCTGCAAGGTCTTATCTTAAAAAAACACCATAATGTTATTTAATGTGTTCTGTATCTGTAACAGTCTCTGTGGATGGTAACAGTTTGTTTGTCTGTTGGTGAGATGGTCCTATTTTTTTGGGCAAACTAAAATGCTCGACATATCTTTGAATTTATTTTAAAAGAAACAATATCCAAGGCTTCCTGGAGAGACAAATATTCTGTTATTATGTTTATGAACTGGAGTCTTCCTCACACATGCCTTCCCTGCTGTCTCATTTTGATGTCTGATTTAGGAGGGAAATGAAAAAGTATTCATGCTTATAAAAACACATTTTTCTCCCTTTATTCTAACTTCACTGACTGATTGCAAGATTCTGCGAACAGTGCAGCTTTTCATTAGTGAGTTTTAATCATCTATTCTTTTATGCATTGTTATGTCCACTTTCTTTTTTTTGTTGTTTCATTGTTTTTCATTCTTAAACCAGTCCCAGCCCAGTGAAATGCTGTCTGTTAAGGTATTAGATATTTGGGCTCAAATGTGTTGTGTAAAAATTTAATGACTCAGTGTCGAGATGGTGTTATATAACATTACGCAGCAGTTGGACCTGCCTAATTCAGTGTCTGTAATCAAAAAGATCTATCTTTACAAGGTCCAATCTCCAACAATTGTGAGAGGCCCAAAAAGCGTTCTTTAGAGCAGAAAGAGGTGGATGCTACGAGGAAGACGACAACAGAAAGTGACTGCTTTCAAGGAGATTAGCACAGATGCTATCAGCTTCAGTAGCAGTTTTATCAGATTCAGGGCAGAAGTGTCCGCTTACTACATTAGCTGACTGGCTTGAAATGAATGTGATTGATGCTATGCTTTTGGAAGGTTCTGCCCATTCCCAAACACTTTCTATTGGCTGTTGCCCAAATGGACTGATGAAATATAATGAACTGTCCATCTGGTGTGTCAGGTTACATGTTATAAGATTGAGGTGGTTTTCTTAGATCATTTCAGAAAGTTGTTTCAGTATAAATAGGAACAACTACCAAAAAAAATCTTTGGCTCGGTTTGTTTTGATATGTATGACCATTGCAGTCAAACTCTGGTGTAGAACAATCACATTGACACTGTTAAGAGGAGGGGGTCCTGGCTCACTTTCAATCAACCCCAGGAGCAGTTTTTTTTTTTTTTTAACACTTGTCTTTATTGAATTTTTCACATTAAGAGAAAAAAAACAAACAAAAACAAAACAGAAATAGTTACGCAGCATTCAAGTAGACATTCATCAAGAGTCACGTAACAAAATATATAGTTTAAATCTTCCCCACTAGAACAGGCAGCATACAGCATTCAACCTTCGCATTTTTCCCACGGAGCACCAAGCATTCACACCACTTCACATTCACATACCATTTACAAAGCATCTTCTATATCTCCATGTTTGACATAATCCAAAAATCTTTCCCAAATGTCTTTAAATTCATATGATTTTTTCCTGATCAAATCAAATCAAATCAAACTTTATTTATAAAGCACTTTTCATACATTATAAATGCATCGCAAAGTGCTATACATGTTAAAAATAGTCCCCCCCCACCGCCCCACCCGATCTCCAACCCCAGCACATACACACACATCCACATACACCACACACCACACACACATACACACCGACACACAAGCACACTCAGGCACACAGAATAAAATGATCTTAAAGGTGTGTTATAAGCTTGTGGCAGAGCTGCCAGGTCAGGAAACGCCAGGAGGCCGACTGCACCGGGCGCCACCCACAGCCCAGGGCCAGGATGCATCCATCAGGGCGTGCACCGCTACAGGGCCAGTGAGGGGCCCACCACAGCAAAGCAGTGCTGCAGACCCCACACTTGGCCAAGACGATGCCCACCATGAGACAGAGACATCCCAGCCACAACCATCTGCAGCCCCCCATGCAGGCGGCCCCCACTGATGACATATGTGAGTCTTTCTAAAGCCAGACTTGATGATAAATTACTCAGCCACATGTTGAGGGTAGGAGAACTAACTTTTTTCCAGCACAGGGCGATCAAACGTCTAGCCTTTAGTAGGCAGAGATCCACCATTCTTTTTTCATTGTTAGGCAGGGAGCAACCAGCAGGATAGACACCCAAAATACACAATTTAGCATTTAAGGGAATCAGGGTAGAGGTCATTTTTGAGATAAATTGTGTCACACACCCCCAAAATCTTTGAATACCCTCACATTCCCATATGCAGTGGTACAATGAGCCTTGATACTTACTACACTTAAAGCAAAGGTCAGGAATATTAGGGTTAAATCTGCTCAATAATACTGGAGTCGTGTACAATCTCATTATCCACTTGTACTATAACAGGCATAATCGGGCATTAATGGTCTGGGATTGGGCTCTTGAGCATATTGTACTCCATTCTTCAAGTGATATTTCCTCATTTAAATCTTGTACCCAATCTAGTCTCTTTCTCTCAGAGTTATCCTTGTTGTTGTTTACCAAAATTTTGTATACTTGGGCAACCCGTCCCTTGCTGAAGCAGTTCTGCATGGAGAATGATTCCAGTGTGGACAGTGGGGGCTGATGAGTTGAGTTCTATAGGCGTGATAAAATGAAGCTTCTGATCTGCAAATATTTAAAGAAGTGTTTGTTTGGAATATCAAATTTAGTTTTCAGATCATCAACCAGAGCAGTTTTTATTTTATTTTATTTATTTATTTATTTTTAGCAGTAAGGATGCGATTGATTTATCAACCGATAAGGCATTGAGTTTACTCATAACACTGCTGTAGTAGTATCAGGAGCAGCAGTACAAACAATAACAGTACTATGACTAACAGGCAACTTAATTCACAACTAATAGCAAAATACTACAGATGATAATAATGTTTTGGATGCATAGAGCCACTATCTGTGCTCAAGCACACACTGCTAATTGAGAAGAGTTTATATTTCCATGTGGACAAAATTTCAGCAAGTGCAGAGTTAATTATACTCTGGACGGAGTCAAATCCTTGAAAATTTACTCTCAGTTGAAAAAGAGCTGGTGTCCAAAACAAGTGTAAAATTGTTCAGTAAATCAGATCAATATGTGTCACTGTACGATATTTACCTCTGAACTCTGAACCTGTTAGTGATACTTGTAGAGTCAAACAAGTCTTCTGTCCCCCATTTTGGACAAGTACCCATAGATGCTACAAGCCAACATGATGAAAACTGCAGCGCTATTTTTTTTTTTTTTTTTTTATATGTGCTCTGACCAAACAAGGTATCTTTATTTTAGCTAAATTCCTAACCCTAACCAATTAATATACAGTTAATAAATACAACAATGTTTACACTTCACAGTTTTGATATAGAGTTAATACTTGAGTAGTTAAAATATGTCTCTAAAGAGCATTCCCAACATTAAATTACATTATCAAAAGTCACACTCTTGAGTCTTACACAAATTATAACTATCTGACTAAGGGTAACACTTGATGAGGGTTTAAGTACCAGTATTTCTCCATGAACTGAGAGTTTAGTAAAAGATGTCATGCTCTCCTGCTCTCCAAGCCTTTTCTAACATCACTGAAAGCAGATAAAATGGTATTGAGTACATGGGACCTCTCTCCCACCGCACCTTTGGAGCTCAACTGTAGGCCACTGTCCAAAATCAGCTGTACAGACAGGTGTGAATGCTTGTACTGTGTCTATGTGGCCATTCACAAACCATTTTTTACATTCTGCTTTTGTGTTGTCAAATAAAAATTAAGTATCAACGATCTGCTTTGTAGCATGAGCTTTGGTCGCCTTATGTTGTGGTTACATGGCTGAATGATCTGCTGAAGGTTCTGTGATGCATGAGAACTTCTGAAGTAGTCAGTGTGACTAGCTATGACATTTTGAACTTTTCAACAGAAGACATACACCTGCTTTGCTTTAGTGTAACAGTAAGCATGTGATGTCAGAAATGAGCCTGGGTCATTGAATAACAGAAGCAGCCATTAAAGGGCATAATACACTCAGAAATAAGATAAATGCAAACAGTATTTACACACAACACCTAATTAATGTTACAAATACAGACACTGAACCCAAACACCTCAAACTGATTCACACAAACCTCTCTGTCTAGACATATTTGGTCCAGATGCTGTCTCTGGATTTCATTATGAGACGAAAGCTGCACATAAATTCTTGTCTAACGCTACAAAATCACACTTGTATAATTGTCACATGTGGCTGACAGCAGCTTGAACACTGAGCCACAGTCATATCAACTATTTTGTCATGAATGACACTTGAATTAATCTTGACCACCACAGAGAGGAAGCGTGCTGCATGAGGCCCACTGAGATTCACTGACACCCCACCCTGCTGAAAAATATCTACAGTGTCTCTGTCTCCTGAGAGCGCCTCTCAGATGAAAAGAATTTCTGTCTTCTTAGTCCAGACTCTGAACAGACTGATTGTCTCCTGGCAGATGTTTCTGAGGGATGTTTCTTCTTCAGTCTCTTTTTTTTTCTTGAACAATTTAAAGTTTTCCATTTTCAGGCTTGTTCCAGGATGAGTGTAATGTTTAGTTCTGCTTTGGATTTATGTGTTCCATGTATTTACTGTATAAATTCAGCACAGTAAACATGTGAGCATGGGCTAAAGAATGTGTGAATGTTTCACCCCTTACCCTGTCTATGAATACAGCTGTGTGGTTTATTTCATATTCATGTATACATTCCAGTTTTAGAGACAGGATATGGATGATGTATGTGAGAACATGTGTGGGAATATTAGCTTACAGTCTATAGGTCTATAGACTGTGCAGCTGTTATTCATCTTACACTGTGGAAACAGAAACTATCACAGATCTGAAACTTAACATTATTCTGGAAACAGTAATAATAATTATAATATCTAAATTAAATACTATCTTTAAAAACATGTTTAAGTGCTTTAAAAGAGGCAGAGGCTCAGGAAACAAATATAGGGGGTAAACTAAAGCCTGGGAGCTGAAATACATCATCAGACATATCATAAAAGGTATTGGCAGCAGCACTAATCATAGTAATAACTGCATTTTGGCCATTGGGCGGATAATGATATATAACTTTGTAATAATCTTTTGGATCCCACAGAGTCACTTTCTGTGCACAGGCACAACATACCACGAAAACAGCAACAGGTTAGTAAAATCGGCATCTCTACAGCAGATCTTTGCGAGAATTGGCAACATCAACTGATGAGAAGACTTAAGATATTGAGGATTTAATCTAGCTTGTTCAAGCTGGAGAATTTATCCTTTTTAAAGCTGCTCTTTACTTTTCTGCATCACTGACAGTTTCTCTGCAGACACTTCTGGGTGTTACAGTATAATGAGTTACCAGTAATGCTATCCGGCGTCCCCTGTGATCTGCTGTAGACACTGATTGAGTTAAAAGCCCCTCTTCTGGACTCCTGACTTTATTTCCATTTATATCCCAAGGCATGTCAAACACTGACAAATATGTTCATCTATATAATCATTTATGAGACATTTGACCTACTCTATCTAAAAAACAATCAGTTTTGTAATTACCATAGCCTGCTAATTTCGTTTAGACCCTCCCTTTTTGTGTGGCCCATTTCAAAATAACTTTTGAGTGATCATGAAATGATCCAAAGGAAATGCAAACTTGAAGCTTTTCGTTGTCAACTCAATTTAGACCAAAGCAACCAAGCTGTAGTTGTAAAAAAAAAAAATGTGATATTGTATCCTTGAGTCAGGATAGGTAATTGTGCACAGTTTGAAGGACATCCCTTCGAGCAATCCCTGTTGCATTCTTGCCTTTCAGGAATGACCCAGAAAGACACCCTGAAAACATAATTCCTTGGTCGAGCCTCAGCAGAGGCACTGAAAACCTGTTATGACCTCATATAGAGGGCTGTCGATTCACTCACCACTTTGGTGTCCTTTTTTATGGCTTGCTTTTCCACAGAGGACCTATTTGCCTTCCTGACTGCCAGACACAGATCATCTGCCGCTGTGAACAAGCAAATCAGGAGGATTTGTGAGGCAGTCCCGGAAGTTTTTGTAGAAGTGCATGTGTCCAAACAAAGTCAGCCCATAGGGAATGTAGATAAAAACTGTGAGACTGTTAAGTTCAAGGTTCTTTTCATACCTGGATCATTTGGGAGGGTTGTTCAGATACAAGTGAGCCTTCCCTGTTTGGCATCATTTCTTTGAATATATGATCACTGTAATCAAACCCTGTTTCTGTAAAGCAACCTAACTAAGTTTGTCTAAAAGAGATGGTCTTCATTGGCTTGCCTCCAATCAACACCCTGGGGTGGTTCATTTGCAGTAAGGGCAAAATTGATCCAGCAACTGCCACAAACAGGGTGACGAATTAACTCGTCATACTGCCTTAGTAGTATAAACAGCAGCAGTAGCAATAATGATTGCATTAGGGCTACCAGGTAATCAGGCAGATAACAAAGTCCATCCATCCTTAATCTATAATACTTATTCCTTTCTGGGTTGCAGGGCTGGAGCCTATCCCTGCTGACATTGGGCAAGAGGCAGAGTACACACTGGACCATCAGCCAACCACAGGGCTACATATAGAGAGAGAGGCCACCATACACACAGACCAAAGGGCATTTTAAAGTCACCAATTAGCCTAACAAGCATGTTTTTTTGGAGAAAGCCAGAGTGCCTTGAGTCCAGCTAGTTCAAGCAGGAGAATTTATCCTTTTAAAACTGATCTCTACTTTACCACATTACATCTCTGTGGACACTTCTACAGGTGTCACAGCGTAATATGTTACCATGCTATCTGTTGCCTTCTGTGGTCCAGCAAGCATTAAAAGCCCCCCTTTTTGTGTAATGAGTTTGTTTACATTTATACCATAAGGCTTGTCAAACACTGAAAATATGTTTATCTCTGCAATCGTTCATGAGACATTTAACTTCCTCAATTAAACAACGACTTATTTGGCGAGTAGCTTAGCTTGCTGGCTTCCTTCCCATGATGCAGGGCACGACTTGTAGTCATAGCTACCCAAACTATGACATAATGACTTGGGCCAGCCATGTCTGTTTGTGTCATTTCACTTGCTTTAAAAAACTGCCTTGTGGACATGAAATGATTCAAAGGAATCATTCACATTGGTTCCTTTTGTTTTTTTTTTTCAACTTAATTGAAACTTAGCAACCGAAAAGCACCTAAGATTTCCATGTTCTGTGCAAACACACTCAAACATTGCCTTCTAAAGCTTTGTTTTTTGCAAAAGAGGGATAACTTGAAAAATATTACGTTTTTCAGCCCATGACAATCATCCCATAAAATGTGAACTATTGAGGGTTTATCCTTCTCTTATTCCCACGTATTCATTCATGCAGCCTCCTCCACTGCCCTCCCCTCTCCACTATCTACACTCCCCCCCTCTTCTCTGTTGTCTCTCCTTTCTCCCGCTCTAACTCTTTACTCTGCCTTTTGTGTAAGTGAAGCCGGGGCCTCCCAGTGACATGAGCCCTGCTCCTGTAAAACTAATAATGACCGAGATTTGTGCAGGCTTAGCATTCTTTCTCCCTTTCAGTGCAAGACACTGAGAGCGGAGGGAGGGGACGGAAAAGGGGAGAAAGGTCCAGGGTAAGGTGGAGGGGGGGAAGAAATGTCCTAGTTTGAGAGGGCGCAACTTGGGAATCCTGCAAAAAGGAAGAGAAGTGAAGCACAAGATGGAGAAAGAGATAGAGAGGCCCCTTTCCCTGAACCACCACATGCTCTCATTCTTTGTGGGTCAGTGGCACTGAAATAACACGGCATCCTCTCCAAACAGACTGAACACACACGGACACACATTCATATACATTCAGGTGAGCATTCAGGCAACACCACAGTGTGTTCACATGCAGTTTAAAAAAATTGAATTGTTTTTAGTCCAACTTAAATGAAGTTTAAAATGCATGTAACCATATTAAGTGGAGTCTTAATAAATCAAATTTCTTGAATGTGGAATAACACGGCTCTGTTATGCAGATAGATATCAATATACACATACATGTTTACACCCTAATGGGGCCCAAAGTGAAACAGTAAGTCTGTTTATGCAAGAGATGGGCATCTGTTGTGTGAGGATGAAATAATATGACTATTTATACACTGTCTCCAATCCAATTCATTAAAAAAAGTACATAAAGCAAAAACAGATGTAATATGGTAAGATTAACACCCTACTCATGATGCAGTGCAATTTTACTCAATCTGATTCAACACTGCATGATCTGATGCGATACAATGTAATACAACTATGTAAAGGAATGATGCTATGCAATTAAATAAGCTTGATTATTTAGTAACCTAAGAAAAAGTAGACTTCTCCCAAATTGGCCTTTTCACAGGTCATTCATGCAATGTGTCTATTTTATGTTTACAGTGCAGTACCCTTTTAGAGAACTGGCTCACAGAATGAGGGATACTCAAGCTGTACATGAACAACAAAGTGCAAATGAGAAAATGAGTGCCCTCTTGAGTAGTTCCCACATTACAAACAAAAAAATGCATTAACTTTTTTACAGAGGTTTGTCGTAACTGCTGACAGTCTTTAAATAGTATAAGCTAGCATAAGCAGTGTCATGCTGCTTTGAAATAAAACGCCAATCTTGCAACAAAATAATAACAGCTTAACAGAAACAAAGCAAATTTGTGGTAAGAAATTGACAACAAAAGAAATCAATGAAAAACTAAATGAAAATATCTCAGTAAGGACACCTTGTGGCCATTCAAAATAGTGCACAAGGCCATGTATCAATTCAAGTCGGTTTATCTTATCCCTAGCATATGACCCACAGTTGATCGGGAAATCAAATGCCATAAATGTTAAGTCAAACACAAATTGTTCTCTGTTCTGCCTTAGCTTATTACCATAAACTAGACGAGTGGCGTCATCTCCTTTGTACTAAAAGTGAAGCAAAGTATGAAATATGCAGGGTTGTGAAGTTGCTTCTCTTTTGGCCATTCAACATAATACCTGTTAGCTGCTCGCTAACTTGTTAGCTAGGTCAAGAGAGTGGTGCAGGTCAGGTCAGGTTTGGGAGCACAAACCACTTGGTCATTCATCATTCCTGACAACTCTTCTGCATCACTAGGTTAATCCTACTTCATTCATAGGTGTTAACATGCCATGAAGTTTAAGAGCGCAAGGGTGCAAACCCCACACACTGAGGATCCGGAGGCAAGAGACCCCAACCCCGTCCAGCTGCATTACCAACTGCCGTAACTAGTGCCCAGGAAGTGAGCTTGCATCTCCCTGTTACCAAACCAACTTCCAAGTATGTTTTGGTCAGGACTTAAACCAGCCACCCTCCAGTCCCCATCCCAAACCGCTTTCACACTGAACTTGCACTGAATTCCATGGTGCAGGACTTAGTCCAAAATTGCCAAAGTGAGTCTGAATTTTAGAACTTCCAGTTCCCAAGGCCCAAAGTTTATCGGATTTTATAACAGCTGTTTGGATATATTTGAAACAAGGTCTGTGGTGAACACATGAATATGAGAGTTTAACGTTTCATTTTGGAACTTACAATATATCTGATAGTGCCTCCTTTTGAATTAAAAAGGGTTGTTGTTATTTTAAGAAGGATGGGTGCTAAAAAACTGCTGACAGAGATGACAAAACTTGATTTAGCAAGATTTCGAGCTTAACTGTGCAAAAACGCTGGCTGTTGGTGAATCAGTCTGCTGGGGTGTGGTTCACTGTGTTTGTTATCTGGTTGCACAGTACAAACTATAAAAACAACGCTGCATAATCTGTCATAATTAGTCTTCATGTGTGGGGTCTCACATTTCAATAATCTTTTAGTCTGTGTCAAGCTTTAATTATGCATGAATACGTGCTGAAATCCAGATAAATCATGCCACTGAGAAAGCCAGGAATGTTACCATAAATCTTGAACTGTTAATTGTCTAAATACATGCCTCAAGCTGAAGCTCGCAGTCAACAACTACTTTCCAACCCCACAATTAGCAGAGCTGTTTATTCCCCCTCCTACATTACCGCACACAAGCTAAACAGGCAAAGTAAAACCACGGAGGGTAAAATGTGTCCCTGCTGAACATTGACATAACTCTGTCAAATTCACATAAAGATCACCAGATGTGCCTCGAGATGCAACAAGGGGGCAAAGGGGAGGTCTCACACACTGCCCTCTCTAACACCCTCCCCTCTCTCTTCTCACCACCTCCCCTCTTCTATCCCAGAGACATGTGCGCGCAGTGCCAGCCCACAGTTCAGCTCTCAGCAACTGATGCACAGACAGCTGCTGTTGCTTCCTTCCCCTCCTCCTGCTCCCCTCACCATTCTCCTTTTTTCTTTCATTTCTTTCCTACACTGCCTCCATTCATCCCCTCTGTACTTTCCCCTTCCTTCCCTCTACTTTGTCATTCTGATCTGTACTTTTCCTCAGGCGGATAAAAAGGCAGGTCCTGGTGCAGGAAGAGGGCTTGTGTAATCTCTGGCTGCACACGAGTGCTGTGAGAGTTATTGCTTTAGCTGGAGAGGCAACATAGCAGAAGACCTACTGACGCTTTAAGGACAAACTCTGGAATAAGGAGTACTTCTGTGAGTGTAAGGGAGGAGTTAAAGGAAATTTTGGAGTCAGGGTGCAGGGCAGAGACCATGCCGGGCTCTGTGGTGCTGCTGCTGTCCCTGTTGGTCCTGTCCACAGGAAGTGATGCCAGAAGAATCAGGAAAAGAGGACTCAGTCATAAGGTGAGAGTGAGAACTTTCCCCCCTTGGCCTTCAAAGTTTCACGAGCATGACTTCTTTCCTGTCTCGGTTTCATGGTGGTTTCAGAAGTGTCCTGTACAGTGGAAGTGGGTGAAAGCTCACAGCTCAACACTACAATACCGACTCTGTTACTGAGAGCCGCTTTTCACACATTGGGAGCAGTTTTGTGGCCGTGGTGAGAGGTGGTTGACCTGGTGTGAGGGCCAGTAATGAAAGAGGTGTTCAGTTATTCAAGTTTAATCAAGTTTGATAATGACAGAGATAGACTTTTGTTCTGCATGGTTTGACTATGCACTCATCATGTCTTGGATATAAGGATAACAAATTTGGTGCTTGTTAGTTTTTCAGTCTTTCTGACCTTCCAGAGCACTCATTCATCACAAGTTCTTTATATATCAATAGAGCAGCAGTGGGAGCAATGTTCCTATGTATGTAACAATGCAGGCCTATTGGTTAAACTTACCATAAATGTTTAATACTGAACTTCATGCAGCAGCTAACTTGGCTGGACATAGGCACTCTTACTGAACCTTGACCCTTGGTCAAGACTTGACCTCACCAGGAAGTGACCTTTAGTCAAGACCAGCCTTCATCAGAAAGTCACCCTTCATCAAGCCCAAGTGGGACCTCTGGGGATAAAAGAAAGAAACAAAACCAGCTTCTGCTGCAGTGGGTTGCAAAAGCAGTGGGTGTTTCAGTTTGGAGTCACCATAATTGACCAGTTTTTGGCTCACTGATTGGCCCACTGACCAACCAGTCACAATCAGAGAGACCCTCTTCAAGTAGCTGAGTTATTTCCATCAGACAACTTCTGTGTTTGCAGTCCTTCTTAATTCCTTCGTGTTGAAATTGTTCTCTTAATTGTGTTAGTTTAACATTGAAAATCACTAAGAAAACTTACCTACACTGACCATTTTAATATTGGCAGTATTTGCTGTTCTAGGAAACTTCAGTGGAAATAAAAAAGAATTTTTTGATGCAAACAGCCAGTGCTGATGAAATTACGGGGTCATTTATTTTTTAATGTGTTTGACAGAATCGTAAAAAATATTCTTTCACTTTTGAGAATCAAAATGAATGATTGAAAGATGCAGAATCAGATTAACTAAATATGAATCATAGTTGGTCAAAGCCCGAGGTTATTTACAACAGTTTCAAACAGGAGAGATGCCAGCAACAACAGACTTTGTCTAAGCCAGTTAAGTTACTTAGGGAGGTGGGGCCTGACAAAGGGTGCACAGTAGAGTGTTTAAAGAAAATTAAAAATCTTCATAAATCTGTTTTAATATAAAAAAATATAACTGGTGAATGACCTTACTGATGTCATTTAACTTTGTTCACATCAACAAAATGCTTTTGATTTTCACTAAATTTTCCAAGAACACCAAATATTGTCAGCATTAAAATGTTAACCCTGACTGTTGACTGTAGATGAGTTTTCTTTGTGATGTTCAGTGCTGAATTAATAACTCTTCGATAACAATTTCACTACAATGCAGTAAGATAGACTCTGCCAAAACTAAACTTGTCTGACTGGGAAACTCAGCAATAGCTGCTTAGATAGGGAACTCTCTGGTTCTGGTGAACCGGGGAGCCAACAAAGGGTAAATTGGAAGGTTAGCGATACAAGCCCAGCCCCTAATGTCACATGTCAGCGTGCCCTTTGGCAAGACAATCAACCCCATATTGTTCCCTCCAATGCATCATTGGCTTGTAAATGGGTATGAAGGCAAATGAATGTGTTGGCTAATATTAGCAAACAACTTGCATAGAAACTCAAAAGATCATCAATGAGTGAACCCGGGCGTGAACCTGTAGTTGCAAACTGCAGTTTAAAAGCACTTTGAGAAGTCAGAAAGTCTAGAACATTGCATTACAAGCTAAAGTCCTTCTAACCTTTGCCAAGGAGGTTATGCTTTGGTTACCATCTTTTTGATTCTTTGAAAGCCTAGGGCTACGAAAATATGACAAAGATCAAGAGAGTGTATGAAGACAACTGGAAATCTCCAAAAACTTGTTAAAATGCTAAAAATATATCCATTGTTCAATGCTATTCCTGCGTGGACTCCAACACACGCAATATTATGTCCTATACACCATGTACAGGTCATCTTTCTTTAAGTGGCTGGCCCAGTTTAAATGTGGCCTGTTGCTCCTTTACCTCATGTCATGGCACACTTTCTTTCTCTCCACAACCTACAGCCATATCCATTTAACCTTGCAGTGCAGATGGATCAGCCTGTTCTAGTTTTAGTCATGACTTTAAAAAGTCTGTAACCGTCCTCCTGAAGTGTTGATCAGCAGACCCAAGAAATTTTGAGCACCTTTGATTTTACAGCACGATAAATCTGCAGGAACATCAGTAAAGTCTTTCAGCCCAAGTTTGCAGCAGTGCAGCAGGTTGGAATAAGTCGCTGATTTTGAAGTTTCCATATGAGTAATTAAAGGCCACATTGGATGTTCCACTTTTGTGAGTGTGTGTTGTGAATGTGTGTGTTTACTGAGGATTATTAGGGCAGGAACTGAACTTGCAGACTGGGGCCCTGCTTGTTAACTCAGCTCAGTTTGGCTGATTGATCATTTCTAACAAGGGCTCACTGTAGCGTGCTGCTGGCTCTTTTTTCCCCTCTCTGCAACCTCTCGTGCTCCAATGTTCTCACTTTCTGACCTGTTTATGCCCTTGTTGGCCCTTCTCCCTCTCTGAAAAACACCAACCCTTTTCACTTTCTCCCTGCCCTGTTTTTTTTCATCCCCTTGCCCAGCTTCCCAGCATATTGCTCCAGAGTTTCACTCCTTCAAATCTTTCTCCTCCCTCGTCCTCTCCTGCTCTCTCATAGGGCTGAGGTGCTGGACTCTGCTTCAAAGCTGTAGTAATTGGATCATGCTGAGACGGCTCTGCAGATGGAGTTTGTCTGTTATTCCTCTGAACCTTTTCATCTCTGCATCTTTCAATCTCTCATTTTTGTATCCATCTCCTCTGTAAACACACAAACACACTTCCACAGTTATGCTCATTACAGCCAGTTGTGCAGAGAGATGAATTATAGTCTGACTATTTTAAGGCTTTACTGGAATACTTTGTCTGAAAAATATCTCAGTGCCACCAGCGTGGTCAGCCACCTACTCAAATGAATCTTGCCAAATCTGTGTTCTGCCCCAACATTACATGACAATACTTTTCAGAAGAAGAAATATGTCAACTTTGCTAAATATTTGACAAGAGATGCAATGTGTTCTTTCTTGGGTCGCTTCCCACTTAACACATCTGGTCTGGTTCACATTTTTGGAAAGTCTGATTTTGGATGGCTTTAAAGCTCACACAAACTCTGGTGTGGATTAAAGAACCAAAATCTAGTCCGCCTGGAAACTGGGGGTCTCAGTTCTCATTCTACTATTGCTAATGCTGCCTCTCCGCCATTTTGACCACTGAACTTTTGGCACTTTGGGTAACAGTATGGGAGGAAAGACTAGCCAAATGTGTACTGCTAATTTTTCCCAAAGTAGTTTGGCATGAGTATTTTTGGCATAGGCCTACTGCCGATTTCACAGATGATGCATACTGCATACTACAAACTACATTTTGGCAAAATCAATACTGCTAGTGTAGCATGCAAGTGAAAACGGCCAATGTTTTGTTTTTTGTTTTTTTTTTTCTCATCCCTTTTTTAAGATTTAAATGAATTGCTCCACCACACAAACCAAACCAGCCCCTCCTTTTGACCTGTCACTTTAATACTCTTGACATGCATACCTTTCAGAGGCATCCAATTGCCCAGTAAATGTGGTTTTCCAAAGAGCATTGATTTTTATACTCACAACTGGGGGTATAATAATCAATGTTCTGGAGCATGTTCTGGAGCAGTAAAATAAGGGAACGCTTGTACATGCAAAATTATTTTTGAATGACTTCAAGAGCAACTGATGATATCTGATATTTGACAGTGTCAAATAAATACGATGAAGAAAATAGGTTCAAAGTCCGAGGCTCTGAAAGTAAAACGACAGATTTACATCCATTCAACAGCTGCTAAACATAAAACTAAGATGAATGCCCCATGCACATCTGTCCTCCTTTCTTAGAAATCACTGCTCCAGATGTACCCAAAGATTCCAGACTGAAGCACACACAGAGTGAGCGAGACAGGGAGCAGGAGCGTGAGGGAGAGAAAGATTATTTGGTCTCACGCAGTCATAACAGTCTAGATCAGACACCTGTCCAGGCCTGTCACTGAGCTTGAACAATGTTTAAGGCTGCCTGCAGAACTTTATACTGTTTCTAGATTTGATGTGATGGGGGTCTTTGAACTGTATGGTGTTAAGACTAGTACCTTGCAGACTCTCACATGCACAGGTACTTCCTGATAAGGGGTGGGCTGCTGTTAAGAAAAAGAAAGAAGAAGAACAAAAATACAGGGGAAATTCAATTATTTACACTCTGTAGTAGAAACATGCAACACACAGGCTGAAATACACATGCACAAAGAGGTCCTATAATGGAGAGATAAATAAGGAGAGATTTCAGAGTGATGGTTGCTGCCCTGTCAAAGCAGTTTTAGGGGGTTCAGGGCATTGCCTAAGGGTACTTCTTCAGTGCCCAAGAAGCCTGCTTACACCTGTGCAACTGCCAGACCAACTTCCAGACATGGTCTGATTGGGACTTATACCAGGAGTATTGGTTGTTTAGTATGGTTGAACGCTCTACCATCAATTGGAAGATCTAGGGTTTAAACCCAGCTCCAACTGCCACATGTCTGTGTGTCCTTGGGCAAAACATTAACCTCGTCCTAGACCAACTTCCAGACATGGTTTGGTTGGGACTTGAGCTACCCAGCAGCTCAGTCCTGAGGCTCCTTGGCCTAAGGCTTCTAGAACATTAAAGAGATTCTTGCATATATTTGTTGGTCTTGAACATCTGTAAATTGGAAGAAAGCTATAAAAGATATGGGTTGCACCAGGTCAACCTTGCAAAAATGCTGGATTTGTAAGAGCCATATCTGTCATCAGGTAGATATATCTTGCAAAGCTTCAAGCTGTTCAATATCATTTTAAGGAGAAAGAGGCAGTAATTACAGGAGTGGGTTAGTTGTGCTGAAACAGAAAAGTGACTGCAAGCCTCTGGCTGAACTGTAATGAACATGACAGAACACTTATTCAATTCCCTTCAAGTTTTTCTCAAAAGGTTCTGCTCTTATCAGTCCCTTTCAGGGGGTTGTTGTTGCCCAGGTGAACTGGTAAAATATGTCCTGTGGATGTGTGAAAAGGTCCATTTGGTTTTCAGGCTAGCACCAGGTCTTCCAAAGCATTTTAGCACCTCTGGTTTCAATGTCTTAAAGTCTTTTACATTTTTGAATGTGTTTTCCATTAGCTCTAAAAAGTTCTGAGGTAAACATGAGCTGAAGTGATTCATGTGTTTTTGTTTTCATTCGTTTGTAAGGAAATAAAACACATCTGGAGGTGCTTCACTCAATTTTTACAGCTTTTCTTTCTCTTGTCTTGCAAAAGGCAGATTGGTCTTTTCTTGGCAATTGGTGACTTTTCTTTGTTTCCTTTGAGGACGAAGAAAAAAACAGATTTTTTAAGTATTTGAAAAAAATTGCATAGATTATATTACACTTAAATTGCAATTGATTTGTTACAGAGAGTTACATTTTTAAACAACATTAATGTGTCAGATATAAGATTTCCATGACAGCCCTTTTTGATAAATGAGGGGAAAATTGGGGGCTGAATACTTGAACACAGAGGGCGATCCAGAGTACCATTACACTTATATACACTTATACAGACAGACAGACAGACATTCTCCCTATGATGCAGGCTCATGACGGTTTTAACAACTCTATCAGAAGATATTTCTCTAAGCCTGTGGGCACTGAATTTGACACCAAAAATCACTGAAAACATCTGTTCTGGTGTTTCAGGAGCTATCAGCACTACACCTCAGGTTCCAAGGTGCTAAAACTGTTCTTGCAGCATTTCAACATACTGGAGGATTTCCTCCTGCTGTAATGAGTACTGGTGCTTTCATTAAATCCCCCATTAAGAAAATTAAGTCAAAAATGCCATTTGTAATTTTTATGTGTATAAACAGGTTGCAAGGAGCATCCGTGTGACAGCACATTTCCTACAGCATTTAAATTGCCTTATCAAGCTTGACTCAACTGTTCATGTATACCTACCTACTGTCTTGAGGTGAAGAAGTCAATAAATATTCTTTCTAGTTTTCATTTTATAGTTTAAAAAAACAGGCTCTTATCAAATGTCTTCTGCTTTATACATATTTTGTTGCCCTTTAATGGTGTGAGCAATATATAACAATATATAACAATATATAACAGCTTTTCTGAATGTAATTTTAGTCAGTTAGTTAACCAGTACACTGGTCATCTTGTGAGTTGGTATGAGCGGCTTTAAGCTCTAATCCCAGTCAGATGATAAGAACCTGCTGGTCGGCAGCAAAATACTAAACAGAGCAAAAAGTAAAAGGCAGAGTCATAGACTGACATGGGAGGAGAATCCAGGGATCACAGTGACAAACATACACATTATAGAGTTTAATACATTTTATATCAGCTTCTGTTGTTCTTTTTCACAAGGTTCGTTTTTGTTTGTTTTTTAAAAGTCCCACATCCTGCAAAATGCAAATTTATTTGCTTTTAGTGTTGTGAGAAGGGGTTTGGAGAGCAGAAGAACATGTACATGTCTACAATGTATTAGCCAAGTTTAATGCTGCAGCGGATGTTGCTAAACTTTTACTGGTATAAGAATGACTGACTTGACATTAACACACACATTTAGTTGACCCTCTCATTATGATGCTACTTTCAACAACACTCAACACTTCAATACAAATGCAGACAACATTTTTTATTGTACACATGTACATTGTACACATAACATGTATTTAAAAGCAACAGGAGTTCCCATGAATACTTTTAATAACAGGATCTGATCAAGCTCACCAGATACTGTATGTTTTGGGCTGAATCCAAATGGAGAAGTATATGCTAAAACTGCATACCAACATCAGTTAACATGGTCAAGTTAAACTGTAACACTAGCCAGACGTGTGGTTGAAGTCAATTGTAAAATAAAGCCACATTTGCATAAAAACTGCGAAGATGTTACATGACATATTACATTCTGATAAAACCATTTATCAGTGCAATAAAGCAATTTTCTGTTTTCATGTGTACAAAGATGTTTGTGAAATCTTGCATGGAAAACCTCCATTTTCAAAACACCTACCTACCTGTGGGTCTGCATGATCGTTCCTTGTTGGGATGCCCCATCAGCTGAGTTACAGTGGACTACTTTAATGGCCCCTTCTGCTTCCTCAGACTGGGAATTACAGCTAGTAGACATCATTCAGACTGTTTCACAGCACTAATTAGCTGCTTTCACATCAGTTTACATCTTTCCTGTTGTGTTACAAACCACACCTCACATAGGCTCAGCCTGTCTGTGTCCTTTTCAAGGTCGGACATTGCTCTACAAACATGTTCCCACGAAGCACCAGGACTGCTCCCTCTCTCCCAGCTGCTCATCTCCCCGTTTATCTGTCAGCATGTCCACCCTTCACTCACTGAAACCCTCATATCTGACTGATTTACAGGCTGTGGGTTTGTCTAACAGTCGGCCCGCTGTGTTTCCATCTCTCTGCACGTCTGTCTGTCTTCCTGTCAAACTGAATGCTGGTTCTGGGACAGGAAATGAGTCCTGACAACTTTAAAGCTGACCAGATGTGAGCTGTGTGCTACTTTATTTTGTAGACACGGGAGCTTTGATAAATTGGAGTTGACAGATATGAAAGTGCACAGTATTCTTTGGTTCATGAACTTGGGCGCGACCTTGACGCTGCAGTGTGAATTTGTTGATCCTATATTTACCATGAAAAAAGTTAAACTGTGAGATTTTATTTCAGAGTGAGTGAGGACCTGAGGACAACCTGTGAAACCAGAATGCACACATTCATCATTACAAATAAACATGCATACATAACCACAGAGGCACCCAAAATCATCATAATGAGCTATTATGCCTTCTATTTTTTAAGTATTTTGTTCCATTTTATTTGTAATGAAATGCTTTGGCAATAATGCTCTACAACAGGGGTGTCCAAACTTTTTTATCCAAGGGCGCAAAGACACTCACTGCTCCCTCCCTACCATCCCAGACTCCATCCACTGTCTCCCCACAATCAATAAAGGTTGAAGGCCAAAAAAAATTGCTGACTGAGCCACTTTAATATATCTTGTAGAATTAGAGTTTCTCAGATTAATCCAATGTAGGTTAAGATATGCTTGAATTATTTAATCAGCTTTAAGAATAAAAAACAGCCAACATCTCAGCTTTTTATCAATGACACACAGGCAAATTGTGACTATAAAAATTTTTAGGCCAGCCAATCGGATTTCAGGGGGCCCTGGTCCTCCTAAGAAACCACTGGCCAGGTCTCTGATTAAGATGCTCATGGCTCATTTTCACTTTCAGACCCCAAAAAGGAGCAAAGTGCTCAAAGCTGACAAACTTCACAGGAATTTTGAAGATGCTTGAAGACAACAGGAACTACTGTGTAAAGCATTGAGATGGAGAGGACGGTGAAGCAAATGAGGGCAATTAATGTTACGCCTATGTTGACATCAGTTTGTTTTCATTAGTTGAGTATAGGTTTTATATTCAGGTTTGGGCAAAATTCACATCATTTTTGGAACTTTCTGCAGGCTAAATGAAAGTATGTAATACTAGAAAAGCACTCAGAGAGCACAGACCTCCGCCAAGCAGCTCAGTTCCACCCATAAATTGTGATTTCTACCCAACATTATAGTCCTATATTTATTTTATACACACAATGTGAAATAAAAAATATCAATCTGCAAGAAGCGTAATTATTATGACATAAATATCATCCAATAGAGTTAGCTAGTTAGTAGTCTTGTAACTTGTTGACTGAACCAATTTGCTGCTGCTTGTACAGATGTTGGTGTTGTGCGCACCGCAGCACTTCCAGTGGACGATGTAGCCAGCCTGTCAGTCAGAGCAAAACCACGGCAATTCGG